>ML795534.1:173464-203272 GCA_009831015.1 Picea engelmannii
AACAACACCGCAAAATTTCACTGTAATACCATTTTGCGGCAGCCCCAACCACCTAGGCCGGGCCATGTAATGCCACCAACAGACTGCTAAGCTCTGATAGTAGGTTAATTGTTCATTCCTGAGTACACCTATATTACATGCATTTCTAATGAAATAAAAGGAAATAAAATATACTCCTACTATACTTAACTAATGTGAAATCGATTGTGAATCATACATGCAACAAAAGCATATAATAACATTGCAAGAATCATAGACATGCAAAGTAGACATCATTAAACAAAAAATTGATACTTATCTTTGGATTGTGAAGACTACCAACTGTGTGCAGACCTTCCACGAACCTCTCATCCTTAGACCACATTTCTCATCACTCTCAGCAATGGGTCACCCCCTAGTTGGGACTAAACTCCATTGGGCAAGGAATTCCTAGGCTTGGCAAGGCTAACATGAATGTCACACCGTTCAACATGAAGGATTCTCTTAGGAGCCACTTACGCCCACTACTCACATACTCTCATTCCCCACATGCATGTCCCACCCTAGCAGTATACACCTTCACTGTCACACAGTTCATCAACTACTCCACCTCCCTTCCGGGACTTCAACAATAGGTCGAACAAGAACTCTCAAAAATCTATAGTTGTTACTAGAATCCCTCCAGGAGAATTCACTTCCTCAGCACACTCTCTCACCTGGGAGATTTTCTCATAGGCCTGACAACCTGCCTCTTCAATCTGCGGGCCTGACAACTCACCTTTGTAAACCACATGCCTGACAACTTGTTTCTTCTATCCAGCTCCTAAGACAATCGGGTAGGGAAAACGCAACAACAGAACTTGGGTAAGGAAGAGTACGGATCATAAGGATACCAGTGCACGTAAGTTACATAGGTTCACGATGGCCACAGGTTCAACAATGGCGGAATGGTTGGGTGCATGCTTCCTCATTGCATGAGTGAACTTGTCAGGATAAAGGTGGTCGATTGGTCAAAGAATGGCGAGAATGATCAGCTTGCAGAATCGTGAGATAGATGCAATCGTGAGAGTGAACTACTTAGGAAGGTGCCAGAATGGTTTGTGCTCCCCCTTAAAACTACTTGTTCTTGAGTTGACACATGTCGCTCATGAAGCACATTCCTTTCCATTTGGAATTCATTCCCTCTTCCTAAAGGAACTTAGGATATAATCATATCCTTCTATCAACATTCAAAATAATAATAAATTATTCTTGGACTTAAGCTCTTAAGATTAGTCCCCATTTCCAGCCTCTCAGCCCCTTCTCCCTTACCCAGCCTAGTGGAGCTTAGTCCCCCATACTCTTTCTTCGTGGTCAGTCTACAACAGTGATGTTTTTATATTAATCGTACGAATATTTACATGTACAAAACAGGCTCTTGGCCTTTAACACCTAGGCTCTCCAACCTAATAACACATAAGCCTATCAGCTTATAATTGCTTGGCTCACCAACCTACAAAACATGTTACAAATCATAACTACAATTGGGGCTCGTCCTTGGGGATATTACACTATTTGTGTCCTGATGTAGATTTTAACCTTGTACAATAATTTACTGCAAACATATTTTCAATAAAAGAACATAAAAGACACAATGGAAAATACACACATTACACGGAGATTTTTCCCCTAGAAACCCAAACCAGGAAAACAAACATATTCTATATTCATTCACATCATAAATTGTTTACAATACAATATACATATAGGAGCCAACGACATCCAAAACTCTAATCCAATGACCTGAATTAGTCAACAACCCTAATTCCTTAACCGGAAATAGAAAACCATCAGTGAAAAACCATGTGCCGAAAAAACGCCCAAAAACGAACACAAAAACCAATTACATAGTCCCAACATTCTTCCACTTGTTGTTTTCTATGCATACAGGGGATTACAAGGTTACATAGTAAACAATCCAGGGTAGCAATGCCCATAGATCCTCTACACCAAGAGAACTTCTCAGTGCTCACATACTTTGTTAATGAATTTACAACATTCTTCAAAGTGTCCACTTTCATCAACAACACCTTCTTTTCTTCAACCATGTCTCTCACAAACTGATATCGAACATCATTATGCTTTGTCTTTGAATGATAAGTTGGGTTCTTCGCCATAAAATTGCACTCTGACTGTCACAATCTATCCTTACAACTTGGTGTACCAACCCAATACCTGAACACAATCTTTGTAACCATATTGCTTCCTTGATGGCTACCATGTATTCAACTTCTGTAGTTGAAAGTGCCACTACAGACAATCTTTTTCTCATCCAACTGATTGCTCCTCCAAATAGGTTAAACACATACCCACTTGTAGATATTCTACTATCCATATCTCCAGCCCAATCTGCATCCACAAAGCCATGTATGTCCAACAATCTATCCAAACCTAGTCTTCCTTGGTAGCACAATCCATAACTAGTAGTGCCACGCAAATACCTGAAAACTCTATTTATTGTTGTCCAATGCTCCTTTCCTGGTTTTTACATATACATGCTCAAAACTCCCACTGCATGTACAATGTCTAGTCTAGTACAGACCATTGCATACATCAAATTTCCAACCACACTCACATATGGAACACGATACATGTCCTCCTCCTCTTCCTGTGTCTTGGGACACTGATCCACATATAACTTTACACCTACAGGAATAGGGACCCTGACTGGTTTACATTCTTGCATATTTAACCTTTTCAATATTGTCTCGACATACTTTCTTTGATTTAACCAGAGTTTCCTATTTTTCCTATCTCTTTTAATTTCCATGCCCAAAATGAAATTTGCAGCACCAAGATCCTTCCTATCAAATTTAGAGGACAACTGAGTTTTCACATCCTGGATAATCTCCCTATTGTTTTCTATCAGCAACATGTCATCCACATACAAGACCAAATAAATCAAATGATCACCAATTAATTTAAAATATACACAATGATACTCTTTGCTTCTTGTGAAGCCAAGTCCCAACATATAAGTATCAAATTTTTGATACCACATCCTTGGTGATTGTTTTAAACCCTACAAAGACTTTTTCAGCTTGCATACCAACTCCTTCTTTCCCTTCACAACAAATGCTTCCAGTTGCTTCATGTAGATTTCTTCTTCCATATCCCCATGTAGGAATGTTGTCTTTTCATCCATATGTTCTACTTCAAAATCAAATCCAACAACAAAAGATAACATAAATTTAATAGAAGTTAACTTGGCAACAGGAGAAAAAATCTCACCAAAATAAATTCCCTCAACCTGGGAATAGCCCTTTGCTACTAACCGAGCTTTGTATTTCTCCAGTTTTCCCTCTGCATTCAGCTTCTTTTTAAATACCCATTTGTTGCCAATGGGATTTCTTCAAGTTGGCAACTCTAGTAAATCCCAAGCCTCGTTCTTATCCAAGGTTGTCATTTCTTCAACCGTGGTATTTTTCAAGAATTTTCCATCCTATGAATACATTGCCTCCCTAACAGTTCTAGGATCATCATTAGTAATAGACAAAGAAAAAATTGAACAAAAATAAGGTGGAGTGTACCTTTCTGGTATCCTTTTTTCCCGCATCGGTCTCCTAAATATTGGAGTATGAGGATCTTCTTATTATTATTCATGTTCTTTTGTAGAGTTTGATTCGTCATCCTTTGGATCAAACTCTATTTTCTCTGGTTCTTCCTTACTTGGTAGGACTTCCTGTTTGAAAACATCCTTCATTTCTCTAAATACCACATCTCGGTTATACACAACCTTCTTAGTTTTTGGTTTCCAAATCTTATAACCTTTGCAACCATCTTTATACCCAATAAAGATACAATTTTCAGCTTGCTTATCTAAATTACTCATGTTTTCTTTTGGAACATGAACATAGGCCTCACAACCAAATACCTTGAGATGTGTAATAGAGGGTTTCTTATCAGTCCACAACTCTTGTGGAGTCTTTTCATCCAGTGCTAATGAGGGTGATCGATTGACCAGGTAACATACAGTACCCACCACCTCTGCCCATAATTATTTCCCTAACTCGGCACCACTAAGCATGCACCTTGATTTTTCCATCAACGTATTGTTCATCCTTTTCGAAACTCCATTTTGTTGAGGTGTATATGGAGTAGTCTTCTGCCTTGCTATACCACACTTCTTACAGAATTCTTCAAATTCATTTTCGTAGAACTCTCCACCACTATCTGTCCTCAACACCTTAATTATTTTCTCTGTTTCATTCTCAACAAGATCCTTAAACTCTTTAAACCTATCGAATACTTTAGATTTCTTCATGAGGAAATATACCCAAGTATTCCTCGAGAATTCATATATAAATGAGACATAGTACATAGATTTTCCCAATGATGGAACCGAAACAAGTCCAAACACATCATTATGCACTAGTTGTAAAATTTTCCTTCTTCCCTTGTTGCACCAGAGGGGAATCTTATCCGATTATGCTTCCCATATACACAATGTTCACAGAAACCAAAATCCAGAGAGCAGTTAGACATACCTTCAACCATACCTTTATCGTGTAGTATTTGAAGACCCTTCTCTCCGATATGCCCCAGTCTTTGATGCCACATCGTAACCTTTTCTCCAGATAATGTAGGATTGTTTTCTTCTTCTGCTCCAATATCAAGAATAATGGAACTATTACACCCATTACTAATAGTGCTTCCTTGTAGATTATACAAAGCTCCAACCCGAACTCCCTTCAACAACACCATTTCTCCTCAAACCATCCTGCAGGTTTATTTTTCAAATATTGTTTTTACCCCTGCATCATCCATTTTTCTTACAGAATTCAAATTTCTGACCAATCCTGGGATGTGCAGAACACCAGACATTGTTCTAATCCTTCCATCTATGAGCCTAAACTTGACTTGTCCTTGTCCTATGATTCTAGTTGTCAAGTCATCACCTAGGAAAACATTACCTCCATCATACCTTTCATATTCACAGAACCACTCCCTATGGTGAGTCATATGAAAGGATGCACATCAGTCAACCAACCATGCCTCATGATCTGCATGTGTGCCTGAAGAAGCCAAGTACACATCTCCTCCTTCTTCCTTGGAGGTCTTTTCTTCTATAGAGGGAGCAACTTCAGATCCCTTCACTTTCTCAATGATTTTGGATCTACATTGCTTCTTGAAGTGCCATTATTTTCCACATCTCCAACACACCTTTACAAACTTTCGAGAGATTTAGATCTACCATTACACTTAGATGTCCCACTTGAGGACTTAGATCTATTTCTTTCATGGGAGCGTCCTCTTGCAAAAAATGCATCTGTGCTCTGTCCTTCCATGTTCTTTTGTCTCATCTCCTCTGATAACAAGGATGAGACCACATCATCAAAAAGCATGGTAGTTGTATCACTACCTATGGCCACAACCAGACTATCCCACGATTTTGGTAAAGAGCACAATAAATTGATGCACTTATCTTCATCTTCAATTTTAATCTCAACATATAATAACTGACTCACCACAATATTGAAAGCATTCAGATGATCTGTCACAGAGTATCCATCTCTCATCCTCAGGTTATACATCTTCTTCCACATGAATAGTTTATTTACCAGGGACTTAGACTGATACAAGTTCCCCAACTTATTCCATAACTCCTTGGTTGTAGCTTCCCATGACACATTCAGTAATACTGAATATGGGAGACACAATTGGATTGTGCTCTTCGCTTTCCGATACAAATTTTTCCAGTCATCTGTTGACATTCCTGTAGATGTAGTACCTGGATCCATCGTGATCCACTAATCTCTGTCTACCAATAGATCTTCCATCTTGAGCTTCCACACCTCAAAACTTTGCCCATTAAATTTATTGATATTTATTTTCGAATTGCTCACCATTTATTTTCACTTGAAGAATCAATATTGTAAATCTCTCATTGTAATAAGGCTTATCACAATCCTGATCCAAACCCCTAACCACAAAGGCGCCCCCCTAAAGACAATAATTTCTCTGATACCAAATGTAGATTTTAACCTTGTAAATTAATTTATTTTCCATTGTATCTTTTCTATTCTTTTATTGAAAATCTGTTTGCAGTAAACTATTGTACAAGGTTAAAATCTACACCCAAATCACCAGCCCAATAGTCACATAGGCTCTCCGGCCTCAAAACACACACACACACACACATACACATCACAATCATTCCCGCACACTTATTTCTGTGCACGTAACACTATGAAATATGTGCACCTTCCCTTGATGTGTAATCCACATGCACTAGCTAAGGTACACGCAACACTATGGAATGTGCGCTCCTTTTTCTTTGATAACAAGCCTTGCACACTCCACAGGTGCACGCAAAACCAAAAACTTGGTACCACGTCTCACGAGCCTACATGTACATTACATTTTCACTTGTTTCCAACGACTCACCATCCTATATGTATCATTGCATTGTGCACTACTCTGGTGCATGCAATACCAAAATGGCTCACCATCCTATATGCGCAACTACAAATGGGGCTCGGATTAGGGACATTACAATGCATGTTTATTTCCACTTCTATTTTATATTTGCATGTGAATTATGTCATTTACTTCTCTTAGAGGTTAAATTCGACCTCACAGATGGTTTATGAGGCAAAGTAACCTTATGGGTAGTACTGGATGGCCAAGAAGGCATCTAGAGATGTTACAATGGAGAAATAAGGGAGGCAACCAGAACAACATTGAAATCATTTAATGTCATAATTCTGACTTTTAAGTTTGTGAATTGGACCATGTCAATAAAAGTTATAATGTACTATATAAAATGATAGTTTTCAATGTTGAAACTGAGCCTCCCATGCATGCTTTTTTTTGGTAACATGTATGCTCTCCAAGGTGTTAAACAATGGTAGATATTGTCAATATATTATTTGCCTAGCCAAAGGGTTGTTACTATAAATCACAGACTATGTTGAACATATTTTTCACTCTATAATCTAACCTAAAACTATAGATCACTAAAACTAAAAACACCAATAAAAAATTATTTTATTGAGTACTTTAACCTACAAACACATACTCCTGATAATTAGGATGAAAAACATGTAAATATGAACTCTCAAAGTAACATATTTTATTTTCTATTAAATTTGAAAACATAAAGCTAAATGCTACAACTCAAAACTCAAACTCGCAAACCATAAAGTGGTGCACCCCACTTCTCCTTTATAGACTAAGAAGAAGGGAAGATACGATGGATTTGGACACATTCACACGAACACCTTAACTAAGAGTATAAAACCCTAACCTTAGATCACCTTCCTTGCATGGATACATGAGCCAACTAAGTGCACCTCTATTGAGGATGATCAATGCATGCAAGCTTGCATCCTCCTAGATATCTACACCCCTTAACATAGAATAAAATCCTCATGCATGAGTGCCTAGGGAATTGAGTCCTCTAACTATGCATGCACAACCAAATAAAGGAAAATTCAAATTTAGAACTAGATTGCTAATTTGGGAAAAGCGTCTAAACTAGAAATTAATTGAGGATGACACATGCATGATTTTGACATGCATGTGCCCCTTATCTCTCTCTCCTCCATAAATGCTCATACACCCTCATAACTATTATACACATTGATATAGAAGGGAAATTGTTGTATAGAACTTTCTTCTATTCTACTCTACAAGAAGAAGAAAGGTCCACTAGCTCAAACACTATTCGAGCTACACATAGAAAACTAAGACTCTTAGGGAGGAAAGTGTTCTCCACTGTTGTGAGAAATTCACCATGTGGATAGGTTGAACTCTCCTTAGATAAAACTATGATCTAAGATAGACACGAAACAAATGGTTGTTACTTTCCTTATAGATCTAGTTCATTAACCTATAGATAGAAGAAGGGAGACTTACTTGTTTCTTGAAGTTTGTCCTCGTTGCTTTGTCCTTTTACCTTACTGCTCCAATTCCTTCGGCGATAAAAGAGACCTGCAAAACAAGAGGCAGCCAAACCTTTCTACTTGTTAGGTAAGAACTAAATCTATCTATACCCGATTTGACTTAAGCATAGACACTATCATGAACAACATAGTGAAAGGAATATTCCAAGTTGATATTAATGGAAAGACAATAAGAAGGCACTTACAAATCACTTGTTGATGCTGCAACAATATTCTCCAAGCCCTCCAGTCCATCCCTTGCATGAATGTATTGAGATCAAAATGATGATGCTTCCAATGGATTCCTTCTCTCTTTT
This sequence comes from Picea engelmannii, assembly GCA_009831015.1. Taxonomy (NCBI): domain Eukaryota; kingdom Viridiplantae; phylum Streptophyta; class Pinopsida; order Pinales; family Pinaceae; genus Picea; species Picea engelmannii. The sequence continues at coordinate 181,686 of ML795534.1, forward strand.
CCCCATGAATGGTCTAGTTTATATAGCACTTGAGAGGTTTAATCACCATAGAAAATGAAGGGAATGGTTGAGATTTTCACTCCTTAGGTTAGGATTTAGTACCCAAAATTGACGGAATGTGCATGAATCGAGTGTATGTGTCATCCTTTGACCATAACCATACAAAAGTATCTTGGGATTTGCCCATAGAAAAAGGTGGATTAGCTCTAACTGCATTAACACTCCCCCAACACTGGACACAAAACATTAGTAATGCTCCCCCATAGTTCATTAGGGAGCGTTAACTCTCCCTATACATGGTTAGGGGGGTGTTAGTGGTCAAACAAGGCAAAAAACTTAGGGAAAGTGGTTACGTTTTGAAATTTTCTCAATGTTTTTTTATTCACCATGGCTTAGGGAACACAAACAACATTCAGTCATGGTGTCAACACTTACGACACTCAATAAATTTCATGCAACACTTAGTAAGGTGCATACAATGCTTGTGAAAGTGCATGCGACACTTAGTAAGGTGCATACAAATCTTTACAACACTTTGCGACACTTAAGGTGTGTAAAAGATGTGACACCTAAGTGTGACATTTTGATGTGTAACAGATGCCCCCTAAAGTGTGAGGTCAGAAGAGAAATTGATGGCCAAAACACTTTACACAAATATCGATGCAAGGGTGTTTGAGTAGGAGAACCTGGCAGAAGTTGCAAACAACCATCAAACAGTATATATGTATCATCCCTGAGGCAAGGAATACATATGCTCAGAATAAAATGACTCAAAGCATGGTCGTTGGCCAATACACTGTAGATCCATGAAAGTACTAACTAAAGATATGGTCATCGGAAATACAATGTGGATCCATACCTCCATGACTCAATTAGATCGCAACCACAAAAAATACATAGTGGAGCTACAATATGACAATAACATAGCCACAGACCAATACAAAGTGGATCTATGTGAAAATATATATCAGTGGGGTTTCCAATAGGGTGAGTGTACTGGAATCCCCAAAATACTCAGATAATCTCCAACACAACCTGGGTAAAGCACATAACAGAGTGAGCACCCAATCCAGGGTCTTCATCCTGATCTCAAAATAGTATGAATCTAGCCATGTGAATAGATGACTTGATGTCAAACATGGTAGAAACCACTTGATCATTGATCATTGATGTATATTGTGAACAAGTGCGATGGAAATCACTAATGATGAAAATGATTGCCAAGGTACCCTATTACATTTAAACGAATGTGAATAAATGATTTGAAGTCGAACATTTGTGGAATCATTCGATCAGAGGTCAATGGGGGTAAACCTACTATCGAAGGTGAGGAAACCTTCCATTAAGGCATACAGGTTCCAAGGTACTAATTGGTTTCTAAGTCTAATTCTTGGATAATGTGTTTAAGTCGATAGGAATAGACTCATTGAAGAAGGGCCATGATGTATCCCCCATCATCGACATGAAACTGACACGGGAAAGTGATGTAAGATGATAGATCAAATGAGGATAGACTGACATGGGTATGAAAGATGGTAATACTACATAATGGTTGGTTTTGAGATGAAACTTCCCTTGAACATTGTGAGGCACGACAAGTGACTTGGCAACATTGACTCTACTGAAAGATAGATCAAAACATAGTGTGACTATTACCGGGGCACTCTTTGGGTGAGCTAAAAGAGTATGAGGACTCATGGAATTGTATGACTCATAGACAAGTAGATTATCCAACTGTAAGATGAGATGAAAACATATGTCATGTTCAAGGGAAACAACAAATAGCTACCATGATGTTTTCCAAAAAATATTGACCCACTTCTTCCAATTTTTTCCCTTGCCATGATGGTGAGTACCTCTTTGTTTTTTAACGAGCTTGAGGAGGATAAAAAATTCTCGGTATAGCTCATCTTCGATGAGTCCCTCATCATATGTTTAACAAACCTTAAGAAGGAGGGTTTCGGCCCCATATGGGTCCTTCAATGCATGTTTTACGAGTCCAAAGAAGGAAAACTCGACGGTCTTTTCATGTTTAGAGAGTCTAAAAATATCTTAAAGATGACTCCATGGGTGTTATTTTTTGTAAATTTAGTCTTCTGAGCCCGAAAAAGTGTAAAAAAAATACAAGGGAGAACTCTTCTAGGCATGATTGACTAGATTATACCTTTTTCGTAGTTAGTCTTACGAGGCCAAAAAAAGGGGTAAACTACCACTCGAAAGATGACTCTTCGCGGTTTAAGGAGCTCGAAGGACAAAAAAATATACTTGTAATATGTTTCATTTTTTAATGAGCTTGACACAGAAAGAGATTTGTGCTCAAAATCCTTTGTTTCATTTTTTAACGAGCTTGAGACAAAAACTAGAACTTTGCTTGAAGTTGGTTTGATTTTTTAACGAGCTCAAAAAAGAGAATAAACTATGCTCGAAACAATACCCATGAACATGCGTCTTCCCAACATGATGTCCAGAGGTTGGTACATTGATTGATACCTATTGGCGGGTTTTTTCCCAACATGGTGTTCATAGGTTGGTACTTCTCCCCCAGCATCATCATAAGAAGTTAGAAGTTTAACTTCAGTATGATGTCCATAGGTTCGAGACATGCCCCCCAAGCTTCAATTCATTTGTCGGCTCTTCTTTTGCACTTGCGTAGATGGTTACTACTAGAAATAGGTTCACCAGAGAGGGAGGAAGAAAGAGGATCAACTAATATAGGTAGAGGAAGGGAAGGTTTAGGCACCAGATCATGTGGAAGACTAAGTGACTTGATGTCACCTACTGTTCTAGTGGCAGATTGGCTAGGTACTACCTGGGGATCAAACAATTTAGAGGATCGTTGCACCATAGCCGTAATCATTTTTAACGTGGAAACCTCGTGTGGGGGATCAAGGGAAGGTAAGGGGAAAAATCCCATGAGTGAGGAATCCTTGAGGAGACCTACTCCCACACTCTTGTACTAAGGATTGTACTATCCCAGGAAAGGGATATTATTCTTCAAGGAACTATGGATATCTAAAGTGAAATAATCAAATTGGTCAACGGTCACAATTTTCCCTTGATGGGGAAATTGCAAAATGTGAAAGACTGAAGATGTGATGGAAGTCATCACATAGAACCAATTGTGACCAAGCAATAAATTATAATCTAGGGGCACGTCAACCACTTCAGGTTCGACATAAATGACTTTTCCATTTAATTCCACATCGAAATATTTCAAAAGTCCATAAGGTTGGAAACCACATCCATCAAACACCTTAAGGGTGGTAGGAAATTGGTTAAGTTCAGGAGAACTGATGGCTCTACAACAGAACAAAGACATGACACATGTGGAATCTCCTTCATCCAAAACAGTGTGATGGATGTTCTTCCCACCAACCATACCATGAATTTGGAAGGTTAGGTGATGAGAGAGCTTTGGTTTAAAATAGTCCATATTAAACATAATCATATTTGACGCCTCTAGATCCACAACTCCAATGGCTGATAACAGGGATCTACATTGACTTGGGGCAGTTTTGTAGAACTTCTAGGGTCGACATAGCACAACATGTTTGTGCCAAATCATCAACAATGTTGTATTTTTTAGCAGCACAAGAACTTGGATTGAAAATCGAATTTTGAATTGTGCCCTTGGGCAGGTGCAACAATGAATCAACAATAGGCCTCTCGATTTGAAGAGGGGCGAAGGATGGAGGAGGAGTGGAAGTGGAGGGGTTATCAATAACACATCCATTGGCATGTTTATCTGGAGCAGTGTCATAAGTCTTAGCTCTGGTTTTTAAACTAACTATCCCATTACACATAAGGAACTGAGTGCTTGAGGAATCATCCTCGTGGTGAGGATGACCTGGGTTGACCCCTTGCAGAGGGACAGGATTTTGCGCAACCATTTGTTGCTGCTGAATTGGAAAATGATTAGTTAATACTATAGGTTGGGAGGTACCATTCAAAAATTTAGTGACTTCCTCACAATGAGGGAAGTCTTTCGTGTAGTGGTCGTCTGCAAAAATCATGCAGGGAAGCTTATCTTTCCTTTTCAATTGAGTATCATTAGTTTTTGTACTCTCTTCTGTGTTAGAAGAATTCTTGGATTTACTCTTGTTTTTATTTCTGCCTCCAGGTTGATGAGATGAAGTAGACTGGACCGCTTTCACCTCGGAGGTCTGTGCAGGAGAGGGAACAGTTTTGGTGTTCGTCACGGAACCCACAAGGCCATCAACATGGGATTCCAGAGTAGGTCTTGATGGATCATTCGATGGGCGAGGAGCATGAGGGATCAGATCATAAATCATGTCGGATTGGGAATATACCAAGTCCAAATATTGATCATGACTATTCGCTTGCTCCTCAGTGACAATACCTCCCATGGCAACATCTCTAGCGATGGGTGGAAAATGTGACTTGGTAAACCAATATGCAAGAGATGATCCAGAATGGTAGCTTTAATTAATAGTCGTCACCTCCTCCACTCATGAATATGATCAGAAATGTGAGTGGAGGTGGATTTCCTAATCAAAGTCAAAAGATCTGTATCGGTTTCATATAGAATCGACAACTAGAAATGTGTTAAAAAATCCATAGCTAAAGTATTGAAGTCACCAAAGGACTGTCGCGACAGTTCAATATACCATTTGGCTACCGAGCCTATGAGGCTTCTCTAGAAAATTCATAAATGAGTGGAATCGTTGATCAAAGAGTTTGAATAACACCAGAGATGGAAGTTCATTATGTGGTTATTAGGGTCTTCCCCTGGTTTTCCGTCAAATTTTGGGATGTTGGACGGTAGTTTGGAAGGGATAAGGGACTAGAATGGGGAATGCAATATGGGATCATTGGTCAAACACGACATATCAGGTAGGTTTAATGTAGCCAAGAATGGAAGTTGTCGGATAGCCTGTGGATACTGGTAGTAACCATATGACATAGGAACACCAACAGGACCATATATAGGCTGCGACAGGATGGAAAAAGCAGATGGTCCTCCCATGTACTATGGTTTTCCCTCCATGTAGTGTGGTTGACCTAAGGGTCCCTCCATGTACTGCGATTGACCTAATGGTCCCCCCATGTATGGTGGTTGGCCCAATGGACCTCCCATATACTGTGTTTGAGGGGGGTGTTGTGTTGGAATCATGGGGTTCATAGATTGATTGGGAAAAGTTCCTTACTAAGGAATGCCCGCCTAATTAGGTTGACCCCATAATGGATTTGCAACTCTTGGATATGGTTGTCGACAATATAGGCTAGTAGTAGGGATGAAAGGACTTGTAGGAGTCGTTTTCCCCTAGGTTTGTTGTTGTGCCCCCCACATAGGAGTTTGCCTCGTAGTTGAGGATTCCTCCGCAACAAAAGGTTGCCCCCCCCAGCTGAAGATTGACCTCTAGTGAAGGGTATAAGAGAACTCCCCATTTGTAAATTTGGAGATGTGGGTTGAGTAGCTTGTCTAAATGTGGTTGTTTGAACAACTTGACTGTTGACCATCTGACTAATGGGATGACTAAGTAAAGTAGGAATATTATCCGACCCATGTGCAGAGGGAGATGTACTCGCATGTGTCGGAGTAACCTGAGTCACAAGTGTTCCCAGTAAAGAAGAAGAACTAGCACTAGTACTTTGTGCTCTTGCAGGGTCAACTATAGGAGCTCAACCGTTTGCTAGATGGTAAGAAGAATAAGCATAAAGGAATCACATGGACGGTTGATCAATGAGCAATTGGCCGAGTAGATCAGTAAAAAGGGGATTTGGGTAAGATACAAGGCCTTCCACGAAGGCTGTGACCGATTCTCCTATGTGTTGGCCACTTCCTGGAGCTACACTCTCAGTTTTAGAAGTTTATTCTTCGACCATTCCTCCGTAAGAAGGATCGTGTTGAGGTTCCTGAACTTCCGGATCCAAACTTTTCATTTTGCGAGATCTTCGAAGCCCTTGATCAACCACAGTAAAAGAAAAATAAAAATCCTTAAGGCCAACTACGAACTTGGAAATAACACACCCCTACAAAAGATCTACAAGTAATCAACCAAGCAATAGTAGAAGGATATTCCGAAGACAAGATAGCAAGCCATCAACAAAGATATGAGACAACCCTTCTTGGTGCAAGCAACCCTTGCTTCATGGGGTCAACCTCCAAGGGTACTAAAAGTGTGATGTGACGTCAGCCATAGGTACTGTGGGAATCCCCCCACATTCACCACTGTAGATACCTAGGAAAGGCCACAAATTTTACCAACTCGCAGTCAACCTCTAGGGGGGATACAGTCGATAGTCGAGACCTAACATATGGGCAATATATCAAAGTCTGAAGCGCTTATAGAGGACTGAAGACATGTGGGTTGGTAAAACTCCTGAGGACCTTGAATGGATTCGAAATTCATGAAGCACCAAGAACAAATGAACCAATAACACTTCAAGAAGAACCCCCAATATATGCTCTTTTCACTACGATTGGTCAAGATTTGGAGGGATAATCTTCGTTGCTCTTGCGTACACGACCTCGTGTTTAGCCCCTATGTTAGAGGGGGTTCCCGGATATGCCTATAAGACAGTTGGATTTGAGCACTCTTTAGTGTTCTACAGTCTTGTTTAGTAATCTTGGACAATTTACTCACTTTTCATAGTCCAAATATTCTAACCCTATGCTATTGTTGGTGTACTATTAAAAAATGTCAAGTATATTTTATTAGTGCATTGGCTGATTTTAATGGCTTTGTTACTCAAAGAGGTCCACGAAGATGAAACTTATGATGTGTGAGACTCAACTCCAATAGAATGCAAAGATAATGAAATGCAATCGTTTCTTTTCGATGAATTCTATCTAAGAGAAGGACAAGAGTTATTTTCTTATTATCAAACACTCAAAATCATGCAACTTTCCAAAATGATGCCAAACTATCAAACAAATCCGAAATCCTAAAGCAAATGCAAGACTAGCTCATGCAAGACATGTACCAAAACAAAACTCCTAAGAATGCATAAATTATCTTTGTTTGATTGTATGTGCAATGAAATATCTTTAAATGCAAAACTTTTGTCCTTCCTATCTTTCAATGAGAATGAAAGAAATCAATGTTTGACAAAAAGGAACACGAAGCAAAAAAGAAACCAAACAAAGCGTTGATCCGGATTTATGAGTGGAACGAAATGGAAACACAAATCTATAATATTAACACTGAGATACAGTGAATAATAACAGAGATACATTAAAAATTGACTTCTATTAAACAAGAAATATGTTGAAACTGTAAAAATGCAGACCGAAACAAGCTTGCTAGAATGGTGGAAGCTCATCTCTGAGAAGAGATGTGATGGCTACACTCATTTGCAAGAATATGAGTACAATGAGGCTCCAAAATCCTTTTTACATCAAACATGAATTCCAAAACCCTAGACATCCAAAAATCTAACCCTAGGAGATGAAGCACCAAAATTCATGTGGGCCCCATTGGGGTAAGTTGGTACATCAACTTCTCGGGGTCCTAACTTTTGCATACGATCTCCATTTTAGACGCACGATAGCCCGTTGGAAATTTCGATCTGAGGACTACACATTATGCCATAACAATCTAAATCCATTAACTATGTGACTATGGCGAGACCAAAAAACATTGTTTAGGGCCTCAAAACGACCTCGGAAGTTTAGGACCCAAAAAGATAGAAAAAATTGATAAGATAAAAAAAAAGTGTAACTGCCAAGATGAAAGTTGTATGTGAGCCAGTTGGAAGAGGTGGGTGGCCACCGATATCCACCTAGATCAATCCTCCCTGATTAAGAAGCAATGGTCTCCATTGCGTTGAGTTCCCCCATCAGATGAGGAAACTTTTGTTGAATTTGGCCTCGAGTGAGCCACTTGCCTTGGTGCAGGATCTGCCCCACTTTGACAACCCGATAAAGATGAATCTTATGTTGGAAAGTTCCCTTGATCTACGTGTCAATGATCTGATCAATGGATGTATGTTCCATGCAGTCAGGGTTGAGCTATGTCGATGTCAATTTTTCTACTATCTCTAAGGTGTCCAATAAGGGCGGAAAGTATGGCCGAAGGAGGTCCACATGAAACACTGGGTGCAAGCCAAGGAAGAAGGGAATGTTGAGTTAAAAATAATTGTCACCAATAGCCTTAGTGATGGTGTAAGGTCCATAGCGGAGTGGACAAAGCTTCTGATGGGGTCATGTAAGGCATTCTTTCTACAAGTGAAACCAAACTTTATCTCCCACCTAAAACATGTGTGGCACTCAATGTTGATCATGACACTGCTTGTACTTGGCATTGGAATTCTACAAAATATCTTGAACCTATTGGCATATGTGTTGGATTCATGCAATGAACCAGGTGGATTTTTCGGCTTTGGTTTGCACATGGGATGATTCGGCCTGTGTAGACGCAAGGGGTAGTGCAACATCCATGGGGCCCAATGGTTGAAATCCAATCCCCACCTGAAAGGGGATGTGGACGATGGAGCTATGAATGGATCTATTGTAACTGTGTTGAACATATGGAAGACTCTCATCCCATGTGCACGGGTTCTTGGAATTATACATGCGCAAAATATGCACGATCATCTTGTTGATAACCTTGGTTTGGCCATCCGTTTGGGGGTGGAAGGTCGTGGATTTGGTGAGCTTGGTGTCCAGCGATGACCAAAGGCTCAACCAGAATGTGTCGAGGAAATGACTGTCTCGATCAAATATGATGGTTTTTGGTATCCCAAAATGTACCCATAGTCGTTCGAAGAAGATCTTGGCAGTGGATTTTGTTGTGATGCTCTTCTTGCGGGCGACCAAAATTTCCATCTTGGAAAATCGATCAACAAGCATGAAAACACAGTAATTTCCCTGCTTGGTTGAAGGAAGGCCCGACATGTAGTCCATCGAGATGGATTTCCAGGAACTGTCGGGAGTAGGCAGAGGGGTGTACATGCCTTGTTTCTTAATGGTCGGTTTGGCAATGGCACAGGTCGTGCAAGACCTGATATACTTGCTGACATCCTGTTGGAGTTTTGGCCAATATAAATGTTGTTGCAGCACTACCATTGTATTCTCTACGCTGAAGTGTCCTGCCACCTGACTGTAGTGAGCCTCCCAAATCAGCTTCGCTCGCTCGCTTGATGGAACACAGAGATAAACCAAATGGCACAACAACCCATCCTGCAGATGAAAATCAATGACAGTTGTGTTTGTGCCCAACATATGGTAGGTAATGGAAAAGTCAAGATCTCACTCGTAGAGTTGGGGCCATCTGGAGGTCTCATGTCCGCAGGAGTACAACACCATGGTTAGTGCGGAAATTGGAGGTCGACTGAGGCATTCAATGACGCAATTGGTGCTCCCTATCTTATACTTGATGTTGAGATGGAACTGCTGCAAGTATGTGGACCAATTTTGATGGCGGTCATTCTACAATTTGTCTTGTGTCTGCATGAACTGCAAAGGATTATTATCAGTGTGAATGAATGTCTCCTTCCCGAGAATGTAATGCCTCCACTGGAAGCAGGCTTGTAAAATGGACTACATTTATTTTTCATAAGTGGGGTACTTACAGACAATATCTGATAACATCTCACTATGATAGGCCACGATATGTCCATGATTAGTGAGAACTACACCCACAACATTGTTTGAAGCATCTGTCTCAATTTCAAAAGGTCGTTGCAGGTCGGGTAATGAGATCACCGGGGCTGAGCACAAGTGTTGCTTCAAATCATCAAACACTTTCTGTTGCGACTATCCCCATGTGATTTTTTCCTTGCCACTGCCCCTGGTCACTTGGCTAAGGGCCCCTGCAATGTGGGAGAATCCCAACACGAACCTGCGATAGAAATTGGCAAGGCCTAAGAAGCTCCAAAGCTTAGTGAGTGTGGTTAGGGATGGCTAGTCACATATGACCTAGATCTTGGCTGGATCGACATGCACCCCATGCTCATCAAACATGTAGCCTAGGTATTGGACCCTATTCATGTCAAAGGAGTATTTTTCCAAATTTTCATATAACTTGTGTTGTCGTAGAGTGTGTAGAACCTACTAAATGTGCTACAAGTGTTCCACCCAATTCTTGTTGAAGATGAGGATGTAATCCAAATACGCCACCACAAAAGAATTGGTGAAAGGCCGCAATATATCGTCCATCATCCTCATGAAAGTTGTTGGGGCATTTGTCAAGCCAAAGAGTATGACCAACCATTCCAAAATACCTTCTTTGGACCTAAAGGAAGTCTTCCATACATCGGTCTGCTCTATTGGGACTTGGTGGTAGCCGGACTTCAAATCAATCTTACTAAAGTATTTGCCCCCCTTGAGCTGGTCAAGGAGATCGTTAATTCGGGGAATTGGGTATCGGTTCATGACTGTGATTTTATTTAGGGCCCGGTAATTAATTCAGCGTCATCGGGACCCATATTTCTTCTGCACAAGCATGATTGGGCTTCCACAAGGTGATGAGCTTGGCAGATGTGCCCCTTTTTTAACAACTCTTGGATCTAGCGATTGATTTTCTCATTTTCTGACAGAGAGAGGCAATAGACTAGCCCATTGGGTAGCAGTGCACTGAGGGTTAGATCAATTGAGTGCTTGACCTGACAGTGTATAGGTACCCCAGTGGGTGAGGAGAAGATGCCTTTGTATTCCTCCATGACCTTATCCACTTGTTTTTGTTGGGTGGAGAGACCTGTCGCAGAGGCCATGGATGTGGCTGCAATCTTTCGCTCACTTTGAGCATGAATCACGAAGAATAAAAACTTCCTAGTCTGAGAGATGACCTTCTTGCATTGTTTGGCAGCGATCAAGGAAATGGCGATATATGGGACTACATCTGGTATCCTGTATAATTTCATGTCCAAAGTAATAATAACACTATGAAGCCTAGACTCATATACAACATGAAGTTTCCATAAATAAGGTTGGCCCAAAATAACATCACAAAATTAAAGGGGGGAGACATCACACAATACCTCATCTTTGAAGGGCTTGATGTCGTAGGTCAGGCGACATTGTTGGCTGATGCAAAGATCACTCCCTTGGCGGAGCCATTCGATGGTCTATGATTGCATGTGAGGTGATGTCGATAGGGCCAATCGATTAACAACCTTTGTTGAGATGATGTTCTTCTGGATTTCACTATCAATGATGAAGTGCAACGAAGTACCCTTCACCCACATCTGTGAATGAAAGAGGCACTCGCCTTCCTTTGGTTCGTTGGGATAGACCTTGGTGGTGGTAGCAACGATGGCACTGGGTTCTGCGTCAATGATCTGTCTCACTTTTTTTGGTTTCGACTTAGAGTCGACGCCTGCATCTGATTCATAGGCTTTCACTTCGGCCACCAATGACTTCTTTGAGCGGCATTCAACGGTGTTATGTCAAGGGCTCTTATGGAACTCACACCATTTCCCAGTGTCTTTCTTTGTTTTCCCATTATCCTTCTTTGTTTGTAGTTTGGACTGGTTGTCCCGAGTCTATCCATCATTGCTCTACCCTTTGTTTTGCGAGTTGGGGCCGCCTTGGACCTACTTCTACTGTGAGGGGTTTGTAGACCCAAACTGTCGCATCTTTTATTTAAGCTTCTGCTCAATTTTGATAGCATATCGATAAGCCACGCCCAAGGATGAAATGTCCATAAACTCCATTTATGTTTGGATGTATCTATGCAGACCGTCACAGTACTTGAGCACTATATTTCACTCAGAGTATTTGATACTCATCTTAGTGCTTAAGGTATGGAAGACATTGGTGAACTATGGCACCGTTTGGTCCCTTTCCTGCTGCAGTGTGGTCCATCTTGTATATAAGTTGTCATAACTTCCAACAGAGTAGTATCATTCCTTAATAACATCCATGAAGGAACCCCAAGTGGGTGCAACTACAAATAATGTAGATCCCTTTGTTTCCTTTTCCTCACAGAAATTCTCCCACCAATCTTTGACATGGGGGACGGCCTTGAGGAGTGCAAATGTAATCTTTTCTCTATAGAAAAAGTTGTAGACAGAAAAATACCCTTCTATAAGGTTTAACTATTTGTCTACAACATCTGCATCTATTTGACCTTCAAATATAAGAATATCAAAGTTGATTTGTACCTTGAAGGGGGTGGTGCCTCCGCTTGAGGTAGATGCATCACCTATTGGAAGTTGTCGAAGGATTTGGGAAAAGTTATCCATCATCTTGTTGCTTTGCCATGAGAGGGATTTCTCAAGAAACAATTTAAAGGGATCTCCCGCCCCATCATCTCTCTTTTCTTCTCCCATGGGTGGTCGTCGGGTTCAGTGAGGCCGATCTTGCAAGGGCTCAACTGGTTCAAGTCCCAACTTATTATACCCTGACCTTGTTGGTGACATGCACAGAGAAACAAATGAAGAGAAGACCGCTATGATACCACTAATCCAAATTTATGAGAGGAACGAAATGGAAACACAGACCTATAATATTAACACAGAGATACAGTGAATAATAATAGAGATACAGTAAAACTTGACTTCAATTAAATAAGAAATATGATGAAATTGTAAAAATGCAGACTGAAACAAGCTTACTAGAATGGTGGCAGCTAACCTTTGAGAAGAGATGTGATGGCTACGCTCATTTGCAAGAAGATGAGTACAATGAGGCTCTAAATTCTTTTTACATCAAGCAAGAATGCCAAAACCCTATACATCCAAAAACCTAACCCTAGGAGATGAAGCGCCAAAATTCATGTGGGCCCCGTTGGGATAAGTTGGTACATCAACTTCCCGGGGTCGTAACTTTTGCATACAATCTCTATTTTAGGCGCACGATAGCCCGTTGAAAAGTTATATCCGAGGAATACACATTATGTCATCACACTCTAACTCAATTGACAATGTGACTATGGCGGGCCCAAAAAAATTATGTTTAAGGCCTCAAACGACCCCAAAATTTTAGGACTCGAAAATCTAGAAAACACTGCCAAGATAAAAAAAAAGTAACTACCAAGATGAAATTTGTATGTGAGCTAGCTGGAAGAGGTGGGTGGCCATCGATATCCACCTGGACCAATTGCACTCAAAAATTTTATGAGAACTGAAAGAAATCAAGTGTGAGATAACTTGTTCAATCAAGGACTCAAAAATGTGTAAAAGAGAAAGAAGAAGATCACTCTTTGAAATCCTAAAAAATGGGCAGCAGAAATCAAATATTAAGGTTGGGTTGTAGTAACAATAAACTTTCAAGCATTCAAAAGACCAAATCTTTCTAAAGAAGGCAATACATAAACTCAAAACAAGGTAACCTTTTCAATTCCAAATTGACGAAAACTTCAAAAACAATCAAGTTAATCAGAAGTATGAAGACTTTCGAGATGAAGATTAGACTACTGGAAGGAAGGTTGGACCAAGGGATCTTGTTAACCCAAGGCATTCATACAATTTCACAACATGGAGAATTATCAAACTCAAGGGAGGTAAAAGAAGTGATAAATGCCAATCTCTTAGACAAACAAAGTAAAAAACAAACCCTAAAGACTCTGAGACAAAGCCTTCAATCAGAGGACTGAGAAAAACAAGGCAAAAACTCTTGAAAAAAAACAAAAAAGGAGATCAATGCTCCTGTAACAAGGGAGACAAAACGTTGATAAGGGGGTAACGCTCCTAGAAGCCTAGAAGGGAGTGCTAGTGATGCTTTGTAAGCCACTGTAGGGGAGTTTTAACGCTTTGTAAACCACTTAGGGGGAGCATTGATGCCTGGAAGTGTTGAAAAACACTCCAAAAATTGCCCAGACTTAGTAGAGACCAAGTTAATGACTCTGTAAACTTCTCAATGAAAAAAAGGGAAGGGAAATATTCAAAAATCAAGCATCAAACAAGATCAAATCACAAACAAGACTCAACAAGGACTAGACAAACCAAGGGAAGACTAGTCAAAGTCGATCCTCAATTGAGTCACCAAAAAAATGTTGTGAGAAATTCACCTTGCAGACAGGTTGTACTCTCCTTAGATCAAACTATGATCTAATACAAGCACAAAACAAAAGGTTATTACTTTCCTTATAGATCTAGTTCATTAACCTATAGATAGAATAAGGGAGAATTACTTGTTTCTTGAAGTTTGTCCTTGTTTCTCTGTCATTTTACCTCGTTGCTCCAATGCATTCATCGATCAAAGAGACCTACAAAACAAGAGGTAGCCAAACCTTTCTACTTCTACTAGATATTGTTAGATAAGAACTAAATCTATGTATACCTGATTTGACTTAAGCATAAACACTATCATAAACAACATAGTGAAAGGAATAGGCCAAGTTGATATTAATGGAAAGCCAATAAGAAGGCACTTAAAAATCACTCGTTGATGCTGCGACAATCTTCTCCAAGCTCTCCAGTCCAGCCCTTGCATGAATGTCCTGAGATCAAAATGATGATGCTTCCAATGGATTCCTTCTCTCTTTTCCCCATGAATGTCCTAGTTTATATAACACTTGAGAGGTTTAACCATCATAGAAACTCCTTAGGTTAGGATTTAGTACCCAAAATGGAGGGAATGTGGAAGACTCGAATGTATGAGTCATTTGTTGACCATAACCATACAAAAGTATCTCAGGATTTGCCCATAGAAAAAGGTGGATTAGATCTAACTACACTAACGCTCCCCCAACACTGGCCACAATGCACTATTAACACTCCCCCATAGTTCATTAGGGAGTGTTAACAATCCCTATACATGGGTAGGGGGCGTTAGTGGTCAAACAAGGCATAAAACTTAGGGAAAGTGGTTAGGTTTCGACATTTTCTCAATTTTTTTTATTCACTGTGGCTTAAGGAACACAACCAACATTTATTCATGGTGTCAACACTTACGACACTCAATAAAGTGCATGTGAAACTTAGTAAGGTGCATATGACACTTGCGAAAGTGCATACAACACTTAGTAAGGTGCATACGACACTTAAGGTGTGTAAAAGATGCGACACCTAAGTGTGACATTTTGGTGTGTAACACCACCACACCAAGAATCTCCCTGAATATCTCAAACTTCCCCTTTTCTAGGGGATTTGTTAAGATATTTGCAACTTTCCAAACCATAGGAATGTACTAAGTAACCATTTCTCAATTATGAACCTTGCCACTAAGGAAGATTATGAAACACTATATTCTTAGAGAGTTTATATAACTTTGTTTGTCACATTAAATCTCAGTATTGTCCAAAGTTTGATCTATCAATTATTCTTATAAATTGTGAAGCTAGATGGCTTCACAACTGGAAGATTTTGCTACCATGTACTCTGCCTCCGCTAAACTAAGTGCCACTAAAGCATGCTTCTTACTCAACCAAGAAACCATACATGAACATAAACTAAAACAACACACTGAGGGTGCTACTCCTATCACTAGCACTACCATCACAATCAAGATCAATAAACCCATGAAACACCAATTATCCATCACCAACATACCTCAAACCAAAATGCACTATGCCCTTCAAGTACTAGAGCACATGTTTTGCAACAACCTAATGAAGCTACTTGGGCTCCACCATATATTGGGTCAAGGTGTTGAATATAAAAAAATGTCAAGTTTGTTATTTACTAGATACATGATGGAACCTATCAACTATTTGTACATAGATGGATCAATCAAGTCCAAATTTGAATCAACAAGTGACTTCAGATTTTCTACCATAGGAGTAGTGATGGAATTATAGTCCATCATCAGAAATCTCTTTAGAATCTCAACTACATACTTACTATCTAAGGAAGGACTGACCTATACTATACCACACATCTATACCTAAGAAGTGTTGTATCAAGCCATTGTCCTCATTCTTTGTGTCTGACCAATCTTTCAAAAGCACGTGATGGGCTTCTTTCAAAAGGATCGATGGCCTTTGCTTATGCATTGAACTCACCTTCAAGAAGGGCTTGATGAGATCTTTTGAAAGTGCCCAACATGTTATTCAAAAGAGGCCCAATATCTTGGATGGATGCATGTATTATGATCTTTCAAATTAGATGGATTTGCATTAGGCTAATCTTCGAAAGAGGCTCAATGAATCAAATTATTTACATTGAGAGGAACATTTGAAAGCAATCAATGGCCAATCTTTCGAGGGGGCTCAATGGGGCCTAGGCCAATGTTCAAAGTAAGGCATGATGAGTGGGTGTGTGTATGTGTATGCTTCCTTCAAAGATTCTTATAGATATTTAAGATTATACCTTGGTCACTTTAGTGATGGGTGAACAAATCCCTAAGGTTATCACAAACCAAACAAAGATGCCTTCTAGCTAAGCGAGGAAGAAATATAGGGCCGGTAAGGTTAATCCTTCAACAATGTTGCTATTATATATGTAATTATGCTATCTTGAGAGATCGATTTTGTTCATTTCGACCAACTCCGAGATGCTATTATATATGTAATAATGCATTCATGAATTATATACGTAATTACACGACTGTTGGAGAAGATTCACGCCACACTTCATCAAAGAATTGGTCAAGCATTCGTTTCTCACCCTCTCCCTAATATATGGTTGAGTGTTTCCTTGCCCTCCTTCCTTGGGTGAGCAGTTCGTACCCTCACCCCTCTCCCTCCTGATGGTCAATCGAGCGTTAAATTGGGCTTGATGTGTTTAAATTTGAGTAAGCGGTGATGCCTCGATGGGTATGCATATTGTTATAATGAAAAGCATAAATGTAACCACAAAGGTGTTAAGTAAGTGGATAAAGACAAAAAATGATGCCCCTCTTCTTTGAATGTGGTGACAGAGGGAGATGGGTACATTACAAGTCTAGGCTAAGTGGTAGATCACAACACTAGGTACTTAGTAGCAATTTGAATGGTGGTTGTTTTTCTTCTTCAGTGTAGTGTATTAGCCTGAACTTTGAAGAGAAGAGATGGGTTTCGAGGAGGGTGTATGCTTGCCTAATTTCTTAGTTACAATTTTGTTTGATGGAGTAGTAGCACAACATATTTCCATATAAATGCATGTATTTTCCCTGTTATACTATATCAATTCAATTCACGTGGAATGGGTAATTGAAATTATGCTAAAAATAAATAAATGTATGTTTGCAACCTCTTGTTCTATATCGTTCCCTTCATAATTACCTTATGATTCTTCACATCATGTTCTATCATTCCCTTCACAATTCCCTTATGATTCTTCATATTAGGTTCCATGGATTGTTCTCTTGTCAATGATTAGTCATAACTCCTTGGAAGAATGGCATCAAAATTGTGTGCCCATATGATAACAACTTCATAAAACATGTATTTTTTTTCTATACAAGACCTCATCACAACAGTTTATATCTATGAAGGTGACATTATATAGACACAACATGATGCATAAATGACACAAATGAAGCACAAACGATGCAATTATGATGTAAGCAAACACAATAATGACACATGAAGATACACACTCGACACAAAACAAAATAACAAAGGTTCTTAAATTTTTAAGTGTCATAGATACGACGCAGATACACTGTTATACTGATGCAAAAAGTCAATGCAACAACATGACTCATTCTAGCAAAAAGCCTCCACCAAGGGTTTGAGGGCTATAATGATGCAAATTAGTGATGCTACAACCGCATATTGTAGTAGTGTAGGTACCTCCCTAGGTACATTACAATGATTCAACAATTTAGAACAACATACATAGCATTGTGAATCCATCTACTCAAGAAACATCCAAGAACTTAACTTCTTGTGAGCAATAAGTCCAAACAGGTGGGCTAGCACTTTGAATATACCCACTCAAGAAATCATTCAAGAACAAAAAATATTGTAATTTACCAAACCCATAACAAGTGTGCTTGCCCTTTGAATTTGTTTTACTTAGAACACATTCATGAAATTAGAAATGGAAACGAAAAACTGAAAAAATAAAGGATTAGAAATTGAATTATATAAATGAAATACTAAGCTAATCATACATCTAGATTGAAATCGTGGGAATTAAAGACAAAACTGTTCACACAACATAATGAAACTGAAAAAATTAAAGACTAATATAATTAACTTTATGACAAGAAGAGATTCAACCAACAATGCCCTTCAAAAATGGGCTCTTGCTCTTGAATCTTTGCTTTTTGAAACCCTAATCTAAAACAAACCTAAAGAAAATGCAATGACACAAACATAAGGATTTTTATTATCGATAATCACAAGTTTAATGAAATCTTCCTCTATCTCTCAAAAATCTCAAAATCAAAATCCAACTAACTCCAAATGAGCTAGGGCATGAACTATTTATAGAGTTGGGTCCTTGGGAATTTCCTTAAACCCTAGGAAAACTCTAACATATTAACTATCCTTAATTATTTCTTGAAAAACAACTAATATTTCCTAGAAGTAACTAACTTTATAGCTTCTTGGAAGAATTTTTAACTTAAACAATATGTTGATCTTTAGTGAAAATACAATTTAGCCAACGATGTTAGATTAGTGGAGAACAACACTTTCATTCATGGTTCCACTAATTCTTAAGCTATATCCCCCCAAAGGAATGCTAAAGAAATGAAGGCTTTATGACGAAGAAAGGTAGAGCAATCCACAACAAGTGTGTTGAAGAAATATGATATAGGTTCAATTAGGTTGCTATAGTAGTTGCACTTCAGTTTCTCTAGCACACATGTGCAGGTTTCCGTAGCACATGGAACATGCTTTTTTAGTAGACTTCTATCTATCTTTATTTACCAAGGAATTTTGCGACAAGCAAGATTCCCACAAAAAACAGAAAATGAACACCAAGGATTGTTTGGCAACATAGATGGTTAGCACTCAACATGCAATAAACATTCAAACTCAAATGTTATTCAAATTCCCCATAAAAACTACCAACATGTTAATTTTCAAGGAATTTCTAAATAAAACCCAATTGGTTATAATATATGGTTTAGGCAATGAAAAAGGTATAAAACATGTATATTGGTTCAAAATTCAAATGTCTATGAAAAAGGCCAAAATATGACGAGTAAAATAATATGCATTTGGGACTCCTCAGCCCCAGTGGCAAGATGAAAGTTAAAGGCGTGTCAACAAGGACTCATTTGGTAAGTGAAACAAGGTGTTGTTATTACCCTCACCTAGGTTTAAAATTCCCTTGAGTGATATGTTTTCTCCTTGTGGCTTGACATGCCTCTATAAGAGGCCATTTATTGTAGATGCGACTATGTGCAAGTCCTGGGTGACTTTGGAAGAATAGAAAATCCATGATTGCAACTACTTAATCAAAGGTGTGCTTTAATAGCTTGTGACACACTTAACATACCTCATTGTAATATCCCACATCAAGTAGTTGTCGCTTGTTGGTTGGTGCTCATTAAAAGTATTTAAACCAAAAAAAGTAGAAGCATATTTATGATTGTCTCTTAAAAGAGCCTTTTGCTCACTTTCCAAAATAAGTGAATTCAAGTTTCCTCTCTTCCTCTCTTTTATAGAAAGTGCAAGAGGATGGCATTGATGACTCTTTTTGTTTGACTAGATATTTATTCTATGCAAAAGAAACATAGATAAATTCAAGTGCGGCTTGAAAATTGAGACATCAGTTCTTCAAAATATTGGTGATATTGGTGCATACAATAATTTTGTACCACTACTCTGTTTAGAGTTCACACATCTCAAAACATTTTGGAAGAGAATTGGGAGATTAAAAAAATGGTTCTTATTTGAAGAATTGGAAGTAAAATTACAAACCCTTTACTCTATGATGTTCATAAAAACATGTATATTACCATTAAAGAGAGAAGTCTTATATCGATTAGTAACATATTTAATAAGCATAAGAGATATGGATATGAATAGATTGTCACTATCAAGAAATGATGGAGACTCAAGATAAGGGTTAGCATCATGATGTGATGAAATGGATTACAAAATAAGGTATCGTGATGGGATGAAATGTATTAAAAATGAGATATTGTGATGGGATGAAATAGATTAAAAATGGGGAATTAGAGAATTGCATTTACTTGAAAAAGCAATTAAAAAATGAAGTATCATGATGAGATGAAATGGATTAAAATTAAGGAATTAGGGAGATATATTTGCTTGAAAAACTACCAACAATCCAAAATTTAGTATAAGGTAATAAAGAAGTTATAACAAGATATTGAGATTCTATCAATATGAGACCAATCCAGGAATTACCTACACACAACAACAATACCCCCCAAAAAATCTCCATGTATAAAAGTTGTAAAATATCAATTCAAGCTAAATTCTCTATCACCTAATTGTTGAAACAAAAAGATAAAAATTATAAATCAAGAAGAGCATATATTCTTACTTTGTAACCAAGAAGAGGTTGAGGATAAGGAACATGTGATGCTACGTTGTACTATATTAAACATGTAAGACAAAGCACTCAATACAAAACAAAGATTTGAATAGAAAACCATATTAAAGATGTATTAGAATATTGAAAAAGAAAAATTGATATTATAAATATGATAAAGAAAACCATATTAAAGATGTATTAAAATTTTAAAAATAAAAATTAATATTATAAATATTACCACTTAATTAAATCATAAATAAGTTGTACATAAATAAAAATATTTCATTCTATTTTAAATATTCATCAATTTATCATAAAAATATTATATTCTATTCTAAATAATCAAATTAATAATTTAATATTTAAAATTAAATGTCATATTTAAAAAAAAATCGTAAATATTTTTTATATATAATAAATGGTAGTATTTTTCACTGCTAAGATAAAAACAAATTTTCACGAGTTCTATAGTGAAACTTGGTGTTGATCAATTCCTAAAACGTCATGGGATGAAAGAGTGTGTCACCTTTGTGACACTAAGAAGGTTGAAGATGAAAATCTAGCCTATACCCATATTAGATCTCATTTTCAAAATATTTGTCACAGTACCAATCTTTCTAACCTCTTAACCTCTTCTCTTAATGTTTTTCAAGCACATAAACAAAATTCTAAAGAATCACAAGTAATCACTTACACTCTTAAGGTCTGATAGACCAATTCAGTCTTAGTGGACTTGACATTAAGAGAATCAAATAATACACGTCTTAGTAATAATGACACTAATTGAGTTAATCCTCTAAGTTAAAACTAGCATAGATTTATCACAAGAGGTCACAAGTTCAGAGGGGGGTAGTGTATGTATACCTCCAGTCAATTCAATTCCTGGGTGGAGAGGGTCCCTTTCCCACAAACAAGGGGGTCTCATTCACCAATTTGGTGTCTAGACCTTAAAATTAGATTAGATTATTTATCTTAATCTTTAATTTATTAAAGAAACAAAAAAAAACTTTATAATAACAATAATCTAATTTTTAAGGTTACCACTTAGCTAGATATTGATGTATGAGACCTCCTTATTCATGGGACAAGAAAATCCCTACACATGGCTTAAGTTTACAAAAGTGTAGGTACACTACCCCCTCTAAATTTAAATCTATAACCTCTTAAGAAGAAACACATAATGTTAATCATTAAACCCACTCAAACTATACAAATATATTAACACTTAATACATCTAAAATTAAAATGAATAAAAAAACACTATCTTTATTTTAACAACCTCAACATAAAAAGAATTTATAAACTTTTCATACTATTACTCTTCATAAATATTATTACATTTATATCCAATCTTA
>ML795535.1:5413-16091 GCA_009831015.1 Picea engelmannii
GTGGGTAACGCTGTCAGCTCTGGCCACCAAGCCAAGGCAGTGTCCTCTTCATCAAGGCTTGTAGTAAAAATGCAAATAAAGAAAGATAAGGCAATAAGGGTTTGGAAAAAATGCATCCATGACGGGTACAACTCGCCTCCTACCAAGGCACCCACAGACGACACCAGCCCTAGGTCTGACTATAACTAGACATCCCTAAAGCCACATCACATCACTATACATGGTTTGAATGACCCTTTGAGGAAACTTTCCATTTCTTGTGGGTATTAGCCCAATAGGTCACCCCTTTGGTTTTCCTAGCTTTGTATAGTGGGTCTGTGTAATGTCTTTGAGATCTTAGAAGATTTGTTAGGGATGTTATGCATATATTTGATAATTTTAATGATGAGATGTGATTTACATTGCTATGATGTCTTGGACTGATGAGCCCCTGGAGGGCATAGTCTTTGATGTGCAGGACCATGCCCGACGGACAGGTACCAGAGGATCGGTGCACATGGGGAGATGATTAGCTCGGACCTCCATGGGGCTGAAGAGCCCATCAGATGGACGTTGGGATGGCAGAGGCAGGACACAATTGTGACGAGCCCTTGCACAGAGAAGAGGAAGGACGCCCTCATTTGGACTTTTTGGCAGAGACCTGACCTATGGGGATCAGCCCCTTGCAGATGCGACGTTGGCTTTGATGATCAGAACGCCACTGAATACAGTCCAAATTGAGACGGTTGGGTATAACAACCACTATTCATATCTATTCGTAATTCGATTATATTCGAAAATGATATTTGAATTGGTTCGAACATAGAATATACAACAACTAAGCAATTTGCCCATCATATCTCACAAGATATAACCAAATCGAAAAGAGATAATGACTGTGTTCCAAGATTAGGATACGAAAATAACCTGTGTTTAGAAAATATAATAACAGAGTATTCAAATCAAATCCAATCACAATCAATCAAAGCTAATTCTGGAATCAAAACAAACTTATATACAATAATGCATGCTCATCAAACAATTTCAAATTGACGCTAAACATAGAGCTGTGAGTTCATCATATGAACAAGTGATAATCATACCCGTATGACTGTTCAGACTATGCCAACTTTGAGTTTACAACCGCTGTAGCAGACTCCACGTTTTTGAACAAAATCGAACCAGTCGTTCGTTGCTTCTTATCCGTGGATGGCATCTTTGCCTTAGTGAGCTTTGCAACTTGGTCTTCCAGATCGTGAATTCGGGATTGCAGCATTGACACATCAATGTAATACCTTTCAAGCCATGCACCACACAGATCACATGGTTGAGTTGCTGGCCGAGATGGAACAGGAGAGGGTTTCGACGAGTCACCAGGGGCTTCACAAGGAAATTTTATGCTGGGATAACTTGGATCATATTGTAAACAAGGAGGTAGGTTCTTCACAAAATCATAGGCTGATTTAGCATACAAACCTTCGGAAAAGGTATACTCACTTGCTAGGAAGCGCTCAATCTCCGAGTCAGATTCCTCACTGAGCACAATAGGGTCAGGGTTGACCGGTGCCTTAGGTTTGTTTCTTTCCATGCGAGAGATTAACTGGGCGTTCTTCTTACCTTTATAATTGGCATTAGGTTGGGTCTTAGGATTTTTAGCCATAGGTTTAACCTTTTCCACCTCTGTGGTCACGGAATTGGGTAGTTCACTAGATGGCTCGGGTAGGAGTTTGGGTAGGAGAGCGCTGTAAGGCACATGGGGGATAGGTTCGCTTTCGCTCACCACAGGTTTGTCAACATGTGGTGGGCTTGAATCATCAAAACCATTACGTTTAAGGAAAGTCTCCCAAAAGTCACGACGTAACCCCAACTCATAAACCATAAGCATTTTAATTAACCCAAAATGGAAGAGGCTGGTATCGGCCTGACTGCGCTTATACCTTTTGGCCATTTTAAACAAACTCCTATGCAGGTAGTGAGGCATGTTTAGTTAAAAACCCATAAAAATCATAAGAATCCGAAGGTGATACATGAAGACGAGACCATACCTGCCCTTGCAAGTGACGAATTGTTTAGTTATCATCAGCAAGTCGTGCCATCTTTGCTTTAGCATATTTGCAGGCAGACCCTTGTCACAAGAGCTCACTCTTCGTGACTGAAAGAGTAACATCCATGGGACATCCTCTACTTTATAGTTCTTTGACCATCTCTGTCCGACAGCAGGCAGTCTGGTGGCTAGACAAAGGAACTGTTCGTTGATTTCCAACTGCACATCCCCAACTTTGGCTCGGCAGCCATCGAATGTCAATGCAAATTGCCGAGCCACACCAGTGTTATAACCATCAAATTTTTGGATGAAAGGGAGCCATCCGAATTCCTCCAGGTCGCTATATGCACCATCAAACATTAACGGGGCCTGGCAGCCATTAGGTTTAGTTCTTACGACTGGGGCCATGGCGCGGGCATCATAGTAGGGTTCGGATCAAACATGCAGGAGCATAATCAATATGGCTAGCAACTGCAATCGCTCAAAGAGGGGGTAAATCAATAGGCGCGTGCGAAGGTGGTGGGTTAGTTCATCGCCATGCAGAACATTAAAGGCTCAGTACATCGCTGTTTAGTCAATCATGACACCACTTAAACCACATTAATCGGCTAACACGAGAATTCAAACGGTGGCCAGTGATACCAAGGCACCATTGTATGATTTGAAAGCATGAACATTCGATATAGGACCAAAGTTAATTGCCACTAATCGATCAAAACCATATATCAATGCGCCATAGCATAATTCAATCCAAAGTAAGTCCAAATGTTTTATCAACACCGCAAGTATATAATCAAATATTGACATTCAACATGTAAAATTCAAATTATACCTTGTTGTATAATCAAGGTTGACAAGAGATTTCATAAAGTCACTAAGACAAGAGCTTATAATAGCAAGTATTAAAACAAAATCAACCATCGCTCTTATGAAATCAAGTACAACTCACAAATTCTCAAGTTCAATACCTCATTAAAAAACAAGTTGCGCAATCAAAGCAAGAATGTCATAGTTTGAAAATATCCTCAGTCGAATAATCTACCAAAGGTAAATGCCTTTCAGAACATCAATGAGCAGACCACGATAGTTTAAATAGCAATGGAGGAGTTTTCATGCTTTCAGTCGTGAAAATTAATTCGAAACGAAATTACAAACATCGCATAGAATGAAAATATCGTCTCTTTGCAAAATGCGACAGTAATTTGAAGTTCAAGAGACATAGGTGTAGGCAGCTTTTAGGGCAATTAAAAAAATTGAGTTGGATGCCAACAATGGCGACACACTGGGAGAAGCAGTTATCTTTGTTGAAAGAAACAAATTCAGATTAGGACAGCAGAGAAAAATTCAACTCAGAAATGACCATCATGAATCGTACAAACATCATTATTTGCCATCTTTCCCATTAGTGTTTTAAAAGATGCAAACTAATAACAACCTCAAGATCAGCAAGTCATGACATTAATGATAAAACCTTCAATACTGTTGGCATGGCCACTGCTGCCAGCAGGCGTCCATAGCCTCGACAGGGTTGTCATTTAACCCACTTGGATGTTCGTATCCTATCAAGAAGTTCTAGATCAGAGTAAAGGACTTTTAAAAGAGGTTTCTCATAATTTTTTGAAGATTTTTACCCGGCATTGCTTCACTACCAGCAGGCCTGTTCAGTACCCCGACGAAGTTGTCTTGGCGCCATGCTTGCATTTACCCGCTGCCAGCGGACCTGTTCAGTATCTCGGTGGGTTTACAAACACTTCCCACAACTCTTATTGATATTTTTATGTTGTTTTTATTTTGTATATAGCTGAGCGGGGTGGTGCTGCAAAATCTAGATATTTTATCATATTTTTTAGACCTCATCAAAATTTTTTCATACTGTCCTTTATTCATCTCCAGAAATGTCTTATTTCTAAAACAACTTACTATGACAGGGAGACATCCTTCTGAGTCATTCCTTTACGGAAAAGGGACAGCGTAAAAATATTAAGATAATCATGACAAACTTCACTCAGAGATTGAAATTAGAAAACTTCTTTCAAACAACGAAATTTTCAAACATACATATCATATATATCACCGATGTTCGTACAACTTTTCAGGAGTCATTTCAGCGAAGAGATTTTCCCATGGTCTGAATCTGAATTGTTCAGTGCATAGGCATGCATATGTTTCAAAACACAAAAACACACCAAACTGATCAATCAAATCAAAATCAAAACGAAAACAAAGGCGAAAATAAAAACAAAAGGAAATATTTACAAAATATACAAAGATAAAAATCAAGCAAAGTATCTTTTCAGGGCTTGGCCATTCACCGGATAGGTGTCAAGCTGTCCTTCAAGATACTGCAATCGAAAGGAACTAGGACCCAACTTTTCAGCAATCAGAAATGGCCGAAGCCACAAATTTTGAAATTTAGTGTGTTCACCCTTTCCTTCGTGTGGTTTGTCCCACTTTAAGACGAGATTGCCTACTTCAAAATTTCTATCAGAAGCAGAATTAGAATCGAACCATCTTTTAATTAGTTGTTGATGTTGATCCAATTTATGCTTAACTTGGGTTCTTACTTCTTCTAACTTCATCAAAGCGTTAATACAACTTTCTAAAGGGGGACATTCTTCTTCTTGAACTTTTTGTGACAATTGGAGTGAAGGAAGAAGAATATGAGGTGGCAAAATGGCTTCCCTGCCATAAACAAGGAAAAAGGGAGAGTTACCTATAGCAGCTTTGGGTGTTACCCTATTAGCCCACAGTGCATTAAGTAGCGCGTTGTGCCAGTTTTTGTGATTTTCAGCCACGGTTCTCTTGATAATCTTGATCAAGTTCTTGTTGGTTGATTCTGCTAGGCTGTTACCCTGGGGGTAGCAACTAGCAGAATACTTAAGCTTTATTCCTTTCTCTAAGGAGAACTCACTCATCTCTAGAGAAGAAAAGTACGAAGCGTTATCAAAGACTAAACAATCAGGGATGCCAAAATGAGTGATGATATTTGAGTTTAGAAAAGAAATCACCTGACTTGTGTTAACAGTTCTTAGCGCGGTGGCTTCAGACCATCGAGTAAAGTAATCAGTGGTTGTCACAATGTACTTGTGATGTTGTGAAGATGGAGGGTTAATAGGACCAATGATATCAAGGCCCCATTGCTGGAAAGGAGAATCGACTATGACGGGTTGCAAAGGGAAGGCTAGTTTTTGCAATCGCCCTGATGCTTTCTGACAAATGATACATTTACGACACAAGGCATGAGCGTCTCTAAAAAGTGTTAGCCAGTAATAGCCGGATCTTATGACCTTGTGAGCAGTGGTATCGCCACCGAAGTGACCACCAGCTTCTCCTGCATGCAACTCAAGCAAGACTCTTTCTGCTTCGTCCTTTTCAAGACAACGCATTAGTACGCCATCAAAATTTTAACGAAACAATATACCGTTAACTAGATGAAAGGAGGCGGATTTTAGTCTCAAAGCTCTTCTCTTAGCAGGGTCAAGGTGACGAGGTGCTGATCCATGTTCAAGACAAAATCTAATATCGTCGTACCAAGGACTCACGAGGTTTTGTGCGCAACAAATCAAATTCTGATCGTGTTGTTCTAGGTCTGACGTATCATTATCTTCTTGATGTTTGGTTTCTGAATCAACAACCAATTTACACAACCCTTGGCCTCTCACGATTTGGGCTGGAGTGATCTCTAAGTCATACTCCTGCAAGGAGGTGACCCAGTTGGCTCTTTTCTCTCCTAACTCCTTTTGCACTAACAAGTTCCTAATGGCAGGGTAAGGGACAATGATATTCGTTCTTGACTTCAGGAGATAAGACCGGAAATGCTTAACTGCCTTGAAGACAGCGTAGGCTTGCCGATCGACTGCTGGGTAATTAAGTTCAACACCTTTGAAAGAAGAGCTCATAAAGGCGATGGGTACTTCGTTGTTCTCGGCATTCTTATGAGTTAGGACCGCGACATAGGAACGATCAGAGGCAAAAGTATAGAGTGTAAAGTCTTGAGAGAAATCAGGGCTCATGAGAGACGGAGCGTCTATTATGGCCTTCTTTATATCGTTGAAATCTTGGTTTTCAGTAGGTCCCCAGTGATATTGGGTGTCCTTTTCAATCAAGTTCTGGAGAGGTCTGACCATTTCGGAGAAACTGGGGACGAATCTTCTCACGAAATTGATCTGGCCTAGAAAGGACTGCATGGATTTTTTGGAGGAAGGTGGGGGAAGTTTAGAGATAACTTGGGTCCTCTTGGGGTCAATAATCATTCCATCACTAGACACAATGAATCCTACTAATTTACCCTGTTCTACTGCAAATATGGACTTCTTGGGGTTCAGGGAGATGCCGTATTTACGACATCGTAGCAGAACGGCTCGTAAGTGAGTTAGATGATCGTCTTTGTTTTTGTAATAAACAGTCACATAATATAAGTAAACTACTACGGAGTGGTTGATTAAACCTCTAAAAGCAATGTCCATTGCTCTCTGAAAGGTAGCACCAACGTTAATCAATCCAAAGGGCATCTTGTGATAAGCATAAGTGCCCCACGGAGTACGGAAGGTAGTTTTTAATTGATCTGTCGGAGACATCAAGACTTGGTTATATCCATAGAAACCATCTAGTAAGGATAGCCTCTCGGAACCAGAAACTTGTTGAAGAATCTGTTCCATAGGAGGGACAGGATAATTATCTTTATCAGATGCTTTGTTGAGGTTTCGGAAATCGACGCAAAGTCGAATTTCCCCATTTTTCTTCCGCACTGGGACGAGGTTGGATACCCATTGAGTGTGTCTAACAAGAAAAAATATTTTAGCACTTAGGAGTTTATTCAATTATTTTTGTACGGTCGGTTCTAGTTTAGGATGCATTTTTCTCAGTTTCTGTTACAAGGGCAAGGTTTGGGGCTTCATCGGGATGACATGCTGTATAATATTAGGATCGAATGTTTTAAGATCTTCGTAAGTCCAAGCAAAGACATCCTTGAATTCTTTAAATAATTTAACAAAAGCAGTTTTTTCTTGCCTAGAACATCCCAAGCCTAAGTTGATACACTGAGGTTTTTCACTAGTTCCTAAATTGACCTTTTCATAAGTTAATGAGGAACTGTTGGTTTTACAATTGACCGTTTTTTTAAATTTATCTTCAAAATCATAAAACTTTTCTAGTCTAGCAACATATTTGGGTATGGAATTTACCATGTCTGATAGAGCTTCAGGAGGTTTCGGATTAGGTATTACCGTAAAGTCATGCAAATTGTCATCGTGTGTTTGTTCATCTATCACAGCACCTTGAAAGGTTTCTTCCATGTGTAGAAAGTTAATGATCTGCTGATCATCGTCAAATACTCTCCAGTTCGTGATATTGTCTGGAACAGATGGTCGAAACAATAGCTCCACGGAGAATGCATTTGGAGATAAGCCTTCTGCAGGGAGAAGTTTAGAGGCAACATTAGCGAGTAGATCTGCTTCAGTATTATTTGATCTAGGAATGGAATTTATATTAAAAGTAGAAAATATGTTTATTAAACTCCATACCTTAGACTGGTAACATTTGAGATGCGGGGAAAGACAATGTATGGAATTTCTCACCTGTCTGACCATTATCTCAGAGTCGCCGAATACAATTAGATTTTGAATGTGCATGTCTAAGGCTTTTATGAGACCTTGTAACAAAGCCTCATATTCTGCAATGTTGTTAGTACATTCGAATTCTAATCTACAAGCCAATAATGTTTTATTACCTGCCGGATCGATAATGATGCAGCCTGCACCAGGTCCTTCTTTAGATTTGGAACCGTCGAAATATAAAGACCAAATTTGATTTCCATCGGGCTCACAGGGTTGTAGGATAGAATTTGTTGGTTGCGTACATGCTAGGATCTCGGATTGCTGCTCAAGATTATTGATGGGTGAAACTTCAGCCATGAAATTTCTGAAGTAGGTGTCCATTCCTTTGACTTCAGGTGAATCAACTGGAGATGTATATGGTTCATTGGGGTCATTCAAGTCTGTTACCGTGAACTTGAGGTAACGCTCACGATTCACCCTAATCTTGTTAGGCTTTCCGTTTTCTGGAAGCCATAAGTGAGACCAATCTGTTGTGAAGTAACCATGTAGCTGCTCTGACCAGTCCCTGCTAAAAAACATACCATACACTTCCGGGATATCTACCACAATTATGTCAATAACCTGATGAACCTTAGGGTTAGACGATAATATAATCAATACATTTTTTAGCTCGCCCATAACTTTAACATCTATTCGATCAAGATGTATGATTTTCAAAGAAGATGGTTCAACTTAGGCGTTAATCTTTTGGCAGACTGACCAAGGCATCACATTGGATGATGCTCCTAAGTCAACCATACAGTTATGTACATTTCTGTTGAAGATTTCGAAAGTTAAAAGAAAAGGAGGTACATTCTTGCGAGTACTTAGAGTTGTAGCTTGAGGTTTCTTACTTGCATTTTTTGAGACTACTTTATCTGAATTATTTACACTATTTACATTGTTATTTACATTATTTACAAGAGTTACAGGAAGGCTTCCTTTATCTTGAGTATCAAGATTGTTTTTTGTGGAAGTCTTCTGCGGAACTTTGCTTTGCACAACCTTATTACCATTTGAATTACCATTCTTGCCATTGTCTGAAATATTTGGCAACATCTTCTGTAACAAAAATGGAAATTTCAAAAACTCATAAATAGAGATATTAGCCTGTAATTTCTTAAGATCTTCAACAACATCATAATCTATTTTAGGGATAGCATTACTCTGTTTAGTTTCTACCAATTTAGATGGCTTTGGAGGTAAAGTTGTAGTGTTCTCGACAGGAAGTTTGTTAGCTGTCTTACTCCTAGTGTTGTAAGGGTGAACAGTCTCGAAGTTGGCTTGGAATATGCTATCCGAGAGGTGTCCAAAGATATTTGGAGAAGAATCTTCTTCTTGAATGGTTTCCTATTCAACTTCCTCTTGAGGAATATCAGGAGGGATCAAGTCATCCTGGGCTCCTAGAATTGTCTGGAGAGCATATTGCAAACTTTCTAGGTTCAGGCCTTCAAGATTTGGATTAGGCCGGTTGGTTTGAAAAGGCTTTAGGAAAGGAGGTTTGTAGGGTCCTTTACTCGAAGAGGCTTCTTCAGTTGACCTTTTTAAGTCTATGACTTGATTAGACAACTTTTGTACAACTTTGGTTAAATTTTCCAAATCAGAGTTTTCGGGTTGTGTCTTGTTTTGTGTAGGTCTGGGAAGAATTTCAATCTTCTTCTTGGAAGAAGAAACAGTCTCAGTTTCGTTGCTAGAAGAATCCTTAAGACTAAGAATTTCTTTTTCAATTTGAGTAGCCTCTTCAAAGGCTTCTAACAACGTGGCCTTTTTAGATCTTTTCACCCAAATAGCTATACTTTGATGTAGAGCTTTAGTGTAGTAAGCTATTACAAGGATTTCTGCTGGCATAGAGTCTGCAGGGATTCTATTCTTAAGTGTTAAAAATCTTTGATTAAAATATTTAACTTTTTCTTTTGCATTCATTTTTAAGTTCGAAAGATCCATGACTAAGACTTCAGGAGGTTTGCCATCTCCGAATTTTTCCAAAAAGCATGACTCAAATCTTTCCCAAGACACTATAGTGTGAGGCTGCTGGGAAAAGTACCAAGTGGATGAATTACCCTCAAAGGTGTAAGGGAACAACCTATAGAAAACATCTTCATGTTCAATGTTACGGAGTCTGATGGCTAACATAATTTTTTTGATATGATCTTCAGCTATCTGTTTTGAATCAGGATCAAACTTGGGAAGCCATTTCTCCGGGTGCTTAGGTAAAGGATGCTGGGCTCCAGGTACGACTACAACGTCCTGGTCCAACCAAGGTCTAGCAGGATTGTTCTGGTTTGCCATTGGGGTAGTAGGTGTAGAAGGCTGAGAAGGTGATTTGCCTTCATCAGAAGAGGAATCTCCTCCAGAAGAAGAAGGAGATGAGGGAGGTGGTGAAGGAGGTATCCCAGATCCTCCTGCAACAAGATTTGTGTTTGGATCTGTAGGATTCACAGTAAGGTCTATATCACCTAATTGTTCTCTGACTTCAGATAAGTGTAAAGGTTGACCCCACGGGCGATTTGGTTGCCTAAGACTAGCAAAGGCTTTATGTGATTTAATAAGAGATTGTCTAAAAATTTCTTGTATATCACCACCTGTAGGATTAGGGGTTGCTGGCTCAACTGTGATCTGAGGATCTTCGGTTGAAGTAGTTGCTGTTCGAGGGGGAATACTATCGAATGAACGTCTTCTAGTCACTATAGGGGAGCGATTAGGGGGTGGAGGAGTCTTACGACCACCTCGTGCCATCAATTTAGTTCAGGCCCTCCTTCTAGTGCCATTTGTTGACGGGAAAAATTGACCGTCCGTCAATTGGGAGAGTGGAACCGGTCCGGGGTTGTCTAAATAACCCAAGCTATTTGGAATGGACCACCCTGACGAGTTTAACGGCTCCGTTGGCCGCTCTAAGGTCTTCTATGAAAACCAAAGAGAGAAATGATCTGAGCTAAGAAATCTAACTAGAGGTAAATAGAACAAACTAAACTATAACTAAATACAAGAAACTAACTAAAATAGAGGAAACTAGAAACTAATAAAACAAAGAAAAGGAACTAATACACTAAATACTAATTAT
>ML795535.1:25062-63974 GCA_009831015.1 Picea engelmannii
ATTTAATTAGGGAAATTGTTTTAAAATTTTCTTAATGTGTTATTTGTCTTAGGGCCATCTAGGTTCATCCCTGTATCATCATCAACGCGACGTGCCCGTCAGGACGCACTAGGTGCTCCAAGGGTGCCACTCGCCTCATCTGTTCCTTTGCGCGACATGCCCTTCAGGATGCACTATGTGCTCCAAGGGTGCCACTCACCTCTTGAATGATTGGTAGACATTAATAACCCCTGGAGTCAACACTCCACCAAGTGAACTTGTGGGAGACTAAGGGATTCTAAGGAATAAGGCCCCCGCCTTATTGCGCACCCCTTAGAATCATCATGAGTGACTGTTGCAGTCTGCCCTCACGACATCATGGGTCCTCTCGAACTAGGTCATCGTTAACCTATAGTTCGAGCCATGGCGGGAGTGCTAGTAGGCTGTGGCAGGGTTGCTGTCCACACCTCTCCCTCAACATCTCTGGTAGTTGTGTGTGGCCCCTTTACTCCATATGTGAGTCTGGTCGGCAAGCTATCGTCAGCCTGCATCATCAACAAATCATGTCAGAACATATCCACATCATATCATCTAATCAGATGTACTAATATCACAGTAAAACAATCAAACCCCAATAGCACACTCCATGAATCGATCCGGAGTCCAAGGGGTTCCATTGATGCCTTTGCATCCTCAAGGTCCAAAACCCTGCACACTCAGTAAAATCGAGTCAATAGCACTTGTCTATGTCAAAGCGATAATACAACATGTCATCATCCCATAATGCCTCATAATCAAAATCAAAAGTTTTAATAACATAATAATCCAGATCACTTGCGCAAGTGTCTTCAAAGAATAAGTTTTCTTAGTGCGCTAGAGCGGGATGTTACATACACCCCCTCTTGGTCTAAACTTTGTCCCAAAGTTTCCCGGTACAAATGCCGAAATAAGTGTATCACCGTGTCATATGTATATCTATCAAACAAAAATGGAAACTACTGGCGCATATCATATGCGTTCTCCCAGGTCGCCGAGTGTGGACTATAATTGTCCCACTGGACCTTGACCTGATCTACTGTTCGACATCGTAGCTGTCGAATGTGATGATCTAAGATGCATACTGGCTCAACCGTGAGTGCTCCCTTGTCTGATACCTGCAAGGAAATCATGTCAATAACATGTGTAGGATCACTAATATAATGTCTCAAAACAGATACATGAAAAACATCGGGCATACGCCTCAAAGAATCAGGCAAGGCTAGTCGATAGGCCACGGGTCCCTTTCTCTCCACAATATCGAAGGGTCCCATGAACCTAGGAGAGAGTTTATATCCCTTCCCAAACTTGATTGAACTCTTATGCGGTTTAACCTGCAAAAAGAATCGATCGCCGACCTCGTAACTACGGTCGACACGGTGCACATCGGCATAACTCTTCTGTCGATCCTGCACTTCTTTAATCCTTAGTCTTATTGTTTGCATCTTCTCTTCCATTTCTTGGATCGCTTCTGGTCCCACCAAGACCCTATCCTCAAGCCGATCCCAACTCAAGGGAATTCGACACGGTTTCCCGTAAAGGAACTCGAAAGGTGCCATCTTAATGGTGCTCTGGTAACTGTTGTTGTAAGCGAACTCCACTAGTGGAAAGAATTCTTCCCAACTCTTTTGTTGGTCCATCACATACATGCACAACATGTCTTCCAAGGTTCATGGGACCCTTCGAGATTGTGGAGATAAAGGGACCCGTTTAGTCTTATTGTTTGCATCTTATCTTCCATTTCTTGGATCGCTTCTGGTCCCACCAAGACCCTATCCTCAAGCCGATCCCAACTCAAGGGCATTCGACACGGTTGCCCGTAAAGGAACTCGAAAGGCGCCATCTTACTGGTGCTCTGATAACTGTTGTTGTAAGCGAACTCCACTAGTGGCAAGAATTCTTTCCAACTCTTTTGTTGGTCCATCACGTACATGCACAACATGTCTTCCAAGGTTTGGTTGGTTTGTTCGGTCTGCCTGTCAATCTCTGGGTGATACGTAGTACTAAAGTTAAGTTGGGTTCTCAAGGCCTCTTGGAAACTCGTCCAAAATCATCCGATAAACACTGATCCTCGATCAGATATAATCCTCTTATCCATGCCATGCAGCCTCACAATATCACTAATGAAAACTCTTGCTATTTCAGGTGCCTTATACGTCGTACGCACATGAATAAAGTGAGAACTCTTTGTTAGAGTGTCTACTACTATGAATATCGAGTCATGTCTCTTTTCCATCAGTGGAAATCCAAAAATAAAATCCATCGAAATAAAATCCCATTTCGATTTCGGAATGGCATGTGGTTGTAGTAATCCTGCCGGGTGTCTATGTTCAGCCTTTACCTGCTAACATTCTAGACATTTGGCCACATAGTTGACTATGTTTGCCTTCATTCCCTTCCAGAAGAATAGGGGTTTAAGGTCTGCCCTCATCTTCGTGACTCCCAGGTGAGCCATGTAAAATGCTCTATGAGCCTCGCTCAGGATCAACATCCTCAACTCATCATTTGATGGTACGTAAATCCAACTTTTAAACCTCAATAAACCATCGCTATCAAATTAAAATCCCTCATATCGTGGTACCATCATTGTGTTTTGTCCGATAAAACCCTCGACCTCTTTGTACTAGTCATCGTCACGCTGTAAAGTGAGAATCTTCTCACGTAGATTTGTCTGAAGAGGCAACATCGAAAAGATGCGTGGTCTCTGACTCAAAGAATCCGCCACTCGGTTCACTGTTCCCTTTATGTAAGTAATCTCAAAGTCATACTCGCTAAGCAATTCTGACCAATGCCGTTGTCGCGCGTTCAGGTCGCTTGCGTAAAAATGTGTTGTAGTCCACAATGATCAGTCTTTAGTTCATATTTTCATCCAACAAGGTAGTGTCTCCAAACCTTCAAGGCATAAACGATGGCTAATAACTCCAAATCGTGCGTCGCGTAGTTCTCCTCATGCCTTCTCAGTTTCCTCAAAATGTAAGAAATCACTCGTCCATCTTGCATCAAGACTCCGCCTAAACCTTCCTTGGATGCGTCAGTGCATGCCAAGAAGTCCGCATCCATGTCCAGGACCTTTAGTATCGGTGCTGTTGTCAACAATTCCTTGAGCCTCCGAAATTCTTCCGCACATTTCTCGGTCCAAACAAACTTCTTGTTTTTTTTCTGCAATTCCATGATCGGATTTTCTACCTTCGAAAATCCCTCGACGAATTGTCGATAGTATCCTGCCAAATCCATGAAGCTATGCACTTTTGTGACATTCGTAGGTGCATACCATTCCATAATAGCCTCGACCTTGGCTGGGTGCACGACGATACCTTCGCCGGAGATGACATGCCCTAAGTAATGAATCTTTGATTGGTAAAAAGAGCATTTGGACAACTTCCCATACAATTTGTGCTCTCGCAGACACTGTAGTACCAAGCGCAAGTGCTCGTCATGCTCCTCTGTCTTCTGAGAGTAAATCAAGATATTGTCAATGAATACTTGGACGAACTTGTCCAAGTATTCGTGAAACACCCGATTCATCAAACTCATAAACACCCCTGGGGCATTTGTCAGTCCAAATGGTAAAATAGTAAACTCGTAATGTCCAAACCTCGTCTTAAAGGCGGTCTTAGGGATGTCATCCTCCTTGATATGTAATTGATGATACCCCGATCGCAAATTGATCTTGGAGAACACCGTCGCACCCTTCATTTGATCGAATAGATCATCAATTCTCGGCAAGGGATACTGATTCTTGATTGTGGCCTTGTTCAGTTGACGATAGTCAATGCAAAGCCTCCATGATCCATCCTTCTTTTGTATGAAAATAACAGGTGTACGCCACGGTGACACGCTAGGACATATCAGTCTTAGGCCCAAAAACTCCTTCAGTTTCATTTTTAACTCTTGTAACTCCGGGGTCGACATCCGATAAGGCGTTCTTGCTATCGGTTTAGTCCCCGGTTTTAGGTCTATGGTAAATTCAAATTCCCTCTCTGACGACATCCTAGGTAACTCCTTCGGAAACACGTCCGCAAACTCTCTCACCACCGGAAGGTGTTCTAGACCTTCTGCTACTCCTTTCTCATTTAGCGCAAGGATCACATAAAGCTTGCACCCCTTGCACATGCTCTTCCGAAGTTGCAAGGAAGAGATGAACCTCAAGGAAAATCCCTGGTTCCTTCCTAAAATCACACGTCTCTGTCCCTCATCATTGACCAAGCTCAACCGTTTTGTCTTACAATTGAGTATCACCTCATGCGATTCCAACCAGTCCATACCAATCACAACATCATAAGATCCTAGGGTCGTGACGTACAGGTTGGTCCTTGTGACAAACTCTCCCAGGTTAAGGGCTCAACCTGTAACCTTTACTCCAACCTTCTGTTTGGCTTCCGAAGCCATCTCTATGAAGCTAAACTCGTCCTGTTTGAGTGCCTTTACCTTAATCCTTTTTAGCACTGCACCAGAAATGAAACTCTCAGTAGCACCGAGATCTATCAAAATACTAAGGGTCTGGTTAGCGACAGTATCTGTCGTCTCGAGCACATTCGACTGATGCTCTTCCTGACGGTTATTCACCGTGGCATGAATCCAATGGGCCTTGCCCATATCTCCCATGGTAGTGGGTCCGACTTATCCAGATGCTCTGCTCCTCTCCATAGGACAGCCGTGCTGGTAGTGTGGCTCCCCACATGTCCAACACCCCTTCTTCGGCCCAGAAGTCCTTGTACCCGAAGTAGAAGATGATGGCCCACCAGCCTGGAACCCTGGTCTGTTCTGATGAACATGCCTAAACTTCTGCGGCTACGATCGACGCTGTTGTTGATGCTGTGTTCCCTGATAAGGTGTCCGCAGCTGAGGCATCGGTCGTTGGGGTGTAGTGAAAGTGGATCCCCTCTGGAAGCCACGATATCTCGACATATGTCTCATTGGTGTCTAGTGCTGCTATGTTCCAGATGAACCCTGCCCTGCTGGTCTCGCTGGAGTCCTGGTCTAACCCCCACTGATAAGCTCCTCCTCTACTATGAGGGCCTTCTGAATGACACCATGCAAGGTTTGGGGCATCAAAATCCTAACCTTTTCACGTAGGCTACCATTAAGGCCGAACACGAACCTGTTGACCTTAAGTTTCTCCGTGTTAAGGTGCAGAGCATACCAGAGAAGCTCCATAAAATGGGCCTCGTACTCGGGCACCATATGACCTCCCTATCATAAGGCGTTGAACTCATTGAGCTGACGCTCAATGAATTCCTCTGAAAGGTACCTCTCTCGAAACTGTTCCTTGAACAGTTCCCATGACATGCCTTTGAAGGCCATGTTCAGCTATGGTAGGAACATCTTCCACCATAGAAGAGTGCTCCCCTTCAGTTGAAAGACCGCCATGTAGACCTTCATATTGGAGGTGTAATCGTGAAGTGCGAAGCACATCGCCATATTCTCCAACCATGCCTCGGCGGCTGCGCCGTCCGGGGCACTAAAGAACTCGAGAAATTTGACCTTATCGAGTTCACGGTGAACGCTACCTATACCGACCAGAGCATGTGGTGGAACCTTAGCGGGCGCCGACACCCTGGCCTCATCTCTATCCAAACGGTTGATCAGTACCTCAGACATGTGCTGAAAATATCTCATCATCCCGACTACATCGCCAAATGCTATCTGCTCCTGTCCGAGAACCTGCTCGTCTCCCTGGGGGTTAGATTGCTTAGGTGTGGATGCTACTGGAGGCGTTGCAACTCCTCCCCTAGCACCCCGTCGTCTGCCTCCACGATGTCCTCTAACCATGATTACCTGCATGCACACAATCAAATCGATTAGCAACAGTATAATCAAATCATGTCAACGAAATCCGTAGCAATCCCAAGTTGTGGGTTGAACCCGCTCTGATACCATATGTAACGGACCTCCCGTTCGTCATGACGATGAACCTCTTAAAACAAGTACAATTTTTTTTTTGTGTGTGCGTGTGTACAAGGGTAATAAATACATTATACTCTACGTAGAAACATGGCGATGAACATGTCGCATGCAATAGTGACAACAACATAACGACCTAAGACGCACATCAAGTATCTTCATGCAATGAGCGACAATCAATCGACAAATAAATAAGACTGACTACCTGCCTGTTCTACCTTGCAATGGTTAGGACCTCCAAGACACATAAGCAACGCTCAAGCCCAGGTTCCCATCGATTTTAACCATTTAAGGTCTCAGGGCTGGCGACTGTTCTGAGGAACATGGAGGTGTCTACATCCTGCCCGACATAAGAAGACCTAGCTTACTAAGCTAAGGACCATCATCCTAACGATGCCACGCACCCCAGACAACTACACAAACTAAAATTTATATCAACGAACTTATCAATAATCTTGATATGTGTAGTTTTCAATCAAGCAGCACATAAGAAAATCAACACGAGGGATTTTCATTATTAAAGTGGCATGCCCTCAATGAAATGAAAATTTAGAAACAAATACTCAAGTCACTTTCATAACCCTGCGAATGGGAAGAAATTCTAACCAACAATGAAACTTGAGTACCCCTACTGGTAAGTGTATATGGCTTTACACATAAAAACCGTTAAAATTAGCTTAAAAAATGATGACAAATAATTAAGAAGATCTTAAGAAGTATTTTTATCTCTTTAAC
The DNA here is from genome assembly GCA_009831015.1 of Picea engelmannii. Classification (NCBI taxonomy): domain Eukaryota; kingdom Viridiplantae; phylum Streptophyta; class Pinopsida; order Pinales; family Pinaceae; genus Picea; species Picea engelmannii. Next base: position 31,717 of record ML795535.1, read on the forward strand.
AATCAATTGTTACAAGACCATTCTCATTCAAAATAGAATATACTAAAAATATCTAGTTTCTATGAAAAAGGAATAATAGAACAAATTCATTTATATCCCTAGAAAAACAGATAATAGAATCATATAACAAACTATATTTTTCTTAAAACTTGTTCTCAACATAAACAAGAACCATCAAATACATTTATTTCTAGATTACATCAAATAGTATGTTTATTATGATGATAAATTAAAATGAAGATAATAACACTAAACAAACTTTAGCTAGATAAGTGGAAGGCTACTATTAACATTGATTGTGCGAATAAACCTCAACACTGCATTAAGGGCAAGCAAATTAGCAATTACTATTGTCCATCCTTACAAACTGATTTGATTATTCGAAATTAATTAATAATAGAATCATAAACTTCAATCACCATCTAAATTACCATAAATGCCAAAAAAATGGATCAAGTCTGAAACGTAGTAAGGAAAGTGTTTCTATAAATGCAAAATAGAAGGGCGTGGTCAGACATTCGCCGCCAATAAAAAACAGTGGTAAGTTTCCCTAGCCTGCCCAAAACTAAATTTTAATAAATTGCTGTCATCCAATCTGTCTCTTAATTAACACTGTCAAGTTTAAAAATGGTCGTTTCCAGCTTACTATTTAATATAAAAGATTCGCAGTCACACTCTGATTATCCACGAGATCTGGTGATCCGGATTATTTTCGGCACAAAATGAGAGTGGAGATATAATAAAGAAATGCACAGAGATATCACAGATGTTCAATACTATAATAGAAATGTATCAGAGATGCATTCATAAACATAGATATACAGTTATACACAATTTCTATTAATGAAAGAAATGTACAAAGACTGTAAAAATACAGAGTGAAAGACTCGCTAGAATGGTGGTAGCTTATCTCTGAGAAGAGATGTGACGACTACTCTCATTCGCAAGAATATGGTTACAATGAGGATCTGAAGGCCCTTTTACAATAAACGGGAATGCCAAAAGTCCTAGACATCCAAAAAACCTAACCCTAGGAGATGGAGCGCCAAAAGTCATGTGGGCCTCGTTTGGGTAAGTTGGTGCATCAACTTCCCGGGGTCGTAACTTTTGCATACGATCTCTGTTTTAGGCATGTGATAGCTTGTTGGAAATGTATCATCAAGGAGATTCATTTTGGGGGCTCAATAATTCCTTTAGATATCATTGATAACCTCGATCTCGAAAAACCTTCATTTAGGCCCTCAAAATGGCCCCGGAAGTTAAAACCTGCTAAAAATAGTAAATTGCCAAAATTGCTAGAAAATAGATTTGAGCTAGTCGAAAAAGGTGGGTGGCCACCAATATCCACCTGGATCAATCCTCCCTCCTTAGGAAGCAATGGTCTCCATTGCGTTGAGTTCCCGGGGGAGAGGGAAAAACGTTTGCTGGATCTGCATCTAGGTGAGCTGCTTGTATTACTGGAGACGTCGCGCTACTTGGTTTGTGGAAGTCTGTCATGAACCTGTTGAAGTTGACACTGTTCAACAAGTCGAGCTACATGAGAGGAAGGTGTGCAGAAGGATTTTTTGTGCTTTGCTGCAACCTTGTCGACCTGCGTCTATTGGATAGAAGGTGCAGGGGGCGAAACTGTAGTGGTTGCAATGTCCTTCTGTTCCCCTCGAACAGATTGTGAAGAAGCTGAATTTTGCAGTATGAGATACTACCTTGTGGCACTTTTTATGTGGAATAATAGTTGGAACTACCTCTGGTATTCTGTAGAGATGACCCCCCAAAGTAACAATGACACTACGGGGTCGAGACTCATAAACAACATGGCACTTCCACATATATGGTTGGCCCAAGAGAACATCACAGACATCCAGTGGGGCAATATCACATAATACCTCGTCCTTGAAGGGATAGATGCCGTATGACAATCGACATTGCTGGTTGACACGAAGATCTCGTCCTTGGCGAAGCCACCCGATGTTGTATGGCTGCGGGTGTGGTGTTGTCGACAATCCCAACTGTTTGACGACCTCTGCTGAGATGAGGTTCTTCTAGTTTTCGCTATCAACAATAAAATGCAGCGGGGTCCCCTTCACCCACATATGTGAATGAAAAAGGCGCTCCCCCTCTTCAGGATTTGTTGGTTCTTCGAGTTGAATTGCTGCGGTCGCAACAATAGCAGTGGGGTCTGCGTCGATGATCTGTCTTTTACCATTATTTCCAGAATCAGATTCTGAATCAAGGTTTGGCTCCTTGTCTTTGATCTCAGCCACCAATGACTGTTTTGAGTGACATTCATCCATGTTGTGCCAGGGGCTTTTGTGGAAATCACACCATTTTCCGGTGTCCTTCTTTGTCTTCCCGTGACCCTTCTTTTCCTGTGGCTTGGACTGGTTTTCGGGAGATTGTTTGCTAGGGATGTCTTTGTCATACTTTGGTTGTTGTGGATTTGAAGACCCGAATTCCCGTTTGTTCTGGTGCTTAAATTTCTGCTTGATTTTAACAGAATATCGATAGGCAACACCGAGTGATGAGATGTCTAGAAAATCCATTTCAGTCTGGATGTATCTGTGTAGAGCCCCATGGTATTTCAGAACCAAATGTCATTCGGATTCTTTGATACCTAGCTTGGTGCGCAAGGTATGGAAGGTATTGGTGAACTCCGGGACTTCTTGGCCCCTCTCTTGCCGCAGTGTGGTCCATCTCATGTATTGTTCCTCATAGTTTTCGACAGGGTAGTACTGTTCCTTTACCGCATCCAAAAAAAAATCCCAAGTGGGCTCGACCCCATATATTTCAGACTCCTCTGTGGAAATCTGCTCCCAGTAAGTTTCCCACCAATGTTTGACATGGGGAAAAGCCTTAAGGAGTGCGAAGGTGATATTTTCCTTGTCTGAAAAATTATGAACAGAGAAATAACCTTCTAGCAGATTTAACCATTTATCTAGGGCATCTGCATCTATTTGACCTTCAAATACGGGAATATCAAAATTAACCTGTACCTTGAAAGGCAAGGTGCCTCCAAAGTGGCTTCTTGATGAAGATGTGCCTGATGCTATTGGTAGGCGTTGAAGGATGTGGGAAAAATTCTCCATCATTTCGTCCCTCTGTCGCGTGAGAGCTTGCTCAAGCAACAGAATGATAGGATCGTCTGCTCAATCATTTTTCTTTTCTTCCACCATTGAGGGTTTCTTGGGTGTGTGATATAGATTGTACTCAAGAGAGACAATCTCGAGACCCAACTTGCTATACTCAGACCTCATCGGGGACATGCACTGAAAAACGATCAAGAGCAGCCTGCTCTGATACCATTGATCCGGATTATTTTTGGCACGAAATGAGAGCGGAGATATAATAAAGAAATGCACAGAGATATCGCAGATGTTCAATAATATAATAGAAATGTATCAAATATGCATTCATAAACATAGATATAGAGTAATACATGATTTCTATTAATGAAATAAATGTACAGAGACTGTAAAAATACAGAGTGAAAGACTCGCTAGAATGGTGGCAGCTTATCTCTGAGAAGAGATGTGACAGCTACTCTCATTTGCAAGAAGATGGTTACAATGAGGCTCTGAAGGCCCTTTTACAATAAACAAGAATTCCAAATGTCCTGGACATCCAAAAAACCTAACCCTAGGAGATGGAGCGCCAAAAGTCATGTGGGCCCCGTTTGGGTAAGTTGGTGCATCAACTTCCCGGGGTCGTAACTTTTGCACACGATCTCTGTTTTAGGCGTGTGATAGCTTGTTGGAAAGGTATCATCGAGGAGATTCATTTTTGGGGCTCAATAATTCCATTGGATATCATCAAGAAACTAGATCTTGAAAAACCTTCATTTAGGCCCTCAAAATGGCCCCGGAAGTTAAAACCTGCTAAAAATAGTAAATTGCCAAAATTGCCAGAAAACAGTTTTGAGCCAGTCAGAAAAGGTGGGTGGCCACCGATATCCACCTGGATCATATGAATTGGTGCCCAGGTGGTCAGTAGAGGCGACAATATCATCATTCATCGACGACATGGACAAATGATAAGGCGTCATGGTTCGTGCGTAATAGATGACTGTTGATTCTGTGATGTGGACCGCATGCATGCCCATGTGCGAAAGTTAGCTGTATTTGATAATCGACCTCGTGGTTTCATTTTCATTACACAACTCTCTGCAATTGATAATTTTGCAACCATGGTATCTGCATATGTTAATTTCATAGTTATGGTATTAATTTGGACACAGAGCTATCCTGGGAACTCAGACCTATATATTAATTAGCAGACACAGGTGTAAAAGGCGGTAAAAGTCCTACACGCTGCGACCAATCATCGCATTCACACTCAACACTGCATTAAAAATAAAAATGCCTTCGTTGGAAACATTAAAACCATGTGTTATACAGAGCACAAAAATCCGCACTGAGTTAGAAATCTTAGAAGGGTGAAATCCACTGATCAAGTAGTTAAATTTGAAATAGCTAGGAACTGATATAATAATTAGCCACGCCCAGAAACTCAGGAAATTTAGAAAACAACAACATAGTCCAAACACACAGTAGTTACGCCCAAACTACCCCCACTATGATTTGGCTGACCACAACTGCTGTCTCTAACATTCGACGCTTGTCCAGAATGATCAATTATCAAGCGCAGTGCAATCAGCTGGTGATGCGGCATAAAGAAATTTTTATAAGGATTCATAAAGTAACAGGTCCTCACCATAATTGATAACCTATCTCATAAGGAAATAACTCACGCCTCTACAATAATTATACACAGATGGTAATAGTGCGAATGAATGCACAATTATAATGATTCGAGTGAAGGATGCACATGTTTAACGCTCGTGGAGCGGATGCACAATAACAAGGGCATTCGCTCAAGGTAAGAGACGCACAGGTGAAAAAATTCCCTCTGAAAGAGAAGCGCTCAGGTAGAATCACCCACAGAATTCGCTCAGAAAAATAAATTTCGCTCAGGATAAAACCCAATCTTTACCTAATGGATACATGGTAATGAAACGCCTTGGTAAACTAACCGCTTCCTTATGAAAATTTCCATGGAACTAATGTTTTAGTGAAGATGAAATAAAAAGGGTTTAAAAGAAGAAAATGTAGAATCGCCCTGGCACAATCAGTGAATAGTGCAGGGTATAATGCCATTAAATAAAATTTGCAGAGGAGAAAATGATTATTGCAAAGACGGTTAAACGTTGGCCAACAGAATTACAAGCGCGAGCCAAATACATCAACATAAAACGTAGAGATAGATTTATTCGTCAGTGCTCAATAACGCAGAGCTAAGTTGCTCATCTAAGCATAGACACAGAGTAAATTTATCCATGCATGCATAAAAACGCAGTCAATAATGTAAAAACACAGGATTGTCCAGCGAGATAAAAAGGCGAAGTAAAACGAGATAATACTAGGTATAAACATGCCAAATTCATTTACAATCAATATTCAGATCCAAGCGTAAGGCCTAATGCATTCTACTCTACGAAATAAAAGCGCATACCGTTTCCTTATCGCCCGCTTCAAATGACGTCCCGCGCTCCGTGCTCTCCCGCTCGCCGACCGTTGAGACCTCACCGGTGACTCCCAGCCAATGCTAGGGGTACTTTGCTTCCCCCTTAGCCCCCCGAGCCACAAAGGGGCCACACACTGTCCATAGGGTATGTCTAGCTCCCAGCTCGCCTCGCAAGGCTGAGCTACCACTCCTCTCCGAGCTGGGAAATCCCAACTCCCCACAAGTAAATCAGTCAAGTCACTATTCCTGCAGCGTAATGTTACACTATCAACCCATCCCCCTTCTTCCTTCTCCTCCCTCTCTTTTATAGATTTTTTGAACTTCCTTTCTTTTGCTAAATCTCATTTAATTTAAGTTTAATAAAAATTCCTAAAAATTCTCCTTCGTACAAGTGTCATCCATCCCCCACGTTTCTCCATTAATTATTTTCTTTAATTAATTAATTGTCTTATTTCCCTCACCCACCTAGAGTTACTCCTAAAATCACTCCTAGGTGTCCCTAGATTCCCTTACATGTTTTAAAGGCTTTCCCTAAAATGAAATTGCTAAATCAGTTTAAAAATTAGAAGGTTCTTAAATGCAGATTCTTTACTAAGTTGGTTTCCCGCTTTTTACCATGAGTTCCCCTCTTTCCCTCTTTAGGTTACCTCCTTTCCCTAATTTCCTATTTTTTTTTATATTTTCCACTTTCTCCCCTTTTTTGAGCTAAAAACGGAAGTTATGCAATTTAACCTTTTTTTCCTTTTATTATTAATTTAGTACCTTTTTAAACTATCAAAAGTTAAAATAATTAATTGTCTCTTTACGTTTTACATCCACACATTTTATTTAATTTGTTACTCTCTTCATGTTACCGCAAAAATTTTATGAAGACCAAATTATTACTTAAGTGCTTTTAAATTTTATTATTATATTTTATTTTTTTATAAATATATATATATATATTTTATATTTTTATTTTTAAAGTAGACAAAATTTTTACCCCTAACGAAATTTAGACTTAGAACTTAGATTATGATCCGGGCAACATTTAATTAGGGAAATTGTTTAAAATTTTCTTAATGTGTTATTTGTCTTAGGGCCATCTAGGTTCATCCCTGTATCATCATCAACGCGATGTGCCCTTCAAGACGCACTAGGTGCTCCAAGGGTGCCACTCGCCTCATCTGTTCCTTTGCGCGACGTGCCCTTCAGGATGCACTACGTGCTCCAAGGGTGCCACTCGCCTCTTGACTGATTGGTAGACATCAATAACCTCTGGAGTCAACACTCTGCCAGGTGAACTTGTGGGAGACTAAGGGATTCTAAGGAATAAGGCCCCTGCCTTATTGCACGCCCCTTAGAATCATCATGAGCAATTGTCACAGTCTTCTCTCACGACATCGTGGGTCCTCTCGAACTAGGTAATTGTTAACCTACAGTTCGAGCCACGGTGGGAGTGCTAGTAGGCTGTGGCAGGGCTGTTGTACACACCTCTCCCTTAACATCTATGGTAGTCGTGTGTGGCCCCTTTACTCCATATGTGAGTCTAGTCGACAAGCTATCGTCAGCCTGCATCATCAACAAATCATGTCAGAACATATCCACATCATATCATCTAATTAGATGTACTAATAGCATAGTAAAACAATCAAACCCCAATAGCACACTCCCTGACTCGATCCGGAGTCCAAGGGGTTCCATTGATGCCTCTGCATCCTCAAGGTCCAAAACCCTGCACACTTAGTAAAATCGAGTCAATAGTACCTGTCTATGTCAAATTGGTAATACAACATGTCATCATCCCATAATGCCTCATAATCAAAATCAAAAGTTTTAATAACATAATAATCTAGATCACTTGCGAGCAAGTGTCCGCAATGAATAAGTTTTCTCAGTGCGCCAGAGTGGGATGTTACAGTGAAGATGCTCAAGTCATGCCAAAAAATGAAAGGAAATAAAAAAATCTTTCCTTGACCATCAAACATATTAAAAAAATAATTATAATTATGGAGAACACATTGAGTGCCCACAAAATAACTAAAGGCATATATTAAGCCTAATACCATATGTTTCTCAAATAAATGTCATGACAAAAAGATGAAAAACTATTTTTTACTCAACAAAGGTCTTTAACTTTAACCCAAAACCTTGACTCAATGGAATTCAGATGAAGCCAATCATTCCATAACAAAAGGTTCAGTCAAACTTAAAATGAGAACTAGAAGTATTCAAGGGCCTAATGCATTTTTAACCAAAATAAACACAAAATTCCAAACTTGACAAAATGCTCCAAAATGCAACAAACAAACAAACCATTAAAAATTATCAACATATTAGAGAAAGGCATCAAAGAAATTTCATCTACTTGAATGAGCCCATTCTTGCTTAGCGAAATTCTTGTTAAATCAAGTATCTACCCTTTAATACTAGGACACTATATATGTGAAGAGATAGGTCCCATATTCATCAAATTCCAACTTCATTTCCCATCACATACAAGAAAGAGACAATGTAATAGTTAAATATCAAAACATCAATTTTAAAATAACTTGCATCAAGAAAATGTGGCTCCAAAGTTACAATGAAAAAAACAAAATATAAATTATAGAACCTATTTTTACCTGAAATGCATCCTCAAATTGGCATAAAATAATCTTGCTATGATAAAAAAATTTCGACCTACTCCAAAAATAGAGGAAGAACGTATCACAAGAATCACATCGTCTGTGCTATTCTATTCACTATTTCTTGCACCACCAATGGAACACATATACCGAAATAAGTGTCCCTTAGGCCCTCATATATATTGGATTAGATCAAATCTTACAGTATATCAATTTCCTATTTCTCATGTTGGTGCTCATTTTCTTCATTATGAACAAGACCCTCTCCAGATGGACTATCATTATGATCCTCCAAAGAATTATGTTCTGTATCAAGTTCATAAGAGAAACTTGTTATATTGTTTTCTCTCCTTCTATCACAATCAGATCGCCAAAGAGCTAGTGCTCTTTCATATGGAAAAGTGGTAATGTCATACTTTGTTACATATAATCTTAAACATATATCCATATGTTTATCAAGCTTGTTCCTCATCTTTGAATTAAAAAATTATAGTGCACTAAACATTCTCTTATCCTCCACTGATCCCAAAATCATGGTTTGACACAAATCCGCTAATTTGAAATATTCGGATCTGTTTTTCTGTAAGTATTGGCTAGCACCTAAAATAGTCCATAATCTTGTTATTGCACCATATTCTAGAGGATTCTCCAAATATCAAAATTGATTCCACATTGTTTCAACGAAGCGTGTGGCTTGTTGAAACAATTTTGATTGATCCAAAATACCTTCAACCTGTTCTCCATGTATCTCGACCTTCTTGCAAAAGTGGTACACTAAAGTATTTAATTTTTCCACAAAGTCACGTTTTAAAGTAGGTTGACATTTTATATTGTTCCAATATTCAGGGTACACCACAGACATGGCCTCCAACAATTCATCTCGAGGGAATTGTTCTCTTATCTCCGATGACAATGATTTTGCAATTTCTATCAAGTTGCGTCTCACTGAAATGACAACATTGTCGAATAGGTCTCTTGACACAGGGGGATCTTTGGTGGTTTGTCATGTCTTATCAATATAATGAAAAGGAACCACATACCCACACACTTCCATACATAGTATACCTTTTTCATCAAACTTCAAATAATTTTCAGTATTTTCTATATCAATGATTGTAGTCTAATTTGTAAACCGTGGACCTGCGAAAGACTCTGGCATCGTATACAAATTATCTAATGAAAGGCATGCAAGTTTTCTTTCATTTGTGTATTCTGCAATATACATTGTGCGACTTTGAGACATTGTCACGAGGACATTCATTTCATTTATAATAATGTCTCTATGTCAGTTAGTCGAAAGAGAAGATCTTGAGATTTATCTACACTGAAGCAATGTTCATACATCACCCCTACCAAGGACTGGTACTCACTAAATAATATTTGAGCTGGTCCATTCAATGAGATCCATCTTGTATCAACATCTTTTAATAGCTTGTTTCCATTTGTAACACCATCGACAAATTTTTTAAACTCTGAAAATCGTTTGGGGCTACGAGAAAAATATGCATAAGCCTCTCGTACAAGATCTTCAACTTTTGAAACTGATGGAAACTTGCTTACTATTTTAAATTAAAGATTCATCCTATGAGACATACAATGAATACTAAACATATACAGTGAAGCTGATAGTTGTAGTCTAACACAAAGGCCATTCCTTTGTCCTTGCATTATTGATGCTCCATCCGCTCCAACACATACCAACTTTTTTGCGATCATTAAAGGATCCATACCACCACTTTCCTTCAAACTATTGTTAAACAGTTCATAAATATTTTCAGTTGTAGAATTCTCCTTCATTTTATGAACCCCAAGTAGATAGGAATTCCTAATATGGTCATTAACCATATAAATACTCATACAAATCCATGAAGTATTATCAATAGCTGTAACCTCATCCAAAGACAATGAAAAAAACCTATCACTTGCAATTTGTACTGCCAATTTCTGGTGAAAATGCATTCATCTCACTTTGATCACCAGAGGAACATATTTCTTTATCTATTATTTTGATATTAGATGCATTCTCACAAGAGATGACATCTCTTTCAGTGATAGGTTGCTCAAAAGAGCTCGAAGCATGAAGATAATGTGGATGCTTGGATTGAGGTCTTTGAAAGTATGTTGATATATCATTCTGTCATGATATTTTCTTCCCACGAGTAGTGTATGACATCTCAATAAATATTCCACAATTGAAATTTTAAATTGATCTAGAAGCCAAAAGTGAAACCTGCAAGAGAAATAATATAAAATTAGTAAAATTCCTACCAAGTATAGAATATTCAATTTGAACGAAGCTACTCTAATAATTTCTCCCAAATTTCTCCTCACATTGTGATATGCTTCAAGACCTAAAAATACTGCAAAGCTTAATGGATATAATGAAAAGAGGTGCAAATCCATACATTAATATGCATGATGGTAGTAATCTCTATAATCCATATGGTATGAGGAAGCAGGAAATAAAATTTTACAAGTGTAATGAAAACAAGACTATGGGTCACAAAAACAAAACAATAGAATTATATCACTGTGAGATCAAGAATGGTGGAAAAATAGAGGTTCCCTTCAAAGAATCGAACAATGACAATAAGAAAGAAGAGAACAACATTTCTTCAGGAAGATTTGTGAATATTTATTTCTAAATTTAGTGTTTACCCAATGAATGTTCGAGTGGATCTACAGGAAACAAGTTATCCAAAAGATAACCCTATCAATCTTTAGGAAGAAGTTAACACTACGAAGAATCCATTTGTGTAGGTATAAGTGGATTCCCTATCATTCAACTAGGCTCACTTCTTGTAGTAGGAGTGAGAGTAAAGAGAACCTACCCACAATCATGATGGAAAAATAAATGTAAAAGATGGGCTTGGGGTGATGAGTGAATAGGAGACCAGTGCTTATTCTTACTTGGGCTATGGGGTCTAAGTCTCTCTTGAGTATTTTCCCTCTTTTCTTGGTCGCCGAAGTCTCAAACATCATATAGATTACTTGGATGAGCACCAAACAAAGGAGAATGAAACCTTGCAAGGATTATAGGGAGGCTAATTCTAAAGAAATTAACCTAAGTATTACAAAATAAATCATATACTAAACCTAGGGTAAGGAAATGAAACCCTAAGATATTCACCCCCAATCCAATAGATCTAGCCTAGAATTTGACAAAGAAATGAAATAGACACATAATTTATACCCCTTAATGAAAACTTGCAACCCAAATCCTTCTATGATTACCTAAGAACAAATACTAAAGGTTAGACAATATTACACAATAGCTTTGCAAAGGCGAGACAAGATTCTTTCCATTATTCTCTATTGATCCAATCCATCTACAAAATGGAGAGAACAAACCTTTATATAGATTTTAGCTCAACTCTCCTCGCCAGTAAAATATATTTTCCTAAGAAAATATAACTAATTAGGGGGGGCAAATTTGAACAAAATCCCATAGAAAAATGCTTGGATACAATGTTCTATATGGTTTTAGTGCCACATGTCTCCTTCTTCCATTCTTATCTTCATGCAAAAGAAAAATATAGGTTCCATTTGTCCTCCTCATATGTAAATAATGATAAAAGGCTTGGTCAAATAGTAAGTGTTAGTGTCTAGTAGTCACAGTGATCAAATGAGACCTTTCAAAGTCAGTTGATAAGGTTTTAGGTCAAATTATTATATTTTCAAATGAATTTTCAAATAAAAGTTGATCACTTGGTTGTTGAGTCTAGGTTGGTGCTGCTCCCTCCATATCCTTATGGTCTTTATCATTCATGGTCATTGTCATCATGTCATGAGTCATCAATTGAGTTAGTGGGTCATCATTAAAGTCATAATTCCATTTCCTCCATTTTCCCAAAGTTTACCCCAACCCTTTCCCCCTTATCAGAACAGTGTTTTCTATCATGCAAACTGAAACCATGGAAACCTGGAGAAGCTCATGAGGAAGGAAAACAGAGACACCAAACATCAGAGACCAAAAAGGAGGTGCTTGGCATGATTTTTAGGGGTTTGAGGTCATTTTCTACACACAAGGACAATTTTACTTCAAAATCCATTTCTAACAAAATGGAGATGAATTAAAAAAAGAGAAATAATTTTTTGTCAATCACATACCAAAGAACAAAAATCTCGTTCAGTTTATACATAGGTGTTATAATTTGGGAGATATGCAACGATATTTGAGGCCTATTTTTCAAGAATATTTAATTTCCTATTTTAGTCATTATTTTGTGGCACGTATTTGGAGAATATGGGAACGAATTTCAAAAATCTGAGAGAGGTTTTTCTTCAAAACAACCTTATGTACAAAAACCTCTCTCGTTTTTGTAATATGTATTATATTTAAAGAGATATCACTTCATCTTTGACTCCTATTTTTACAAAGATGCAGAAAAATGTATCCTATTGTCTTATTGGCATCCAAGTTACACTGAAAAAAAACTCAATTCCTTGTTATGTTGATCCTATAGGGCTATAAAAATAATCTTGTCTTGCAAAATCTTATGCCTTGTTTTCCAGACCATGGTAAGCAAATCCTACACTCAAAGAATAATCCTAAAAACCCTAGGTAACTTTAAAGATAACAACCTGTCAAAACAACAATCTTCAAATCCTAGATTTTACAAAAACATACTACACAAAATAATAATAGAAAGTACACAAGACTAAATTATTAATCACATCTATCTTTTATTGAATATGGAAAGGAGAAAATATGCTACAATAGATCAAAACCTAAAATTTGCTAACCAACCTAGTGGAAGACTCCCTTACTCCTTTATAGACTAGGAAGAGCTAGGTTTACAATCATTGCACTCCATCATTGTGTTGTGCCTAGTTTAAAATACTAATCCCTAATCCTAAATCTAATTCTATCTTAGAGAAGTGCAACCTAGGCCTACATGAAAAAATACCTAGATTGGAACGATAAAAAGAAGTATAAAACATACATATAGGAAAGCACTAGCTACTAGAGTTTTGTTCCTACTTAGACCGAGTCAACTCATGCACCTATTTATATAACTAGAAAATAAAATTGAATTAGAAAAACGACTTAACTAGAAACTGAACAAAAAATGGAACTTGCTAAATCTAGAACAACAATAAAATGAGTTTAATTGAAGGTGGAAAAACTAGAAATATAGTAAGATTGGTGCATGCAAGAACCTTTTTCTCTCCTACATAACTATGCCTCCCTCACACTCTGTTGTGCACAATAAATGAGGCAAATTTCTTCCATAACCAATGTTACAAAAGCCTACTTTAAATGTACTCTTAGTGCTATATGGACCTATTGTAATTGAGCCTTTTGTCTATGTGCACCCTAGTGCAGTAAATAAGATTGTCGGGGATAAACAAGGTGAAAAAATAACACTCCTTAGCAAGGAAAATATTCTTCATCACACCCAGTAATATCCTTGAACATATTGAACTTCCCCTTTTCCATGCGCTTAGTCAATATATCTACAACTTGTTGATTTGGCTATACATACACTAAAGCCACTAATCCCTTATAAACCCTATGTTTGAGAAAGTGGTACCTGATGTCAGTTTGTCATTTTCAGTTTAGAATCTAGATTCTAAAAATGATTTTTTGTCTTTATCATGGCCTATTTGTAAACATTATATGATGGTTAAGTTTGAACTATTGACTACATATGATAAATCTTTGGTCATGATGCCCTGTTTCATGTCATGGTTGATGTTATTATTACAGTTTTTTGATGACATACATTATATGTTGAAACTTGACACTTCATGCTCCCACTTACCTCTTTGTGATCCATTTTTTCTCCTCCTCCCAACAGCTTTGGGTAAAAGTTAAAACTATTTAAACATCATAACCAATTGGTTATCAGTATTAATTGATGCAGTTCAGATCAATTTCACTAAAATAAGAAAATGTAGAGAATTTGTGGGTGTCTAATGTCCTTCCTATGAATAACACTTATGTTTTGGTAAATGGTTAACCCACTAAATTTTTTTCTACATCTAGGGGGTGTCATTGAGGCTGTCCTTTGTCTCCTTTTTTATATATTAGCATGTTAGAAGGATTGACTATCTTTGGACTATATTTTGGAATCCTTACTATTGAAAGGCATAGAGATAGTGAATGGTATTCCTCTTACTCACCAACATTTTTCAGATGACACTATACTCTTGGGAAAAGTGTCAGAGTGGGAAGTTAAGTGTTGCTGAACAACTTTAGATATTTACTATGTAGCTTCAAGAGAAAATGTTAATTTTCACAAATTGAAGTTTCTTGTATCTTTTGTTCAACTTGAGCTTGCCCAATGTTTATCTGGTCTATTTGGAGTTCCCCTGTTGTATGATGGTGAAAATGTTTAGGTACATTGGGATCCCTATAGATTTAAGGCCTATCTGAATTTAAGATTAGTTTCCTTTTCTTGAGAAAATTCAATGTTAATTGGAGGCTTGGATAGTTTAATAGCTAAATATAACAGGAAGGGTAATTATTTCGAATTCTACTCGAATCAAATTCCTAATTATAATTTCTTTGTTCTCCATGCCCCTAAAAGTGCCAGAAAGAGTTCTGTTAAAGTTCTATGAATTCTCATGGTCTTTGTAATGTACCTCAAAAATCACCATAAAAAAAACTAAAATTATTTTTACATTTATCCTTGAAAAGTTTTGAGATCTCAAGCAAGTAAGCTTTCTATTAGAAGACTCGAGTCTAACAGTTTGTTTAGAGTCCTTACTGTCATTGACTATCCTTACCATTCAACTTAAGTTTTCTAAACGATGATATAATGAGTATTTACTCACCACTTCAATTTTTAATTAAGATCCTGAAATTTATAATTTCCCTCTTTCTGCTAGTACCTATAAAACTACCACAGTTTTAACAATACAAACAACTTTGGGGTTTTTATGACCAAAACCCTACATAGAAAAATTACTCTCTGTAATGCAATCGACTTGTAAAGCGGTTTGTTACCTCTGTACCTCTATCCAGGATGAAGACTCCCCAATGTTCTTTTACCAGTCCATTCATTAAATTCACAGGGTTGTTCCCATAACAATAATTTTCTTCTAAGTTCCTACAGCTTTGTGAAGAAACAAAGGTCAATCGGGTTTTGGTGATCACAAGTGTCGCCGAACAAAATAAAGGACCCTATGGTTTGCCGAAATCTGAAATATGGAACGACTGTGGGCCAACATTTCAGGGTTTCGAGATTCGGGGCTTCGCGAGTACAAGAGTCGGACATCAACACGCAACATTTCCCAAAATTGTGACAAGATGCCGAGTACTTCGGGGTTTTGGGGTTCGGGTTTTCATGAATACAAAAGTCAAAACATCAACACACTACAACTCCAAAAAAGCGAAAGGTGATTAGTACTTCGGGAAATCGGAGTTCGGGATTTCGCGAGTGCAAGTGCCCAAACAACCACATATTCAAACCTTTGAAAAGAGGAAAAAGGGAAGGTGGGTCCTGCACTTTGGGATTTTGGGATTCGGAACTTCGTGAGTTCCAGTGTCCAAAACTTGACATACAAAAATTTCCGAAATGCGAGAATGGAAAGGTGAGACTCGCATTTTGGGATTACAGTGTTCGGGGTTTCACGGTTTTCATAGCCAAACATCAACAGATGCAAACCTACGAAAAGGCGAAAGGGGAAAGGTGGGTCCCACATTCGGGATTTCGAGGTTTGGAACTTCACGAGTTCCAGTGTCCGACATCAACACAAACAAATCCTGAAATTGCGAAAAGAAAAGAAAGTAGAACTAACATTTTAGGATTTCGGGGTTTTGGAATCCCGCGACTTCAAAAGCCGAAACCTCAACCATAGACAATTCCCGAATTGTGAAAAGGAAAGGAACGTGGAACTAACGTTTTAGGATTTCGGGGTTCATGGTTTCGAGGTTTCAAATGTCAAACAACATAACTCAACCATTCCCGAATTTCAAAAAGTGAAAGGTTGTGGAATTAACACTTCGGGATTTCAGGATTCGGGTTTTTTCGGGGTTTCAAATGTCAAACAACAACACCCAACAATTCCCGAATTCCGAAAGCATAAAGACTTAAGAATTTTACATGCACAGAAGGATACAACAGGGTAAAGGTATTTTGTAAGGGAAAATCTCTAAATTCATCATAGACCTAGACTAAGGAAAGGATAGCCCATTCTGAAAAGAAAACGAGGAAAATAAAAGGGGTTTCAAAAATTCTTTAACTCCAGAATTTTCCATTCTATACACATCTAATATATTGTTTGCATATTGTTAGAGCATATTGTTGGATACATAGCATCGAATAAAAACATTTGCACAGAAAGTGGGAATAAATTGTTACAGATCCGATTTAATTAGATACCATACATCAGATGCAAAAGGGGTCATACAGACAGAGAATGTAACCTATTCCATTTCAGATTCGATAGATACATAACATCAAAAGACAACCATTCATAATAGAGGGGGGAAACTTAACATATCTGAATCCAATCCGCGGGAAGACAAAGGGAACAACCACATTCCTCCCAACTGTAGAGCAAGGCAGCCAAATCTAATTGCCTGATTCACCCCCTAGCCTGACCATGAATCCATGAGGGCGAACTTGGAAACTCCTCCTCAACAATGTCCTTCAATTCCAACAGTTATCCTCTTGCCTCACACTTACTCAAAAGTGCTCATAACAGCAAGGAAATTCCATTTCAGCAGGCTCCTCTTGCCTCACACTCAATCAACAGTCTTCATAATAGAAAGAGAGCTCAAAATTTTTTCCCAGCATACTTGGTAGCGTCCTGCCTCCTTGCATATGCTATTTATCAATTTTGCCCAGGTCTTTTTCCCTCCTTTGGGGATTTTTCGCAAATTTCTTAATCCCTAATTTTCAAGGGCTACCAGTGGCCAAATCCCTGATTTTCCAC
Source organism: Picea engelmannii (assembly GCA_009831015.1). Lineage (NCBI taxonomy): Eukaryota > Viridiplantae > Streptophyta > Pinopsida > Pinales > Pinaceae > Picea > Picea engelmannii. Next base: position 48,729 of record ML795535.1, read on the forward strand.
TTGTAATCATCATCCCAGAGGCAGTTCCAACGTGTTCCCCACTCATGGAGTCATGGTTAGCTGATTTTTAACATGGTTGTTCCATTTGTCCTCCTGCAATTAATATAAATATTATGTTGTGATACAAGTGTCATAGTCAAATAGTTAGTTGAGTCCAAACATATCTCTACCCAACAGTCACAATAATTAAATGCAATTATTAAATTCAAAATTTGGAATTGCCATAAATGGAAAAAAATTTCCAGACTCAAATTTGCCAAAAATGGAAATAAATTTCCAGCACGTGAAAATAAAAATATTTATTTTTAGGGGATGTCACATCATTTCCCCCTTCAATAAAACACTATCCTTGGTGTTCATTTCTTTCCTGGAACAACATTGGATGAGATTTATGCAAATCTCCCTCCAATTCCCAAGTGGCCTCCTCAGGACTAAAGTGCTTCCATTGCACCTTTACTTGAGCTACGACTCTGTTCCGAAGAGTTATTTCTCTCCGGTCTAGAATGCATAGGGGTTCCACTTGGAACTCACCCTCAGGTTCCACCTGCACCAAGTTCCAATCAATCATATGAGTAGGGTCATGAATATACTTTTTCAACAAAGAAACATGAAATACATTATGAATTCTTAGATTAGCTGGAAGTGCAAGTTGATATGCTACGGGTCCAATTCGAGCTAGTATCTCGAAGGGCACACAAAACCTGGGTGCCATCTTGGCACAGTTCCCCAACTTCAGCGATCTCTTTCGAGCTTTGACCTTCAAATAAACAAGGTCTCCCACTTGAAATTCCAAGTGTCTTGTTTTTTGATCTGCATAGCTCTTCTGTCTGTTCTGTGCTTCTTTCAAGTTCTGTTGTACCTTCCTTACCATGTTCTCCATTTCTTGGAGAATCTCTGGTCCAACCATGAGTCTGTCAGCCGGGTTATCCCAACTAATTGGAGTTGTACACTTTCTACCGAAAAATATTTTGAAAGGGCTCAACTTAGCTGAAGTTTGGTACCCATTGTTATATGCAAATTCTACCAAGTGTAGGTAGTCTTCCCACTTGTTCAACTTTGTTCTAACATACATGCGGAGCATATCCTCTATGATTTGATTTTTCCTTTCTGTCTGTCCATCCATTTGTGAATGATAACTCGTACTGAAATTCAAATTAGTATTTAGCCCTGCAAACAATTCCTCCCAAAAAGCGGATGTGAATTTTACATCTCTATCTGAAACCATCATTTTAGGAATACCATGCAGTCTAAAAATTTATTTCATGAATATTTTAGCAATATTAATAGATTTAAAAGTAGACTTTATAGGAATAAAGTGTGCAGACTTACTGAGTTTATCGATTACAACCATGATTGAATCATTCTGTTTCGAAGCTTTAGGTAAACTTGTTATAAAGTCTAGCGATATGGTCTCCCATTTCCATTCCGGTACTGGTAATGGCTGTAATAGGCCGACTGGATGTTGGTGTTCGGCCTTAACTTGCTGACAATCTTGGCACCTAGCCAAATAATTTGCTGTTTCTCCCTTCATATTAGGCCAGTAAAATAGTTTTCTGAGTGCTGTTATTGTTTTCTGGTAACCTGGATGGCCAGAATATGGTTTCTTATGTACTTCGTCTAAAATAGTTAATTTTAGCTTTGCTGAATCTGGTATGTAAAGTCTATTTTTAAATCTTAATAGCCCCTTTTTGTCAATACTTATATCTGGTTTATTTGAGTTTGTGATACTGTCCTGCAATTCTGCCATCATCTTAGTGTAATTTCCGTCGTTAATACCTGCCACTTTTATTCTTTGTTCCGGATCTCTTTCTGCCCTGCTAATATTTATCTCAAATAACCCATGGACTCTTCTGCTTAAAGCATCTGCTACTTTATTTTCCTTACCCTTGATATGTCTGACCTCGAAGTCGAATTCTCTCAAGAAGGCTAGCCACCTTGCTTGTCTTGCATTAAGGTTTGGTTGGTTAAACAAATATTTCACCCCGCTATTATCCGTCAATAGTAAGAATTTTCTGCCCATTATGTAGTGTCGCCACATTTTTAAGGCATGTATTACTACTGCCAATTCTAAGTCGTGAGTGATGTAATTTCGCTTGTGTTCCTTTAATTTTCGAGACTCATAACAAATCACGTGCCCTTCCTGAGTTAGAACACCACCTAATCCCTCTTTACTTGCATCAACACATACTGTGAAGTCTTTATCTGGGTCTGCTACCTTCAAGATGAGCGCTGATGTCAATAATTATTTTAGCTTGTTAAAACTGTCTTGACACTTTTGCGACCAGTTAAACTTGGTCCCTTTCTTTTGTAATGACGTGATAGGGAAGACTATCTTGGAGAACCCTTCTATAAATCTACGATAATATCCGGTGATTCCCATGAATGACCGGATATCTGCCACGTCCTTAGGCACTGGCCATTCCATAATGGCCTTTATCTTTTCCAGGTCTACGACAATACCTACCGAGGAAATGACATGTCCTAAATATTGTATTTTCTTTTGATAAAAATCACATTTATTGAATTTTGCATATAGCTTGTGTTTCCTTAGTATTTGTAGAACTATTCTTAGGTGTTCATCATGTTCCTCCTCCATTTTAGAATAGACCAGAATATCGTCGATAAATACTACCATGAACTTGTCTAAGTACTGGCTGGAAATGTTGTTCATCAAGCACATAAATGTGGCTGGTGCATTAGTGAGTCTGAAAGGTATGAATACAAACTCACAGTGTTCGTATCTTGTTCGAAAAGCTATTTTGTTTATGTCCTGGTCCTTTATCCTAACTTGGTGATAACCAGATCGTAAGTCCAATTTTGAGAAGATCTTGGCCCCACCAACTTGATTGAACAAATCATTTATCCATGGTAAGGGGTATTTATTCCGATTTACTTTACTCTCTATGCCCACAACACAGCTGTCGGCCTTAACCACGGTGGCGTGTGGTACCATTCTCACTTGTCTTCTTGATTCACTGGCACGTGGTACACACCCATGTGTCCACGTCCATTCCAAGGCAATCCAACAGTTAGACTTCTCTAAGATCTACGCCACAGATCTTTTCAACGTTTCAGGGTTTCGAGCATCGAGAGTTCGTCCATCCACACCTCTCGAACTTTCGTTTGCCAAAATTCTGAAATTACTATCTACCCTTCCACTTGATCCAACGATCAAGTTCCTCTCTTATGATCTATAGTGTAGATCGTTTCGGAATTTTGGGTTTCGCTATTTCGTGACTTGCAAAAACAAGGTTCTTCCCCTTTGGTTTCTCGGGTGCCAAAATGTCATCCGACAACCATGTGTCCCCCCGATGGACAATCCTGATGAATTCGGGATTTCGTGTATCGCGATTTCCATGTTCTTATGCAACTCAAAAGGGTTTTTAAACCCTGCGCATGTTTTCCAGATTTGACGGTCACGAGGGTTCTCCTTTTCCCCGAACAGATCCTATGACTCCAACACTTTTGGTGTGGAGTCCTCTCTCTGTATGGCCAGATGCCACCCCGGGTGTGGTTTCATAACACCACTACACCTTCTGATCTTGGTAACACAGTCAAGTAACTCCTTGACACTCAGGAGCATTCAAAGGTCCGAACCTCAAACCCTCGGTCCAAAGACCACTCAACTGGCTCATCTAGGCTCAACGTCGAAACCTTGGCTTTGATACCAAATTGTAACACCCCCATTCTGGAACGGGCAGGTGCTACTTCACAGAATAACAATATCATACTTAATTCTATATATAAGACATGCATTTAAACAAATGAAACACATTTAAAACTCAGAGTAACCATAAGAATTACTGCTATTATAAATAATCAATGGCTTTAACATTAATTCGTATGCCCAGCATAATACATGATAAATATAACCACATAGACATGCATAAAAGTAATTAAAACATCATCTGGTACTTATCTTGAAACAGTGGTACTTCCACCAACCAGGTGCAGGCCTTCCACGAACCTCCCAGCCTTAGACCACACTGCTCATCAAGCTCAGCAGTAGGTCACCCCCAAGCTGGGACTAAGCTCCACCCCCAAGGCAAGGAATCCTAGGCTAGGCTGAGGTTATAGGGAAAACACATAGTCACAAGGAAGGATTCTCTCCCAGGAACCACTTATGCCCACTGCCCACAGACTCTCCTTCCCCACATGTCTGTTCCACCCTAGGAGTATACACCTTCTCTGTCACCTAGATAGTCCTTCGGCTACTAACCTCCCTTGCCTTGGGTTTCATCAACAAACCAGACCGGAAGTCTCCGAGCTCTGTGGCAACTACATGGTTCCTTCTAGGAGTTCTCTCCTTCCTCTGCGCACTCTCTCACCTGGAGAGAGTCGCTCACAGGCCCAACAACCTGTTCTTCCAAGTTCAACCACCTCTCTCACCTGGAGAGAGTGTTGTACAAACTGGCCAACAAGCCACACAGGATCAAACACTACACATCCACCATAATCAACGGGAATCTAGACACGAACACCCCAGGGCAGCTACAGACAGGTGCAACAACATAACCATGCTTAGCAGGGATGAGACACTTTCATTTTCTCAATCTGGCAATAGGGGATAGACTCACACTCTAGATTCTCAGGGATGCATGATGAGTTGTCCACGCAGGGGTCGATTCATACTCCATAGTTTAGAGAAGAGAAGGGGTGTACCGGATTTCCAGAACAAACACTGACTTTTTCCTGAAATCAACACAGGCTTCTGGTTCAGGGGGTGTACGGTTCAGAAGATGCATGAGGTCTCTTGCATAGGTCGGACCAGTTCACGCTTAAACGGTTGGGTAGAATGGAGGAGGGACCCCCACCATGGCTCATCTCAACCATTTTATTTGCATGGGCCTGGGTTGACACTTGTCACCTATGAAGCTGCATGCTTCCATCAACATGCGTTCCTCCCCATTTGGAGGTCACTTGTCATTCCAAAAAGAACTTGGGATAAAACATATAATTCACATGGTCTTTTTGGAATAATATTAAAATATTATTCCCAAGGACTTAAGCCACTAGGCTCAACACTTAGCCCCTCTTCCCACCTTCCAGCCCCTAATCCCTTGCCCACTCTGTGGAATCTTAGTCCGCCATCACTCATTCATCGTGGTCAGTCTGCACGTGGTGGTGTTTATATTTTATTAATGTTCTGCATTGATACATGTACAAAATTAGGCTCTTGGCCTTCAACCCTTAGGCTCTCTGGCCTAACAATCACATAAGCCCACCAGCTTATATAAACTTGGCTCACCATCCTATAAAACATATTTACAATTCATTTCATAAATAATATTTACAACAGGGCTCGACCTTGGAGACATTACAGTTGGGAACAACAACTATGATTTTTTATGAAATTTTCATTATATTTTTCTTGGAAGGCTATGAATTCAACTCAAAGTTATGCAAGGGAAAACATATAAAGTGATAAAATCCAACAACATGACAAAATTGTTCAAAAATGGACACCTTAAGTAATTAAATAGTTGTTCCCACTAGATGTTCAGACATATTATAATCCCTTTGCACCCTTGGATCTACAAAGAGTTATCAACAATTATTCCAAGGTATTTGTCAAGATGCCTACATTTCTTCCTCCTTGAGAGCATGATTACATTATTCAAATCTCTTAGGAAGCCTTAGTCCTAACATCCAACCTCACATATATCCATAAGCCAAGAAGTGTGATATTGGGTGCATGATTCAAGAAATGCTAGAGACTAGCATCATTTGACTTAGCTAAAGTGAATCATCTTCACCAATGGTGATGGTTATTAACATGATTCTTCATGGCATGTGTTTCTAGATTATAGAGAGGTCAAAATGATCACCATTAAAGGTATGTTTCTCATTATTGTCATTGGTAAACTATTAAATTAATTGCAGGGGGTAGTTTTTTCAATAAGTTGGATCTCCATTTAGGATATGATTATATTAGAATGAGGGAAGAATACATCCCTAGAATAACCTTTAAAACACATGAAGGTTATCATGATTTGTTTTTGATGACATTTGGGCTTACTAATGCACCTTCCACATTTCACATCTTGATGAATTCTACTTTCAATCCCTTTCTAAAAAACATCGCGTTGTTATTTTTTGATGATATACTAAGTTACAACAAAGATTGGGAAGAGAATGTGCAAAATGATGACATGGTCTTAAAATTATTGGAGGAGAAAGAAATACATGTGAAGCCTTCCAAGTATGTGTTTGGGGTTTATGAAGTGGAATATTTTGGGCACATTATATCTCATTGGGGCATCAATGTGCAGCCTAATAAAATTACAACTATGATGCAATGGATAATTACCAAAACCCTAAAAATTCTTAGGGGATTCTTAATAGGATTAGAAAAGGATTACTATAAGTTTTTTAAGAACTATGGTGGAATGACAGATCCTCTAACAAAATCACTAAATAATGATGGTTTTTCTTGGACTTGGGAAGCAACTCGATCCTTTCAGAAACCTAATATGGCCATGTGTAGCACTATAGTCTTGGATAAGCTTGAATTCTTAAAACTATTTATTCTGCAGTGTGATGCATCAGTGCATGGCATTGGTGCAATTTTAATGTAAGAAGAGAGGCCCCTTAATTTCAAAAGAAATCAAAATAAATGAAATAAATGGTGCCCTTACCTAATAGAAAAACAATTCAAGGTAAAAATAGATCATGATAGCCTAAATTACTTAGTGGAACAACAATTGTATTCAAAAGAGCAACACAAATGGGTCACCAAGATGCTAAGTAATTGTTGACCAAAAATTGGTCACCTATATTTTCCTGCTCTTGGAATTGAAAATAAAATGATATCAAAAGAAGAAAAAAATTGAATGATTCTAAGTTCATTGTGTATCCCTCAATATCAGCGTTGTCACACATTTCATAGATTCAAAAATCGAGGTTGTATGCTCAATATATCCATGTTTTCGTATAACTGACAAAAATCACTTCTTCCATGTAGAACCATGACCAATTTTTTGGAACCATGTTCAATTCTTGGAACCATGCTTTCTCTTGGAACCATACTTGGAGCCATGTTCATAGTCTTGGAACTTATTTTATAATCTTATTTCCACACTTAGTTTATTTTCAAAAATTTCCTTCGAAATTTTCCTCTCCTCTCCTATATTACAACTCCTCTTGGTTTATTTTAAAATTTTTCCTTTCTTTCACTCTATTATTCCTCCCTTGCACTCTACTCAACACTTAGAAGTTTCTTTCTTTCCATTGGGCATACTCCCTCTCCTTATATCTCCCCACTCCATACACTCCATACATAGTTTATTTTTATAATTTATTGGGTTCATTCTCCCCCCCATCTCCCTCATTCTCTTCCCTTCTTTCCTCACTCCACATCGTTGGTTCATTACCTCCATGGTTCACTCACCTTACTCCTCCTTCACCACCTTCACCTCCGAACCTGCCTCTCTCTCCTCCCTCCTTATCTCTCCTTTCTCACGACTTCCTCCTCTCTTGTCCACCTATTCCCTCACTTAACCTTTTATCCTAAGTTTCATACATTATATCCTTAACCGGTGAGATCACTCCACTTGGCATCCATCTACTCATGACACATGACATCTAACTATTGGTGAGACATGGAAACTCTGCAACCAACCGTTGAATGGGAGAGTGACATGTGGAAACCAATTGGGTTGTGACATGTGGAAGTTTGTGGTAACCTATCATACAACGACACGTGGAAGCTAACTCATCGTTGAGCCATTCCCACTAGAAGTTTAACTCGACATAGGTGGATGATGCCAGGGTGACTAAAATATTTAAGTTTTCATTAATTTTCGAAGGGGTCGAGCTCCAAGTCTCCATAGTATTTTCTTACTTCACATTAAGTGTATGTTACTATTTGTAATATATACCACATTTATCCAATATCCTAATACATGTGGGATATACATTTTATGAAGAAAATTTGAATTTTTAAAGAGGAGGGTGAAATTGAAATCAAGGGCCCCGATTTGCCCATGAAAAATAATCGACGACTGCTGAGCCTTGATGTTACAGTTGTCATATCTCGAGATCCGAGAGTTGGATTTAGGAAATATTTACCTCATTGGAAAGGAAATTCAATGAGGAAGATGATGGAATAAGTTTCAAGGGCTGAAATTGGCCATATTTTTATCATAAATTGAAAGAACAGTCGACAATATTTTAATGAAGTGCTGATAAATATGCTTGATACCTCATCTTCACGAGCTTATATCTTGAGATCCAGGAATCAAAATTGCACCCAGGAGGAATTGTTGTATATATAATATGATGAATATCACATATGAATTGATTTCCATGGCTGAAAAGTTAAATATATTGTATAGAAAAGTAAAACAAATTCCTCTCTTTAAAAGGGCAGTGAATTAATTTTTTCAAATAAAAGTTTATTTAAAAACTTTTATGAAAGACCAAAAAGGCCCACTTCAAGATGCAAAAGTCAATGATGTAAATTAATTAATGAGACTTTATTGAGGTATTAATTAAATTTATTACTCCAATAAAGAGAAATCCTTAACTACTCAAGAAGTTAGAAGAATCAGTTTTAAAAAGAAAGAAAGGGCTTCATCAAAGATGGATAAAGTTGCATTATCAGAGCAGAAGATCAAAATAGAAGTTTCGAGACATCCAAATTCAGCCAAGCTTCTTATTTAAAAAAAGAGATCTCCATCTTCTTCTTATACACCATTTATCAGGGGTTTTTGTTCATATTTCTAAATCGAGCATAAGGTTGAGTTTTGAGTGTTTTTCTTGTAATCTTACAAGACTTTTCTTATATTATCATGGAGTATCTACAGACATGTATGTGGCTACCTAATAGATTTTTTGTATTGTTGAATATATTTCATGAATAAAACCCCACAGATAACTCTTTCGGGGCATTTCTCTAAATATTTCTCAGATCTTGATATTTTTGAGTGTGATATTTTTGGAGTTTGCCTATCAAATTTTTTCAGTATTAAATGCAGAACTTTTTAAAAGTTCTTTGAGATGATCAAAACTATTATCTCCTTTTTCTTGTGAGAAGATATGGGTTTATCCACTATTTTGTGATTTTAATGGTTGTATATATGATGTTGAGCACACATATATTTTGATATTGAATCCTTCCTTCAATATTTCTATAGTTAAAAGACTTCTTGCTTCACATAAAGATCATACCAAGTTATTAAAGAACCATTACATGTATAAATCAAATAAATATCGATCTAGGATTTTCTATTTAGCATTCTCCCCAATCCAAGATATTCATGATACATCTTTCAGCCAAAGAGGAGTACCACCTCTATAAAAACACAAGGGGATTCATATCCTCACGAGGTTGCTATTTTGGTCTTAATAGATTCAAACATCAACATGCCTATAGCTATCTTTGGGGTTATATGGTCAGCCCATAAAGCAAAGTTTAGTTTAGTCTGCCAATCACCTTTCAAAGGTTTTGAAGTGGTTTTGTGACTATCAGAAGGTTTGAGGGATGAGGGGTTTGTAGAACACGTGAAAGGATTTCAAACTAAGCAAGAGCATCCAATAATGTCATATGCGCTGGGACTTTCACTAGATCTTCAAATACATTATAAGATTATGGTGGATCATTAGGTAAAACCTTGTTTGGAGTCCAAAAAAATCTGTTCTTCGGAGGGGAAGGTGATCTACCAGTCATGATAACTTTGTTTTTTTCATTGTTCTTAGGATCATATTTGGCCTCTTCCACTCCTTGCAGATTGGTTTTCAAGGTCTGATTCCTAGTTTCCACCACAAAAATTCCAAAGGGAGGAGAGTTATCATCGTGAGGCACATAATCTTCCATGTTTACATGATCATTCTATGAAGTGGAGGTAAGCTTGTTATTTATTGGAGGTAAAGGTGCATTTCCAAACTTGGACAATTCCAAGTGATGTGTATATGAGTAAGAATACTTAGGATCATGGAAGGCCTAAAAAACGTGACACCAATCCACTTCAAAAACATTATGCCTGGGAGGAGTAGGAGGAAGATGAGGTCTTGACCTAGAAAGAGAAGTAAACTACATGTCATTTACTTTTCAATTTAGGGAAAGGATTTGATTTTTCATGTTCATTAGTAATTTCAACGTTTCAGTTTATTCCATCCTTGAAGTTTGGGAAGGTAAGGTTTCATATCGAGGACCCTCATTTCAAGGTACCTCATTCCTAGGCTTCTCATTAAAACAAGGTTGTGCTACAGGTGAGGGAATCATAATAGATTCCTCCATGTTTCTCTAAATTTGTAGGGCACTAGCCTTGGCCACATATAAAGTCTACATTGATTTATCTTTTAATATGTACTTTACGTTCGGATTCATAACAGTCATGTAGTAGTGGAACAAATTGTTCACAGATGGTTAGGAGGTGATTAGGATTTTGTTCAAGGTGGAGGTAAAGCATTGATTGAAGTTTCAAATTTTCTCTCCCTCATGGATGAAGATGGTTGTGAAATCCTTGAGTAGGGAAGCCACATCATTTTCTCCTTGGAAATGTTTCTTGAACACTTGTACCATAGTGTTACAATTTGGGATACTATCATTGGGAAGAAAACGATACCATCTCACTTCTTCCCCCTCAAATATCCTTACAAAAAGTATAATGATGACATCAATAATTGTTATGTTCATAAGTGCTAATGAATCATAACATTTTTGTATATGTTCCTTGAAATTGAATGGACCAACGCCATTGAACTTAGGAAGTGTTGTGGGTGGGAAATCCCCTTACAGAATAGCATTAAGGGTTCTATAATGCATGTAGAAAATGACCTAAAGTCTCTTACTTCTTACCAACATCCCAATCATAAACCCCATTATTCATATGCAAATACAAGGTTAAAAAGATCAAGTTAATATACCTTGGTTTCCGTGTTTGATGTCGATCCTTTAACGTTTGGTCGCTCCTTGACTGCAAATCTCCTCCCAACGTTGACCTGCATTCATAAAAAGACAAACAAAGAATGCCACATGCATATGATCTATGAAATAATGGGTTAGAGATTCTATCAAAATATAATCAAATTTAGACATTGAAAAACCTCATATGGCGGGACGGGAAAAGTACTTCTTTTTATTAATTTCACAAGAGTAACTTACAATAGCAAGATCGACCACTTCTCCTCAAGTCTGGTCCTGGGCTCCTCTTCAACTGTGCTCCAACTACTTTTGTATATGCTTCTCTTCACACACTAGTTGCAAAAGGTTGGGACAAAGGGAATGCAAAATCGGGTAGAGTTTCTTTACAATTATTTTCCTCTTTCCAAATGGGACCCCTACCCCTTCTTTTATAGGCTAGGAAGGGCTAGGTATTTGGTCGAGTGACCGGCTATGGGGGGTCAAACAATTTAGGTAACTTACCCAAAATTGTGTGTTCCCTTTGCAACTTTCTATTTTTCGTGGTTTTTTAGGTATACGTGGGTTGTAGTGGGTCAACTAGCGTACACATGTGTGCAGTAGTCGAGCAGGGCATGTGTGCCCTCAAAAAAGGGTGTTTTTTAAGAAGTTGTTCAGTAGTGGCTTGGAAAAAGATGTAAAATGAGATGGCATGATGCCAGGTAAGCATATCTAGTGCAAATTAGGGTTACAATAGATGCCCCCTAATGTGTGAGGTAAGAAGAGCATCTGATGGCTGAAATACATTATCAATCTTCACCAATGTACAAAACAAGTGAGCCTAGGGACTAGAGTTCGGGAGGTGCCATCTGCAAAATAACAATTGTCTCACTGAGGCGGGTGTACCCATGCTCGGAATGAAATAAAATCATGGTTTCCAATCAAATAAACTGCAGATCCATGTCATATAGCTATATAAAGTGTAGCCATAAGAAATACACAACGGATCTACATCTCAAAATAAAAAAGATATACATGTATAATATTCATATTCAAGAAGCTAATAAGGCATGATGGCTAGAGATGAGGCCTTCAGAGCTTGAGCAACAGCTTCAAAATATTCACAACTCGAGTAGGAGTGTAATATGAGTGTATGAATTCACTAACCAGAGGTCTTCAACGGCTTGTCAGGAATGGACTAGAGGATTTTGATGATCAGGCTGAGGGTGTCATGGATTTCGAACAAAGACTTGATTGGGATTTTGGGATGGTCAGACATGAGGGCAAGAGAAAAACTGCAGAGGGGCTGACTCAAACTTGGTAAAAGCTTCCCTTGGACAATAGAATGACAAATGATGAGACTCGGGAAGCATGATGTTGACATAAGTTCACGATGCAGGAGGCAACACAAACTCTCCATATGTTTGGAAGAATAACCAAACGGAGGAGGACACAACTCTATGTAGTGAGAACAACTTCCTAAGGTCATATTAAATCCTAGGGATTGATGAACAAACGAAAAGATGTGCTTTGTCCAAGGGCGACTCGTTGTTCTACCAACAAAAAGAAAATACTTTTCCCTTCCTCTTTTTGGGGTATATTTGATTTTTTTTTTTCTTTTTCAATAATTTTGGAAAGCTTGAAAAAGAATACAAGAATTCTATGTTACAAAGGAGGATCAAGTGTCACAGACATACTAGTTCCAAGCACAAGGAACACATGGATACTTAGAGAAAAGGGGGATGCTTAGAGCAAAGATATATATGCAGGAAAATGACACTTGGGAAAAATCCTCTGTGGGCCAAGGTGTCAAGACGCAGAGGCAGAGTGCTACATGGATTTCGTATAAGTCATGCTTCAGATGGTTCAGTTGAGAGAAACATGGAGCCGACATTAGGCCAAAGACACAGGTATGCAAATGCGATTAATAATACACAGTGGTAACGTTCTTCGATGTGGTTTTAGCGAGCCCAGAGAATGTAAACACAATGGTTTTTCATATTTAGAGAGTCTGAAAAAACGTAAAAGGAGACTCCACTGGGGTACCTTATTCGAAGGTAGTCTAGTCAGTTTGAAAAAGGGGTAAACTAGCACCAAAAAGACATCTATTCAAAACCATTTGAACAAGTGTGATAAAGACAAGATCACTCGACAATTTTTTCATATTTAATGAGTCTAATAAAATCTTAACTATGGACTCCGTCAAGAATGTTCTTATGGACCATTTTAACGAGTGTGAAGGAATAAGGTCACTCGGCTATCTTTTCAATTTTAGGGAGTCTAGAAAAATCTTAACTATGGACTCTGTGGGGGTTCCTTTTTCGTCAATTTAGTATCTCAAGCCCAAAAAAGGGTTAACATTATACATGAGAATACTCTTCTAGAGAACCGAAGTTCCTAGAGCATACCTTTGTTCGTACAGTTGACCATCCGGACCAAAAAAGGCGTAAACTACCGCCGGACAGACATGCCTTCAAATTTCAGTTTAGCGAGTGTGAAGGTCAACAAGGTCACTCGATAATATTTTCATTTTTAGAGGGTCTGAAAAGGGCTTAAAAGAAGACCCGTTGGGGGCTACAACTCAAGTATGAAACTAGTTTAGGTAGATCCCACTACTAGGCTCAGACCAAGAGTCTCTTCGATAGTCAACTTGGAAAGTCTCCCAAAAGGGAAGAAAACACAAACCATGGTGTAAGTCCTCTTGTGGTATAGAAACAATAGTCATGGCTTCAAGGATAGCCTCATCTGAAGGCAATTCAAAATATGATAAATCACACAAACGAGGGTCGACAATCCCAAGGGGTGAAGTAAACTAACCATACTCCATATGATGATGGAGGCTCTCGATAGGACTGGCAGAGTCTATCAACGAAGAATCACAATCTTGAGGGATTTAGTATCTACAAAAAATGAGATCAGACTCAGAAAGAGACTCAATATCACTTGGAGCAAGAGGGGGAAGCAAGGGATCCCATGCCCCCATTGAATAAAACAATGGATCAATTGTTGATACCAAGTCTCAAGAAAGAAAACATGATTGCACAGGTTCCTGCTCAGACACAATTGAACACCGAGGATAAGACGCCACATAATTAACCCGTGGTGGTGTAGAGTCTACACGAACACTAGGAACATATAAAGGGGCGGCCTGAACTAACGCCAAATTAGGATGGTGATTATCAAATGCCAGCTGGTCGATAGTGACAATGCTTCCATTATGAGGGAAATGCATCACCCGAAAGAGCATAGACACCACAACGTTCATAGCATATACACAATCACACTCGAGAAGCATATTGAAATATAACGGGCCTTGCACCACTATAAAATTGACAAGGACAATCTTCCCACCTTATGAGACAGGCAACTGAGTAAGAATCCCCAAATATTCACTAGGACGTCTGTCAAAAGCCAACAGCTCATGTGAAGTAGACACAAGCTCGGGAGATCCCAATACTTTCCAAACCAAGGAGGATAAAATACTTGCAGAGGCGCCTTCATCCATAATACATCGATAAATGTTTGTTGAATTAACTTCAACCCTTATTTGAAAAGGTGTGGAAGAAGGAAGACGAGGCTTAACAAGATCATTCCAATCAAAGGAAACCATCCTAGGGCTTGGAGGGGGTGTGCTTAGAATGAGTGGAATGCCCCCTTGTTATGAAAGTACTAAATTGGAAATGATAAAAACATAGTCGGTAGACACATCACTCCCTGAGAGAAGAGTGGGATCAACCAAAGACTACCTCGGAGTGACCACTTTGTTAGACTAGAAACTCGCCAAGAGAAGGGTGGGATCAACCGATGACTGCATCGACTTGACCACTTTCTCAACCAATGGATGAATAGGCTGTGAGACTACATGGTCTAAAGGTACCTCTCCCCCCAAAAGATGAGTGGGATCAACCGATGACTGCATCGACATGATCCCTTTCTCAACCAATGGATGAATAAACTGTGAGGAAACCTCAGAAGAATCAGAATCAGAAGAGCTTGCAGACAGGGACCACAATATTCGTACCTATGGAAGGCCAGGGCACAAATGAGTAAGGTGATTTCCCTTGCAAAGATTACAAGGGAACTTAGGCTTACATCTTATCCGTCTAGTTTTCTCAACAGAATCAATGACCCCAACATGACTAGCAGTGGCTGGTTGCACATATCCAACATGACTTGCAGAGGTTGTTGATACTGAGAGGGGGGTGAATCAGTATCAAGTACAATTTAAAACCTTTTTCAACTTATACTTAAACCATTCAACTATATCCAATGAGCAATGAACAATAGTATATGAGTTACACCAATATACCACAATACACCATGCACAATGTATGAGAAATAATCAATAGTTATTGTTCAAGGGAAGTAATGACTTCCAAAGGTAGCTACAACTTCCAAATGTA
>ML795535.1:66030-95618 GCA_009831015.1 Picea engelmannii
TTTACACCATTCATGTTTCTTGCGTATGTGTTCCTTTCATTGATTCTGCAATTAATTGCCTTATGTCCAAAACTTTTGCAAGTATAACAATGACCAAGAAAGAAATTTTGATACCTTGGAGTAAGTGGGCTTCTTTGTGATGTAGTCCATCTGGGTTCGTGATCTATTATTCTGTAGTTTCCTTCATACTGATTGAAGATTCTTTGATTCCTGAAGGTAGGAGGTCTTCTTGGATATTCATCTCTTTTGTAATCATCCCTTCTTTCTGGTATCCTGGTCCACTTCTCATCAACTGTCTCTGTAGCTCTTTCTTCAACGTTCTTGTTGGTATTTTCATCTTCTTTGTATGAAGTTTCACCCATGCATCCAAGATGTGTTAAGTATTTTGGCACTTGAGAGTTTCTTAATCTCTTCCTCAATGAGACAATTTCTTGTTCAAGTTTCTCACAATCTTCTTCTTTCTTCATCATTTGGACATTCCTTACTTCTCCTATTCTTCTTTCTTCTTCGAGTAGAGTTTTCAAGGAAATGGTTTCTTCTCTTAGTTTCTCAAAGTCTTTTAATTGTTTCATCAAGATTACAACTGTCTTTTCACAACTACCCAATTCACTTCTTAGTTTTCTTTGAATGTATTTGAGCTTGTTATTTTTAATCTCAACATGCTTCAATTTTTTAAGATTCTCATCTTCATGTTGAATAATTTTTTTCTCATGATTTTCTTCTTCTTCATTGGAATTTTCTTCTTCAGTGTCATTTCTTTCAATCCTTGGATGAGGACATTCAAATTCAACATGACCTACTCCACAATTAAAGCAAAAGATCTGACCTCTATTTTCTTCTTTGAAATCTGAGATGTTGTAATTTTCTTCAACTTCTTCTTCTTCTTCTTCTTCTTCTTCTGCGTCTTCCCTTACATAAAGGTCTTGTATCTTGTCCCAAATCTCTTTTGATGATGCACATGATCCCACCTTGGATTTCACTGAATCTGTCAATCCATCCAGGATGGTATCTATTGTCAATTTCTTGTTCCTTTTTGCTTTCTTTTGAGTTGCAGTCTTTGGTTTCTTCAAAGCATTGTATCCTGAAGCAACTGAGAACCAAACATCTACCCCAAGAGATTTCAAGTAAGTTTCCATTCTATTACTCCAATATTCAAAATTTCTTCCATCAAATTGTGTAATCCCATTTGGAATTTTGTGTTAGAAAAACAGGACCGCGGAGCAATAAAATAAAACAAATGCAGAAACAAAACATAGAAGACACACAATACAAGAGAGACACATATTTACGTGGTTCACTCAGTGTGGGCTATGTCCACCATAGAAATTTCCAGGTCCTTCCTTTATTATTGTCCAACAAATGAAGGGATACAACCTACAGCAAAACCTGCTATAACTTCCTCTTCTTTCTCTCACAGTCTCCTCTCTCAGAATACAATATTCACCATCAACCATAGCCGCAATACATTTCCCTCATAAAAGAGGGTTGCCTTCTAGGGCAAAGAACCCTAACATAATCTCTACCGTTAGATCTGGGATGTTATAATGAATGGTCCAGATTTACAATGAAATTACAATATACTTTTATAAGGCAATTTTTTCTTTGGGGGCTTCACCCCCGAACCCCCGCTGGGGGCCCGCTTTCCCCCAGACCCCCTAGTCGGGGGGATAGGCCCCTCGGACCCCGCATAGCCCCCTCTGCACTCCCCCGCGTGGAAGAGTGTACATACTTATGGGGTGTAAATACTTCATGGGGTGTAAACACGGCTGAAAGTAAAAGACCTATAAATCAGGAAGATAATCAAGCTCCACAACCAACATTTTGTCTTCCATTTCTTCTTAGGATCTTCCTTTCAGTGGTTAAACTGTACTGAAGGTAACCCGCTCTGATACCAATTGTTGATACTGAGAGGGGGGTGAATTAGTATCAAGTACAATTTAAAACCTTTTTCAACTTATACTTAAACAATTCAACTATATCCAATGAGAAATGAACAATAGTATAAGAGTTACACCAATATACCACAATACACCATTCACAATATATGAGAAATAATCAATAGTTATTGTTCAAGGGAAGTAATGACTTCCAAAGGTAGCTACAGCTTCCAAATATAAAGGGAGGGATAAACCTCCAAGAGGAAGATAAAATCCTCCAATATCAAGAGAGAGTTTAACTCTCCATCCATGCCCCTTCCTTCCACCCAAGAATATATGAGAGATAATAAAACTTTACATTAAATCATCACCATCAACTAATCATCACATAGAACCTGATAATGTTTCCTGAGACTTCTTCAATTTCTACAATTATTCAATTCTTGGAGTACTCTGATCCTGTAGATAATATTACTCAATGTATTCTCTGAAACTTCTCTAATTTTCACTCCTTGAATCCTTCCCAAAAAGAGGTTATAGAAATAATGGTAGACTTTATTCAATTCTGGTCTATTCATAAGACCCAACTTGTACAACATGTCTCGCGCTCAATATTTAACATCCAATTCTAAAACTTGCACACAAGAAACTAAAGTCCATAATCTTTCCAATGGAACTGGTCCCACTTCATTTGGATTCTGTATGAAGAAGTTATGACTGTTTTACCTAGAACACCTATTTATTGACTAGCTTCAGGACTAGTCACAAACCCTATCTTCCACAGAGTGTATCTCCATAATTTTAGAGAATAAAGAAATGAAATTTTTACCACAGGTACCTTGATATGTCTTCTCAATTCCATAGCGATTTAACCATCTTAATCGTTCTAGAAAAAAATTTATAGAAAAAATGGTAAGATGACCTGAAAATAACATACCTTAGAACACATCACCAAAATGCTTCATCCTCCCTTGAAATCCGGCCTTCTTTTCTTCTTATTACCTCTGAAATTCGACTTGTGTCAAATGAATGTATAATGATGTTTATTTATACCATTTATGTCACTTCCTTTTAACATTAGGGCCGACCTGACACTTTCTTATTTTGTAATTATTTTCTTTAATTATCTTCAGGGTCTACATGTACTTCCTTATTCAATTCACTTTGTCATCTTTAAAAATTCATTTCTCCTCAACCATGAGGATCCGCGTGACATGCCACATACCACCAGAAACAACATGATGTATACTATCCATCCATGGGTTTTGTATCTGCATGTCCATTTTCCTTCATGTCCAAATACCTTCATCAATATTGTGGTCCAAAACCCATGACCAGGGTTGACATCAATGACAACAACCAATCTTCCAACAGAGGTTAGTGATGGGTTGGTAACATGACTCGCAAAGGCTACAGACCTATTACCAGTATGACTAGCAATGACTAGACTTTTTCCCCAGCATGACTTGCAGAGGGTGGGTAATTGCCCCCAATATAACTTGTAGATGTTGGGTGCTGGTCTTCAACATGACTTGCAGAGGTTGTCGACCTATATCCAACATGACTTGCAGAGGTTGGTGATTTCTTCTTCCTATTATTCCTCTTTCTATTTTGTTTAGACTTCCGGTTACTAGTAACTATACTTTCACCAGGGGCGGGAGAAGGAGGAGAATAAGACTTTACTGATGAAGAAACATCAACAGGGTGCCCATGACTTAAGGTTCTTAACTGAGAAGCATCGAGAGCATTCAGGACATTTGGAATGGTACCCAACCAAACCGGTAGTCCCACATTCAACCCCAAGAATGTACAAAGTGGCCATCAAAGGGACACCAATGTTTTCGAAGAAGGGAAAAGTACAAGAATCCCATTGTGAAAGGGCTCCTTGGTTGGTATCATCCGGAACTTTACCCATGAATATCTTATGCAAAGGTTCTCCCCTTGTGGGATCGTTCAAGTCCATAAAAGTCTCACACACTGACTTTGGTGAACCAGTGTTATAAAAACAATGCTTATACAGAGGCGGCTCCACGTTTCTAAGCGGAAGACAAAAAATTCCTCATGACCGATGGAGTGGGCAGTCTACCACCCTAAGTCAGAGACCCAAAGAAATAATTGACTAACTTACTATGGAAAATGAGGGAGTACAAAGGACACACTAAAAAAATTCCTAAAGGAAAATCAAGCAAATGACTAACTAGTAGGAAGAACAGTTACACCAACCAACACTAGAGAAACTTACTGGTGTAAGTGCAACTCGAATACGGAAGCACCCTCTGGGTATAATATGCAAAGCATGGCCTGATGTCTTCCTTAGGTACTGTGGTATACCCCCGTGTTCACTTGTGTAAGTCCCTAAAATAAAGTAAACTAGGTTTCCAGCTCATGAGCAATCACGAGGCAGGTACAGTCGACAGTCGGGTGGAATGCAATGAGCAGGTTATCAAGCCCGAAACCTATCAAGGGTATCTAAAGAAAGTGTTCCAGAAGATGACTGAGGACCTCAAATGGATTCGAGACCCACAAAGCTCCGTGGAAAATGTGATCAGCGGAATCCCAAGACAAGTCCTCTATATGCGTTCCCCACTACATTTGGTCCGGCTTTGGAGGGGTTATCTCCACTATCTTTTCGCACGCAACCTCGTGTTTATCCCCTATGTTAGAGGGGGGTCTTGGATAATTTGCACGTTACTGGACTTCTACACTCCCTAGCACAGACTCCAATGTTTGATTTAATGGCCTTGAAAAGTTTCCCCTCCAACCTAATTCAAGTTCCTAACCCTAAACTAGTTGATGGACCCTACAAACATAAAAGTCTAGTTATTTTTAATTAGCGTTATTTTTAAGGCTTGATTTACTCAAAAGGTGTGGTAGTGCAACTGATGTTGTTAAGACTCTTGCAGAAAAAATAAATGATAAGAACACTAGCAAAGAACGATTATCTTTCTTATTTTCTTTTGAAATGCTTTTAAAACTAGAAAAAAACACAATGCTATGCTAATTTCTTTTTCTTTTTCAAATAACAATGCAAAGAAAATGCCAAGAAAGAAAGAGATATAACAAACTATTTTTTTTTCTTCCAATCAAAGCAGACACAAAATATTCTAGAAGAAACCGATGAATACACGATTCATGCCCCCCCCCGACCATGAGGGGGAATTTTTTTTTCAAAATGCAACTCATTTTTCTTGAAATTTCAAGCTAAAAATAAGTTTAAAAAAGCTAGGAAACACAAGAAATCTTTTAAAAAAAAAAAGACAATCAAACTGACATCAAACCTAGCCTATAGACTGCTATAATAGAGACCAAGACTAGATCAATAAAACCCCTGAGAAGTATGACTTATGACAGGGAAGAGGATAACTACCTCTTCTTTAAAAAAGATTTTCTCAACACATGCACGCTATTGTCACTTCAACAGCTAGGGTATGTACGCGGGTTGTGCAAGGGAAGGGCATGCATGCACACATGAAGACCCACTACAGGCCACGTGCACCTCTGCAACTCCTCAAAAAAAATGAAAAACAAGCAATCAATCATAGGTAGGGAGTACTGGTATTGAAAACCAGAATCCCTTAAAGACACATAAACTTACTTTGATAAAGAAAATGCAAGGAGAAATTTGATAAAGAAAAGATAATATGCGGTTATACCTAGGCTACAAACTGCAACAACAAAGACCAGAACTAGATCCAGAAAATCCCTGAGAAGGATCACTTATGACAGGGAAGAGGATGAATGCCTCTCTAATTTTTTTTTTCTAAACTCAGGTACGCAGCTAACACTTCATCAACCAACATATGCACACAGGCTGTATAAAGGTAAGGTGCGTTTGCATGCCTGTAGGCCCACTACAGGCCGCGTGCACCTCTGTGACTTCCTGAAAAAGAAGAAAAATAGTCAAGTAATGAAAGCAGGGAGTACTGGTATGGAAGACCATAATCCTTACTAGCTCAGACTCTTGCAGAAACTCAGAAAAAAGGTAATAAAACCAATTTAAAACACCCAAAAAGTATCCCCCAAAACCCTAGAGAACTTCCCCAGTATGGTCGCCAATTCTGTTGTGGGTGGGAAATCCTCCTATGGACTAGCATTAAGGGTTCTGTAATGCATGCAGAAAATGACCTAAAGTCTCCTACTTCTTACCAACATCCCAATCATAAACCCCATTATTCATATGCAAATACAAGGTTAAAAATATCAAGTTACTATACCTTGGTTTCCATGTTTGATGTCGATCCTTTAACGTTTGGTTTCTCCTTGACTGCATATCTCCTCCCAATTCTAACCTACATTCATAAAAAGATAAACAAAGAACGCCACATGCATATGATCTATGAACTAATGGGTTAGAGATTCTATCAAAATATAATCAAATTTAGACATTGAAAAACCTCATATGGCGGGACGGGAAAAGTACTTATTTTTATTAATCTCACAAGAGTAACTTACAATAGCAAGATCGACCACTGCTCCTTGATTCTGGTCCTGGGCTCCTCTTCAACTGTGCTCCAACTGCTTTTGCATATGATTCTCTTCACACACTAGTTGCAAAAGGTTGGGACAAAGGGAATGCGAAATCGGGTAGAGTTTCTTTACAATTATTTTCCTCTTTCCAAATGGGACCCCTACCCCTTATTTTATAGGCTAGGAAGGGCTAGGTATTTGGTCGAGTGACTGACTATGGGTGGTCAAATGGTTTAGGTAACTTACCCAAAACTGTGTGTTCCCTCTGCAACTTTCTATTTTTCTTGTTTTTTTAGGTATATGTGGGTTGTAGTGGGTCATCTAGCATACACATGCATGGAATAGTGGAGCAGGGTGCGCATGCCCTCAAAAATGGGTGTTTTTTGAGAAGTTGTTTAGTAGTGGCTTGGAAAAATATGTAAAATGAGATGGCCTGATGCCAAGTAAGCATATATGGTGCAAATTAGGGTTATAACAGGAAGTTGGTCTGGGGCATCCGTATGAATATCATGTAGAGGTCGGAACAACCTTACAGGGGTCTCGGGTTTCCAAGGCATTTCCATTGGAATAGATGTGGGAGGAACAACAACATTTGTTGGAAAAATTAACAAGACAACCCGAGGGTTGGTAA
The DNA here is from genome assembly GCA_009831015.1 of Picea engelmannii. Classification (NCBI taxonomy): domain Eukaryota; kingdom Viridiplantae; phylum Streptophyta; class Pinopsida; order Pinales; family Pinaceae; genus Picea; species Picea engelmannii. The sequence continues at coordinate 73,006 of ML795535.1, forward strand.
TTGTTGATGCACTGACTGATGCTTATTTTAGTATGGGGTTTCAAATAGAAGAAGAGGAAGAGAGTGACTTATCTTGTACAATAGGTGTAACAAGTTTCTCTATTTTCCCAAATGTATGTGTCTCGCTACTTGTTTTCTTTCACAAACTTTGGCTTCTTGTAATCCTGGGGGACGTTGTTTCCCTTATAGTCTTAAGATGTTTCTGCCTTGCCATCTTTCAAGGGGATCAAGTAAGTACTTTTATTATGAGAGAGGCATCACAACAATAATCCTAATTTTTATGACAAGATCTCAAAGTAACCCATATTAAAAAAAAGTGTGTTTTAGTTCTTCTCCAAGTGAAAGGTAAGGTATGCTAATTGATAATTGCTCATGTGATTTTGAAAAATTAGGTTCAGATACTGACAAGGTAAAATAAAAGGAAAACTCGATGATATTTATGGATCCTTGATGTAATGAAATTACAAGGGAACTGAACTATAAAAACTACCAAGGAAATCTAATGAATCACTTAATGACCTTGCCTTGAATTTTTGTCAAAGGTGGGGGGGAAATGACACCAAATAATTTGGGTCTCATGCTCAGTAAAAGTTTGGGATAAAAGAAAAATAAAATATATTTGCAAGTCCCTAGTGGAGTCTCCATAAAAGGGATGTGTTATAAGCAAAATCTGTTTGTTGGGATGAATCCAACCTATTTGGATGGGAAGTCGGTTACAACCTCTTTAGTATCTTGGCACAAGGTAGAGGATACTCGCGCCTTAGATGGTCCCATGTCTGAGGTGGTGAAAATGGGAAAGAGGAGAGATGAAATACTTACGAAAAGTATCTCTTAGAACCACCAAAATTGGGTATTGTCCTCCCTCAGCTTCCTGGGTAGTCAAAATGACATGGGGGCAAAAATATAGACAAGGGGATGTAAACAAGATTGCTGAGTTTTAGTGCAAAAAACTAATAAAAGAAAACAACAAGATGTTCATCCCCTTATGGCCTTGGGAAAAGGTCTAAAATTGGTTCTTGGTGTAAACCGAGGTTTCAAACAATTTCCCAGTGAATGTCTTGTGCAAAATTATCAAAGAATAAGAGTAAAAAATCCTTTAATATGCTATGGCCAGGTCCTTTAAGATGGATGTAAGTGATGAAAAACAAGTTGTTCAAGATTCATAACACACGTGAAAAAGAACATGATGGATCGGTATTATTTGGAATTTCCCAGAAAGTGGTCCTGGGACTTTCCTAAGTCTAAAAAAGGGCCTGAAAATTCAATAACAACCGTTTAACAAGCTATAACAACTATGTAAGGAGAATGTAATTAGATGAAACTTATTTTGGTTGAGGTATGGGGTGGACTCACAAAAGGTAAGACTTTGCAAATATATTTAATTGTGATTTTAAAGTTATTTAAACACAAGTAGTGGCTACCACACTGTTTTGAAGGTCCTCCCAATCAGGAAAACACCTATTATCCCACAATTTTTCCACTTAGTAAAAGAGTGAGCTTAGGTAGACCACATGACTAGAATGAAGAGTTCCCCTTCTAGCTCAAAGAAGGAGGGATTATCCCCTTCTCTTCATTGTCAGGAAATGCATAACACTTACACACTAATCCTAGCAGAAGAGAAGAATAATTTAATCAAGAACACAAATGACACAAGCAATCACACTGTACACCAAGATTTTACCTTGGAAACCCTTAACCGGGAAAACCAACATTCCTTTGAGTATTTTTCTCTCTTGTTATGTTATTCAATTAGAATAAAAGGTTACATGTCTAACCTTGGTCCACACCTAAGATACAATTGACATCATAACCCCTTTCACTTGCAAGAACAACCTTGTAGCCAATTCGAATTACATATGCATGACTAACAACCTACACTTACACATGAATTAACCTAGAAAAGTGCATTCTATGATCACCTTAAAAACATAGTCTTTACGACCTTACAACATGCCTCTTTATAGGATTTACAACAGGAGAAACCCTAAAGATTGGTGCCCAAAAATGGTTATAGATCCATGCATATCATCGACCACAAATCTTGCAAAACCATGGATTCTATTACAGTCAACTCCAAGTCGAGTTTACTAGTCAATTACCAATCAACCTTAATTCGGTCTCTAGTAAGTTTTTTCACGCCCACACTTCAACCTCTTGTTGGTTGACTTTCCGTCAATATTTTTGAGTTCAACTTTACCTGGTCGACTCCCTCGACCTTTGATTTGTTGTCGATCTACCTCTACTTGAACCTGTTGTCGATGTTGTTGATCTACCTCAACTTTGACCTGTTGTCCATCCACCTCGACTTTGACCGTTAGTCACTAGACTTTCACTGCAAAGAATATAACAACCCTACATTATCCCACTTGTTGTCTTCTTTGCTAAAACAAGATATTCCTAAAATTTCTCTCACAAACCCAGGGCAACAATTCCCATTTCCTCTCTGCACCAAGAGAACTTCACAACACTCACAGAATTGGTCAATGAGTCTGATATGTTTTCCAACCTGTTTACTTTCTCCAGTATCACCTTGTTACTTTCCACCACATCTCTCACGAAATGGTATTGTATATCAATGTTCTTAGTCTTTGAATGATAAGCAAGGTCCTTTGCCATCATTATTTCACTTTTACTGTCGCAACTTACCTTCATATCTCTCTGGTCAAACCTGATTCCTGAACACAACCTTTAAAGCCATATTTCTTCTTTACTTCCATGAGTGTCCACCATGTATCCAACTTCTATTTTTGACAAGGCTACTATCACCTGTCGCTTACTCATCCATTTTATTTCTCCACCGAACATATTGAAGACATATATGTTGGTTGACCTCCATTGATCCAGATCTCCAGGCCATTTGACGTCAACAAAGACATGTACATCTAATTTACCACTGTCACCTCAAGGTTTTCCTTGGTAGCATATAACATAGTCCTTCATGCCACACAAATACCTGAATACTCTCTTGACAGTTGTCCAGTGCTCCTTTTCAGGTGTCGACATGTACCTACTAAACACTCCCACTGCATGGTCAATGTTTGGTCGAGGGTAGACCATCACATACATTAGAATCCAAACAACACTTGCATAGGGAACACATGCCATGTCCTTTATTTATTCTTGTGTCTTTGGACACTTCTCAACAATAAGCATTGCTCCTACTGGAATTGGCACCTTCACCGGTTTGCAATCCTGCATGTTGAATCATTTCAGAACTATTTCAATATAATTCGTCTGATTCAACCAGAGCTTTCTATCATCTCAATCTCTCTTAATCTCCATTCCCAGAATGAAGTTAGCTGCACCGAGATCCTTCATGTCGAACTTGGAGGATAGCTACTTCTTCACCTCCTTTATTGCATCCATGTTGTTTCCAATCAATAACATGTCATGAACATACAAAGCTACATATATGAAACACCCACCTTCTTCCTTGGAATATATGTAGTGATCGACTTTGCTTCTCACAAATCCCAAACTAATGATGTAGGTTTCAAAATTCTAGTACCACATCCTTGGCGATTTCTTTAGACCATAAAGGGATATTTTGGGTTTGTACACCAAATCTTGTTTTCCCTTTACTACAAATTCTTGTTTTCCCTTTACTACAAATCCTTTAGGCTGTTTCATGTAGATTTCTTCTTCTGGATCCCCATGTAGGAATGTTGTCTTCACATCCATATGTTTTATCTCCAGATCGAATTCTCTAGCCAGAGACATTAGTACTCTAATGGAAGTTAGTTTTGCAACAGGGGAAAAAATCTCACCGAAGTCGACTCCCTTGACTTGGGAATATCCTTTCACTACTAGTAGAGATTTGAACTTCTCGGCTTTTCCTACAACATTCATCTTCTTCTTGAACACCCACTTGCTACCGATGATATTTCTTCCACTAGGTAACTTGACTAAATACCATGTCTCATTCTTGTACAACGATTCCATCTCTTCAACCATGGCGTCCTTCTAGAGTTTACCCTTTGTCGAGTCAACTGCCTCACCGACTGACTTGGGCTCATTGTCGATGGCAGTTAACACAAATGTAGAACATAAGTCGGGAGGATTATACCTTTTGACTGATTTTCTTTCTCTTTTTGACCTCCTTACCACCAGAGTCTGTTGTTCCACCTCTTCCTCATATTTAGTCGACTCATCTGAATCATCTTCTTTGTTCCTCAGTTCAAACCGCACCGTATCAAGATTATTATTGGTTCAAACGTCTTCCTCAGGCTTATATTTACCTCCGACTTCTCTGAATACCACATCTGGACTGTACACTTTTCTCCTTGATTCAGGATCCCAAAGCTTATATCCTTTCATCCCTTCTTTGTATCTGATGAGAATACATTTGACTGCCTTCTTGTCCAGCTATCTCCTCTTTTCCTTGGGAACATGCACAAATGCATCCCAACCAAATACTTTGATATGTTCCATCGATGACTTCTTACCAAAACATACCTCATTTGGAGTCATGTCGACTAGCGTTAATGAAGGAGACATATTCACCAGATATCTTGCAATCTCAACTTCCTCCGCCCAAATTTTTTGTGCGATCCCAACACCACTGAGCATGCTCCTTGCCTTATCCATCAACATTGTGTTCATTCTCTCGGCAAATCCATTTCATTGTGGGGTATATGGTGTGGTATTTTGGCGTGTTATTCCACACTGCTTATAGAAATGATCAAATTCCTTTCCATAGAATTCACCACCATTTTTAGTTATCAACACTTTAATCCTCTTCTCTGACTGGTTTTCCATAAGATATTTAAACTCCTTAAATAGACTCTCGAACACCTTTTATTTCTTCCTATAAAAATCATCTATGAAGGAGACATAATATAGGGATCGACCAAATCAAGGAACTGTAGCCAGGCCAAACACATCACTATGCACCAGTTCTAGAATCCCATTTTCTCTTGTCGCTCCAGATAGAAACCTCACCCAAATTTGTTTCCCATATATGAAATGCTCACAAAAGTCGAATTCTAAACCACATTTAGGAAAACCTTTGACCATACCTTTGCTTTGCATAGCTCGAAGTCCTTTTTGTCCAATGTGTCCCATCCTCTCGTGCCATAACCTGGTCGGGTCAATTTCATCATGTCTTTTTGAGTCAGTTTGAACTAACTTGTCTCGAGTTGAGTTGATTTGTGTCAACATCTTTTACACATCAAAATTCCACACTTAAGTATCTCACCCTAAGTGTTGAAGTGTTGTACAAGTTCTGTATGCACCTTGGAAAGTGTCGCAAGTGTCGTCAAGTGTCATATGAACCTTACTAAGTGTTGCATGCACTTTTATATGTGTTTCTATGTGTCCCCTTGAAACCATAAAATAACATTTTCCATGAACCCTAAGTCATATTGGAGGAAGAAACCCATCATTTCAAGGCCATAAACACACTTTTTACTTGGAAAATTGACCTTTTTTGGGGCATTTTTGAAGGGTAGCTCCTCCCTGGCCAATATGGGGTAGTGATAATCCATAGGGATCTCCCTTTACCTTATTTAGGGAGTTCTATAGTGCTTTGTCCCTAAATATATGGGAGCACTACTTTTGGTTGAGGAAAATTTGGGATCTCTCACCTTTTCCTAAGGGGATAGATTTTGGATATGAGGTTGGTTTGGATCAAATACTATCCCATGGCACTATCCTAGGATCAAATCCTAACCTAAGGAGCCAAATCCTCAACCAATTCCCTAATCTACTCATGGTGGTTAATCCTCTCAAAGCTTATATAAGGAGGCCTTTCCAAGGTGAAAAGGTGGGAAAGAGATTGGATCATATCAAAACTCTGATCCTAAAGAGGAGAAATCAACAAAGAATTGTTATTTTGATTTTGTATCTTTCAAGCAAGGTTTGGATGAGGAGGAATTGGAGAGGCTACTGCAACACCATCTGAAGATTGTAAGTTTTCCCTTCTAAGTTCTCATTAATATACTTGGCCTATTTCCTTCAAGTGTATGTTTACATGTGATTGTCTATGGTTATCTTAATCTTCATATATGAATTGATTTTTTCTGATCCATTAGAGTAGGAGATAGACGTTTGTCTTGTGTTTTTCATTGCAGGTACTGAATTGCGTCAGGAGTCAGATCGATATCGTGGATTGGAGTGGCTAGAACAAACATCATAAACAAGGTACATCGCACTTCCCCTCCTTCTCTCTTTTTCAATGGACAATATGAATTTATAGGAATGGTAGTGTCCAAGTGAAACTTTATGTCTTGGTATAGGGGTCAATAATCAAAGGGAAAGTTCACCTGTCTAGAGGGGAATATTTCTGTAACAAAATCCAGTCGATTCGAGTTGCAGTCGATTCAATTTTAGGAGAAATGATGTTGTTGCATCCAGTCGAGTCGACATTCCCTAACAACTTGTATAGGGTACCAATCTGAACTCCTTTCATTAATACCATCGAACCTCTGACCATTTTACATGAATCCTTTTGAAACAGTGTATGCACACCTGCATCACTCATCTTACTGACATATATCAAGTTTCTTTCCAAAACCCGGAATGTGTAGCACACCTGGAAGGTTTATTTTCCTCCCATTTTTTAGTGTCAGTTAGACTCTTCCCCGTCTGACAATTTTGGTTGTCGAGTCATCCCCAAAGAACACAACACCCCCATCATATTTTTCATATTCTCAGAACCATTCTTTATGTGGTGTCATATGATAGGATGCTCCTAAGTCAATCAACCATACATCTTGATCCGACTGTGCATTGGTCGATGCTAGGTACACATCACCTCACTTCTCTGAGGTCATCTTTCTTTTAGTCGACTGCTTCTCGTTGGATCTAGCACTGCTTTTTGTTTTCTTAGACTTACAGTCCTTTTTATAATGCCCATATTTATTGTATTTCCAGTATCTTCACATCGACTGAACCAGGGATTTAGATCTAGCCTTCGACTTGTACTTTCTACCAGAGAATATACCTTTATCTCTGTCTACCGATCAACCTATCACTACTAGAGAATATTTGGTAAATCCTTACATGTTCTTTCTTCTCATTTATTTCAATAGACGAGAATAAATCACATCCTCTAGTGCTAGTGTGGTTGTGTTTCTCCCAATAGCCATGACTAAGCTATTCCAGGAGTATGGAAAAGAAAATAATAGGATGGTACACTTCTCCTCATCAATGATTTTAATAGATACGATAAATGGATTAACATTGTGTTAAACACATTTAAATTCTTAGTCATCAAACTTCCATCACTCATCCTAGAAGATACACTTTCTTTCTAAGAAAAAACTTATTTACCAAAGATTTCGACTGGTATAAGATTCCCAGCTTGTCCCACATTTTCTTGGCCAAATCTTCACCCAAGACATTCAACAACACCGAATCTGCAAGACAAAGATGTATCGTACTTCTTGATTTTATTTCGAGTTTCTCCCATTCTTTCATTGACATGCCTGTCGGCTGGGTACATGGATAGAACGTTGTCCATTGTTCTCAATCTACAAGAATATCTTCCATTTTAAGCTTCCAAAGCTCAAAATTCTGGCCATTGAATTTTTCTATCTCTATTCTAGAACTACTTGCCATTATTTACCATGATCTTTAACACAATTTATGACTTATGACTCTTACTATACCTAGGGTTTAGTTCTCAGATTCAATATTTTCAAATCAATATCTGATATACTTGCCAAAGAATTACACCACTCTGATAACTCACTTGTCAGGGATGACCTAATCTCTAATACCACATGTTAGGAAATGCATAGCACTTCTACACTAATCCTAACATAAGAGAAGAAGAATTTAATCAAGAATGAAAATGACACAAGCAATCACACATTACACTGATATTTTACCTTGAAAACCCTTAACTGGGAAAACCAACATTCCTTTGAGTGTTCTTCTCTCTTGTTTTCTTATTCAATAAGAATAAAATGTTACGTGTCTAACCTTGGTCCACACCTAAGACACAATCAACATCACACCCCCTTTCACAGGCAAGAAAAACCTTGTAACCAATTTGACTTACATATGCATGACCAACAACCTAATTTTACCCTGGAAACCCTTAACTGGGAAAACCAACATTCCTTCGAGCATTTTGCTCTCTTGTTGTTTTATTCATTCAAAATAAAAGGTTACATGTCTAACCTTGGTCCACACCTAAGAAACAATAAACATTATAGCCTCTTTCACAAGCAAGAACAACCCTATAGCCAATTCGGCTTACATATGCATGAAAAACAACCTACACTTACACATGCATTAACCCGCAAAAGTGCATTCTATGATCACCTTACAACAATAGCTTTTACGACCTTACAACATGCCTATTTATAGGCTTTACAATAGGAAAAACCCTAAATATTGGTGCCAAAAAATGGTTACAGATCCATGCATATCATTGGCTACAAATCCTCCAAAACCCGGGATTCTGTTATAGTCGAATCCAAGTCGGGTTTACTAGTAGATTACCAGTTGGCCTTCATTCGGTATCTAGTTCGTCGTCTCATTCTTGTACTTTGACCACTTTTCGGTTGACTTTTCATTGATATATTTGAATTCGAATTTACCCGGTTGACTCCCTCGACCTTTGAATTACCATCGATCTACCTTGACTTTGACCTGTTGTTGATATACCTCGACTTCAACCTGTTGTTGATCCTCCTCTACTTTGATCATCAGTCGATTCACCTCGACTAGAATTTCACTGCAAATAATATGAAAACCCAAAAATCACTAACGCTTTTGGGCTCTTAAATCATCTTGTATGGAAGAAGGATATCTATGTAAAGGAAGAGGCCCAGGACCCCCCCCAATGGAGTTTTAGTTGAGCTTATTCAAGCAGAGTAGTGTTCCAACCAAGATGCGCTAATAAACTTCTTAACCATGTGAATTATGAGAGTAATCATGATCACTCAATTGATACCAAGTAGACAAATTCTGAGGAACTCTTGATGAAGACTCCCTGGCTTTGACTCTTAGTAGTCTAGAAATTAAATCTGTATGAATTGAAAGACCAAGCCATTGTAATGTCCCTTTCCAAATGATCTCCAAGATATTGATGAAATAGCCTAAGTGATTCCCGTAGGTTATAGTAAGTGAATTAAAAAGGGAATTAATTAATTATTTAATGTCAACGAGGCGAAAAACAACTTTTTTAAAAGTGGCATTGAATCAATTAAGAGAAAAGGTTTTTTAAGTGACTTTGAGCTTATAAAGTCACTTTACTTTATTAAAAGGGTAAAAAAGGGTGATAGAGGAGTTAAAAGAGGAATGAGGGCGCCCTCTCTCATTATGCATTGTTATTTTCTAAAAACAAATTTGAGAGAGCTCTTATGGCTTTGGCTTTTTGGATGAAAAACCATAGAGAAGGAGATTGGGTTTGATGGTGAAACTATCCACCCTAGCTGATCGTGGAGGAGAGATCATTCTCAAATTTTCTCATTATGCTTCATTGTGACAGAGTTTATCATCTTGGCGGTGAATTTTTCTTATTCATGGATGCGTTTTTTTCTTGTGTGTGGGTTGAATCCTCTTGAGGAGGCCGAGTCTTGTTGAGGAAGGTCGAGATAATATTGTGGGTTGTTTTTCTTGAGGTTGGGGGCCAGTTTTCTTACTTGGAGGCCAAAATACTCTATGTTGGGTATATTTACTTACCTTGGGATAGAGTTTATTCATCTATGGATGAGTTATCTCTTGGCTAGCCTTTTTCCTTGTGTGTGGAGGTGCCATCTTCAAAGGGGCCGAGTTATGGTTAAGAAAGGGACAATTTTCATTATCCTTTCTATGTCGTGGGACAAGATTATTTTGCTAGGTCGATTTATTATTTCCCGCGGTTGATTATTTGGTGGGAGGATGAACTATATATGTTGGTTTAGCTACCTCTATTCTGGGTTGAGTTCACTACTCCAGAGGACTCAATGTATGGTGGTGGTCTGTTGTTCTATTATCTACCATAAAGCTGCACATAAATTACTTCTACAGGCCTATCATTGATCTTATAATATTGTTGTATATTTCCTATGCCTACAGACAACCTATTTTGTCAATAAACATGTCATAAATTATCTTTATTTACTTGTTTTTATAGTGTTCCTGATAGAGACAAATTGTATCTCTAATGCTATACCATTTCAATGCAATGAGTTGTCTGGATATACAAATTTGTGTGTTTTCTACATGTTGTTAGCAAGTAAACCATAATTGCTAAACTATTGATAAGACTGACTACACACTAACTGTTTGACCAAATGCTTATGCTAATAAACTAAGAAAAATCCAAAAAAAATTAAGTGGGACATTACAGTGGTATCAGAGCTAGTTTTCCTGCGAACTTGAACATTACATGGTGCTTTGGTGCCCAAAGAAGAAGGTATAGAGGAGAATAAAACATATTTCACTCAGAAGGAGAAGAAGAAGAGGGTCAACCAAAATTAGAGGAAGAGGAAGGCATGGGGGACAAAAATGGGACACTTGAGGATAGTGCCATGCATAACCTAAATGATTTGGCCAGGGGGAAGAAACAATTGGTACAACTCATGACATAGTTAATTTGCAACACTCAATCAAATCAAAACCATGGGGGTAACAATGGTGCAGGAGGTTCCAATGGGAAGAATGGGTATCATGTAGAAGGAAACAAAAATAATATTCCACACAAGTTGTCACTAGTATCACCAGTATAATAATTCCTAGACCTCTTATGCCTCAGTTCTTGAGGGGTCAAAAAATAATAAATCAAGGGTAGAAAGGACAGGGTTAATATTTTAGTGATTACTTGAGGGAGTACTGAGCTCTTGGTGATGAGTTCTAGGAATCCATGTCATTACAGGACTATTGTATGATCAAGTAGAGGAATAGACCAAGGGAATTCAACAGGGGTTAGCATAATTTGAACCTCATGAGAAAGGTTGGTAAGCTCATCATTCCTTCCTTTGATAGTTTTGTTATCCTGATTTTGTGGATAACTAAGGAGATTATTTCTCGAGGCCCTCATTTTGTAGATATGGATTTCCGAGAGACTACATGACCTACAATACCCTTTTGCACAGATGGAAAACCCACTATCCACCACAGATGGTCATAGGTTTGCAGATGGCATCCACCACACCAAATGACTTCCGGAAGGTAGTGGGCCTTACTCCATGAGGTACAAGTCAGTATTATGGTGAGAATCATTTCAATATTTAAGCCATTTGATTATGTTGTATCTTATATTTCTCTAGATTTCATGATATATGCTTGGACATTATGCCTTTTTCCCTACTTCACCTTAGTGGTTGACATTGTGCCCTAGTAAGTGGTTTTCCTTGGAGATGGGTTTGCTACTAGGAACTCCCTTAATGAGACATCGTACCGTTCCTAACCATACTTACCACTTTACACCATTATTCCCCCCCATTTCCTTATCTCTTGGGATTTTAGGGTGTATTGACCCAAGAAGGGGTTTTCCAACATTCTATGTGAAGAAGGGGCTGAAGACCTAAAGGGGTCGATGTTGGGTAAAATATAAAAGTGATGTGTAAACCTTCTAGATGCTTCACCCAGGGATCATGTTGGCCCTTTACCTATTTTGGGACTTCAATAGCCTATCGAAGGAGGAGCGCAAGATGAAGCAGAGATCGCGGGATCTCAACCCCTTTTTGGGTCCTTTTTGGGGTTTTGGATTATGTAATGGGTATGGGATGTCAGCCCATGAGTTTACCCATCTTTAGGCCTATTTTGTAAATTATAAATATACGTCTAGGCAATGTAAGGAGGGGCATCTATGTGATGTTAGGTCAATGTGCTAAGTGCTAGAGATTGATCAATGTGATCAAAGGATTCTAGGTTCTCTGTGCATACTGTGGGAAGCTTGCAGAGATGAGTGCAAGTGATTGTAGAGGGCTTAGTGTTGTAACCTAGATCAGGGAAGCAGGATCTGGGGAGGTGTGCGCAGATCTCATGTCCTATGTAGAGTAGGGTTTTTGAGGCTCTGTGCATGTAACCGGTTAATATAGGATAATAGAAGAGAAGAAGAGTTGGTGGACGTAGCCCCAGGGGAGGGGTGAACCATGTATATGATGTGTTTCTTTTCTTTGTGCAATGTGTTGAGGTGATTATATGTTAATGTGCTTAGTGATTTAATATAGATGAATGATATGTCGATGCTTAGTGCTTAATAATATGGATGGATGTTAGAGATGAAATGATATACATATGATTAGTGTTGAATCTGTTAAGACCTGATCTGTTTCATGATGCTAAGTGTTGTTAGATGCTAGATCTGGTTGAATACTGCGTTGTACTGTGATTAGGGTTTAACTGTGTTGTAACTAAGAACTGAATATTGATAAGTATAACTGCTGAAGGTTTTGTTAAGTGATTAGAATCACAGATCTGTGTCCCAGCTAAGGTTGCATACATTTGAGTCCTGCAACCACCCCTGCTTCTACCTCGAGTGAGACTTCATATGCTTCGCAGGTGTTTCCAAAAGGGATGGTAGTTAGGGTTTTGTTGGTGCGTTGTTGTAGCATTGAACCCTGGGTCTGCCCCTGTGCCAACAAATGGTTCCGTTGTTGGGACATAAAACTTTGATTGTTGGGAATTGAGAAAGAAGAAGCTTTGTGCAAAGATCCAACCTGAAACTGTGATTGATGGGAACTGAGGAAAAAGAAGTTTTGTGCAAAGATCTGACCTGAAATTGTGAAATCTCTGTGCATAGATTTGTTGCTCTAGTGCGTAGTACTCTACTTAGTTTGTGAAGCTATGTGCTAAAGAAAAGAAGTCTGATCTAAAGAAAAGAGGTAAGATCTAAACGCTTTGTGCTCTGATAAAGGTAAGAATAGTGAAATTTTTTAGATTTGGAAGCTTTGTGCTCTGTAGAAGTAAGATTAGTGGAAATTTTTGTTTCTAAAGTATGGATATAGGCATGTTTGATAAGATTTTTCCTATCTTAAAAACTAGGGCACTGACAGACGAAATAATATGTGATATAAGTAGATTTGATAAGAATAATGAAAAATATGTTATACCTATGTATAGAAAGAATGTTTGGACTAACAAATGGATGCAGGACCCTAGAAAGATTTTTTTGCAGGTTAGCTACTATGATCCTAGCACACAATACAGGAAAGGTTGGGGATCATTTAAAAGAAAGAGAGGATTAACCCTTTGTTACATTTGTAGAAAATTGGGACATCTTGCTAAGGGATGCCCTGGACAGAGACCTAGTTGCCTCTGTTGCAAAGCTATGGACCATGAATTTTTGGATTTCCCTAGAATGATTACTCATATTGAAAGGATGAATATGAGACAAGGAGGCCATGAGAAATATCAAGCAACTGAAACTAGGGTAGAACCACAGAAAGAATCAGAGAAAGTATTGCTACAGATAACAGAAACCCTGAATGATCACTGACATATCAATTTATCGGAGGTCTTCAAAGAAAAAGAATGCATTGAAGCATGCATAGGATACTTCGACATTGACTATATTCTAGATGAAGAAACACAGGTGAATATCATGACAAAAATAACTTGGGAAATTCTAGGAAAGCCTGCTATGATTCCTTCATTGGTAGGAATAGGTTTATTTAGAGGAAAGTTGATAAACCTATGTGGAAAGCTCACCCAAATATCTATGAATGCTAATGAAACTTCGACAGAGAAATAATTTGAAGTTGTTAAATTTATCGAGAACATCGCTCCATTTTACTATGTTTCTCAGAAAACCTTGGATTGAAAAAGATCAGGCCAGAAGGTAAGAAAAAGAAGTCTTAGAACAAAAGAAGCAAGAGCTAAAAGATTTCATGACTAGGAGGATTTCACACTTGATTGAAGAACATGAGAACCGAGCGAAGCTATTTGAAACCAAGGACTAGAATTTCGAAGCTGGAAGAACACTAGAAGACCCACATAATATTGCAGTACCTATTCCAGATACAGATGAAGTATTATCCCTGATTTCTAGGAAAGAATCTCAACAACGTGAAGTTACTATGCCAAAAGAAGATAAGAATTAGAATGGAAGAAGGAATACTGAGATAAAACTCACTGGGAAAAAGGATAGAAATATAAGTAAGAAGAGAGCCAAGATCGAAAAGTTATAGAAGGTTCCAGAGGAAACTTCGCAGAAAGAAAACTTGAAAAAATGGAACTTTGTCAGGATATTAGAACAACGTCACATGGCACTTCGACATGGCGAAGCAATATAGACGTTGGGGACAGTATAACCGTTTGACCGACGACTCAAATGGGTAGAAGGGAATTTATGATCAGAAATCTTACCACCAGACCATTGGGATCACACTGTAACGGACAAAATTGAGTTAATGAAGGCTCTTATCTGTTACAAGAGATCTGTTATCAAGTATCTATTTATCCTGTTGCACCATGCACCGAGAACACTTTTTCTAATTGTGAATTTGAGCCTGCAAATTAGTTGATTTCGCACATAAATCATTGCGCTTTTGCCATCTATCCCACTGCATTGAGAGATTATTCTTCAAACCTGATATTGTTAACCCCAAGCGTGTATGTCGGACGAATTCATCGTTGCAGAGAAAATTGTCGAGGAAGTTCTCATCGACCTCATGACCAAAAGAGCAATGTCAATGTATGCAGGTATACAAGCATCATCAACAAGAGGACTGCAAGCCTCTTCGTTGATTGATCGCGGAGTTGGATCATTTCGACCATCCACAAAAAAAAAAAACCAAGCATAGAGACGATCTAGCCAATGCGAATTTGATCTCATCTATATTACCCAACTATATCCCACCTCTAGCCGACGTGGTAAGTCGTGATAGTGTACCCAGACATTTTGAGTACACCATGGTCACTGCATACCTCCCGAAGGGGATACGCGTAGTTCGAGCACAGCAAGACAAGATCACAGTGTTGAAGTTCAATGACTTCAACCTCAGATATCGCAAGAATCATAACATGCTCGCCCCATACAAGTACCTAACCAGAATGAAGGGGAAGAACTCAAAGACCATCCCTCAGCCGTGGACGATGAACATTGCGCAGTCCACCTTGTCAAATGTCATGAAGATCCCACACTTCGGAAGACACCAGGAAGTCAACGTATGTGTCAAGATGCTACCGTCATGTTACCATGGCGTATATTTATGGATAGACCACCGTATTACAGTCTATTCGACGCTTATCCATAGGATCACAGGGTTGAGTATGCAAGGACCTGACCCACAGGAATTCTACCCAGGAAAAGCCATAGATCGCACGCTAGCACAAAATATTAAGGACACATACGACAATGTCAAGAAGGGGATGTGAGGCTACAAGGTAGCCTCCATTCAGAATGGTGTAGTGCACCTAGCATGTTATTTAATATATAGAAAGTTGGTACGTAAGAACCGACCCACACAAGTCATGGGCTTTGTCGTCGACCTCGCGGGAAAGTGTGTGGAAGGCCTGCAGATGAACTGGGTGAAGTACCTAGTCAACCAACTTGAGCTAGATTGTCGTGAAGCACAGAATTAGGGCTACGAGTTCCATTTTAGCTGGCTCTTGATCCTCATATCCTTTGTTTCTTGGGAATTTCCGGAAGGTGCAACATTCCCAGATATCGAACCATTTGAGCCTCTTGCCGTGAATTTCGCTACCCTTTGGTATTCGAGTGATATGAACTAATAGTGGCAGTTGAAAGTTTTGTTTCATACCTATTACCTTTAGCTAAAGAGATCCATCGAAGCTGAGCCTCGCATGACTTTGAAAACTTTACAGAGGTTCTGACCCCTGATGAAGTTCATCGTAGATTGACATTTCATTTACATTACAACGTGAGCCGATGAACACAATGAAAATCTCCAGTCGTACTATAAACTTACAGAAGAGGACCTGGAGGAGATCACTAAGGACTGGTCTGCGAACCTCCTTATCCCCACCGACCCTTCAGAGATGTTTGATCCTGAACTGGACAGCCTGGATACCACTCACAAAGAACAGAACACACCTAGAACTAGCAGAAGACAAAAGACTAAAGAGGTCAAAGATTTAAGAAGCACCTCAGGGAAGACTGCTTCCATCTCACATGAGCAAGGAGGTAATGACGACGGAGAAGATATGAAGGACAAAGAAGCTCAACAACAGAAAGGCAAAGTCACACCGCCCAAAGACGAGGCCGACCCCTTGCAGAAGAGGAAGGTTTCTCCCCCGAAACCTTCTTCCCAGAAGAAATCAAGAGCCACTATGACCAAGATGTAGACTACATTTACTCCTGATGACTTTGACTTCATCATAACAGCTATAAAAAATGCTTCACTAGAAATTGCAGAGAAAAAAGTAGTGAAGCAGGAGGAAATGTATGATAGAATTGAGGTCGAGCTCTGAGGGGTGAAACAGGCTCTTTAGTCCAGTCGCACAGTCTCCACTGCACCCCTACCATCGGGAGAACAAGAATTGGGAGATGAGCCAATAGAGCAAGCCACCTAGGCTTTGACTTAAGTACAAGGAGTACTTTTAGAACAACATCGAGTTGCAGAGCAGGAGAATATTTCTCTCCAAACAAAGTTTGAAGAGGAGAAAGTGCAAATGCAGCAAGAAAAGGAACAATTACTCACAGGGAAACTCAAGGTAAAAGAAGCGGTCAAAAAAGCACTTTGCTCCATGATAGTCTTAGATCCATAGGCAGAAGACCAGGTTGAGCATCAAGTAGAGAAACTCACAAAATCCATCTAGAAGCTACAACAAAGAATAACAGATTTAGAGCTCCACACAGTGCCCAACACTTCGCAGGATGTCAGAGATCAAAGAGAAGCGACTGCCCGGAGCACAGTCGAGAGAATAAAGGCCTTTTCCATGGAATAAAAGAAACTCAGTGATCGCAGTGCCCATACTTATGAGAAAATAATTGAGAATGCAGAACTGAAGGCACCAGAGTCACAACTTCAGGAGGTGAAGCAACAAGCAGAGACAATATAGGCACAGTTGAAGCCCCTGTCAGTTGTGGAAAGAATGAAACGATCCCATGAGCAGTGCACTACCCAACAGTAGGTTCACACCCTTCAGAGAAAAGTCATGGAAGTGACTCAAAGACTCCAACCTATACAAGATGAGGTCTAGCAACAGTTCACAGAGATCGAAGGTCGATGAGCAGAACTAGAGAAAGTTGTTGTTGCAGCAGAACAATTCCTAGAAGGACCCATGAACGAGGCAGTCATCCAAGAGTTTGTTGAATAGGAGGTTGTGGCACAACAACAACTCAAGGTAGCTTGAGCCAAGCTCGAGGATTTGAAAGCATAATAACCTAGATCAGAGTGACTCGGGATGAGTCACAGGTGAGTGTTGGGGGCATGTTGGCCCTTGACCAAGTTTTGGAAGATCCTTGGTCAAGTTTGACCTATTTTGGGACTTCAACAACCTGTCGAAGGAGGAGCACAAGACGATCAGAGATCGCAATATCTCAGCCCCTTTTTGGGTCCTTTTTGGGGTTTGGGATTATGTAATGAGTATGGGATGTCGGCCCATGGGTTTACCCATGTTTAGGCCTATTTTGTAAAGTATAAATAGACATATAGGCAATGTAAGGATGGGCATCTATGTGATGTTAGGTCAATCTGCTAAGTGATAGAGATCGATCTATGTGATCGAAGTATTGTAAGTGTTATTTTCATACTATGGGAAGATTGCAGAGCTAAGTGCAAGTGACTGTAGAGGGATTAGTGTTGTAATCTAGTTTGGGGAAGGAGGATCTGGGGAGGTGCGTGTAGATCTCATGTCCTATGCGGAGTAGGGTTTTTGAGGCTCTATGCATGTAACCGATTAATAGAGGATAATAAAAGAGAAGAAGAGTTGGTGGACATAGCCCCAGGGGAGGGGTGAACCATGTATATGATTTGTTGCTTTTCTTTGTGCAATGTGTTGAGGTTCTTATATGTTAATGTGCTTAGTGCTTTAATATAGATGAATGATCTGTTGATGCTTAGTGCTTAATAATATGGATGGATGTTAGATCTGAACTGATATACATATGCTAAGTGTTGAATCTGTTAAGACCTGATCTATTTCATCATGATAAGTGTTGTTAGATGCTAGATCTAGTTGAATGCTGCGTTGTACTGTGATTAGGGTTTAATTGCACTGTAACTAAGAACTGAATATTGATAAGTATAACTACTGAGTGCTCTATTAAGTAATTAGAATCACAGATCTGTGTCCTAGCTAAGGTTGCAGACATTTGAGTCCTACAACCACCCTTGCTTCTACCTTGGTTGAGACTTCATCTGCTTCGCAGGTGTTTCCGAAAGGGTCAGTAGTTAGGTTTTTGTTGGTGTGTTGTTGTAGCGTTGAACCCTGGGTCTACTCCTATGCCAACAGATCACACAAGAAAACATTAAAAAACTTATCTTTAAGTAAAGGGGACCCACAATATAATAAAGAATTCTTAAAAGGTTAGTTGAAGGATAGGAGGTCTCATCACGATCCGAACTATCATGTCCATAAATATCTAGTGGTATGACATTGTCATCATCTGGTCACCAAACCAGGGAAATGGCTCTAAGTTGCATGTCTGAGAGAAATGGGGTCTCATCATGAGCCAACCTTATCATTTCCACTACGTGATTGTGGGTGACATTTCCATCATTTGGTCACCACACCAGGGCAGTGACCTTCAACCTCTCCTTATACTATATTGAAAGAAAACAAAGAAACAAAGATAAAAGGAGATTGATGTGATTGTATAAAGTGCATCACACGCTCTACAAAGGCACCCATGAATGAGACACTATGATCCCTTGTATGTCATGAGACCTATGCCCATTGAGTCTTGACCCCAAACACTTCATCCACTTCAAATGGCTTAGACAGGGATCTCTTGGAAACTCTCCTTGACCTAGTGCAATATCTACCCAATAGGACACCTCGTCAACCTCCCATATTCAAGCTTGACAAGTTACATAATGTCTTTGAGAAACTAATTGTTTGATATAGTGATATTTTGATGCACATACTTAGATGGATTATTTATTGATTGGATTCACTTATCATGATGTTAGGAATTTATATCCTTGGAGTGCGTGCTCATTTGTATTTGCAGGACCTAGTTGGTGGATAGTTTTGGGAGAACAAGCCTAGCTTGGGCTTCCATGGGGCTAGAAGCCCACAGGTTGGATGCCAAGGGCCCAAATGTTGGCTGAGAAAGATCATACTTGGAAGGCCTTGATGACGACCTGGACAACATATCTCAACCCTCACTTTCCAAATGATTTTCCTAGGAGGGGAAAAAAGTCCTCTTTTTGAAGCTTGACGTCATGTTTCGGGGGCTAGGGCATGGTGGTGAGATGGTATGCATTGGTACTTGGATGTTTTGAGGTTTTTGAGTCTTTGACCATGAAGGAATACATTTGTATGCTTGACACGTGGCTTTGGGAAGCCTTACTACCCTCCTACATCACCAACGACCTTCTCCTAATGCCAAAGCTTCCCCTAAATGGGTGACATCCATGTAAAATTAGGGTTTATTTGTGAAAAAAGTGAAACTTTAGATGAATTGTTTAATATTACTTTGTTAAAGGGGAAAACATTAAGGTTGTTGATCCCTAGTCTTGTGTTTTACCCCTTAATTTTTTGACAAGTCACCTTGGTGACATTTTGTATAAATAAGAGATCATAAGATCTCATTTTAACATAACTTGCCCTCATTGTGAGAAGTATTGGTCTGAAATTTTCACTTCACTTGGATCTATTTGTCTCTTCCACACTTTTTTATGGCTATCTTGATGAATGGTTGATGAAGGAGTGAGGTTCTAGACTTGGATGATGTTTTCTAGCTCTTATGGTGGATTATCTTGGCATCTTTCTTGATTTTGGTATGGTCTTTTACTATTATGCTATCATTTTTTTTCTAGTCAAGGATTGTTGTGCTAGGATATAGGTGGGAATTATAAGGGCATACACCCCCACCATAGTCTTCATCATTTTATTTCTTCATATTATTGATTAAACAAGAGTTTGATAAGAGAAGTATAAGGGCATACACCCTCTTAGCTTAAACCGTAGCTAGAGAAACTTGCCTTAGGAAGTAAAAGGAATTACACCCCCAAGGAGGTAGATTCTCTAGATCCTTATTTATTTTAATACATTAACCCAATAGTAAAGGCACTAGTCATACATTTTTTTGCATTGGAGATATAAAATCATTTCCTTGGGAAACACACATTTTGATCTTTTGAAAGGTGTATCACTTGGAATTGGTTTTCCACATTGAGAGGAGTATTCCCCTACTAGGGCATCCAATATCTCTCATTACTTTAATTTATGTTACAAAATTTAACCTACGGCCATTAGGGCTGTATAACCCTATCTACTAACACTCTCTTAACTCCTAAACTACCCTAGACTAGCTCTCTAAATTCACTCACCTAGTCTACTAACTAGGGCACACATTTTGGGATACTTCTTGGTACTTTTCCATGGTTTATTTTGATGCTTCATGCCATTTAATTCTAAATGCATAAGGCTACAATTTTCTACAAAAAATACATGTTATAACAACTTTCTTTATTCATCCTTAAAGTGCCATTTTTCAGTCATACTTGATTTCCATACTCATTGATAATATTGTTGATTTATCTCATGCTTTACATGCCGATTTGAATGTATTACTTGCTGATATAAAATGTAATATATTGATGCAATTTAGGGACAAAAATACTAACTTACTGATCCATACTAACATCTATCATTTCAAGTTGGATTTTCCTATGTCTCGGGTAGGTACAATCATCCGGAGAAGTACTATACCTTTGGGGAAACAATCACTTGAATTACAAGGAATCTCTCCCCACATTTCACTCCACTTAGACTTGACCTCTAGGGGATTCACTTCCATTTCTCTCCATCTCCATCTCAATCCCTCTAGGGTCACCGGGATCACCTCCCTAGAGTGACCTAGTCACCATTGAAGTGCGAGACCTACATCGAGGTGATATTGGGTGTAGGATTCCCAAGTTGTAGCAATTACTTTGTGGTTGGGTTGGGATTTTACCAACCTACAACATGCGCTATAACATTTTGGCGTTGTTTCTGGGGAATATTTTGAATCTTCTTTGTACCCTAATGACACTTTGGTGAGATATCCCAAAGCCTTTCCCTTAGCTTGCCTAGAGACTCCACCTAAGGGACGTTCCCTTTCCCTTTTCCTTGATGAGCGCATCTTGAAATTAATCTAGCGACTCCACTTTCCCAGAATTCTTATTTCCCCAAACCTTTTCCCCCTGGGAGGTTCAAGCCTTCTAAGGTCTACCAAAGAAGGCCTCCTCTCAAGTCTCCCATTGCTAAATTTTTTTTTCCATAAATCCATTCCTCTTTATCCAATGGATCTCCCTTGGGAAAGGGACCTCTACAAGCCCATTAAGATGGCCAATATCCAAGGTTACCCTAATAAAATGCCAACAAAAGTCAACAAGTGGTTACCAAAGTTCCAGGGAAACAATGTGATAACTATTTAAGACCACATTTATGTCATGGGTCAGGACATGGACAATGCAAATAGATCATGAAGATGTGTCCATGAGACTATTTTCTTCGTCATTGACTGAAGAAGCCCTTGATTGGTTCAAAGGACTCCATGATAATCATATCATGCCCTATGATGTTTTTTCCAACTTATTCAAGAGCAGATGGCCGAGAAACGAATATGGTGGGACACTTGGGACTCAGTTCAATCAAATAAAGAAAAAGGAGAATGAAACAGTAAGGGAATTCATTTCCAGATTTGACATGTTGTACAATCAAATTCCAAAAGATTATTGTCCTGCAACATCATCAGTTCGTCTCCTCTACTTGAATGATTTTGAAGGGAATTTATGATACATTCTTAAAGACAAAAATCCCACATCATTGGTAGAGGATAAATAGTTCAATATCGACATTGAAGAGAAACTCCTTGATTAAAAAATAAAACCTTTTCAGTACCCTCGTAACAAGACAGAACCAAGGAAAAAGGTTTCCAACAACAATTTTCCTAATCCGATTTCTCTCCTGACTCAGAAGATAGACCAAATGAATGATCAGTTTGTTCAGGTGTAGAATCAGATTATGAACTGTATGAATACATTTGAAATAAATCAATCTGCTCCCAGACCTCAGCTTTCCAGACAACAAAGAGATGCCACCGGTTGGAAACCAAGACCTCCACAAGAGGAAAAGGCCCCAGATACTTTGAAACCTGTTGGGACATTTGATATAGAAGCTTGGTATCTCCAATGCCAATAAATCCATAGGGAAGATGAGTGCCCCCGACGAGAGAAATATTATCCTAACAATATCAACTTCAGGATTTGTAATTTCAACAATGAACAGTTTACCCAAGAACATATCAGAGAAGCCAAAAGAATAGGAGAAAGAGAGGGGATACTCTGAGCCTTAAGTAAATTGACAGATGATCAAAAGAAGGAATTAAGGAGGAGAGAAATTCTAACCTACAAAATAAATATTCTTCCCAAACTATAGGAGATTGAATAATGACTAATAAACATAGGGAAAACCTAAGGAAAAATAAATCCTAGGTGTGTGTGAAGTATCTCCAACACCCCCCTAAACATCACTATGGTGAAAATAAAGAATGGGTACCAACAACGAGGCCATCTTAGGTACCAAAATACAAAAGATACATTGAAATAAACAAG
>ML795535.1:95656-121620 GCA_009831015.1 Picea engelmannii
GTATGTAAAAAAAGAACTGACAGTTGCTAGGCAACTATGTCCTTCACTCTAGGACAACTGCGTAGAGAATGGAAATTTTCTCAGTGAAGGTCTTGGTGAATATGTATGTATTTTGTTTTGCTAAAGGAAATAACTGTAGGTCGATGATCCCCTCATGTACTAAGTCTCGGATGTAGTGAATGTGGATCTCAATGTGCTTCATTCATTGCCTTTGAACTGGATCTCTGCAGAACTTCAGAGTTCTCTAGTTGTCACACTAGATAATAATCGACTGATGAAACTGAATGCCCGACTCAGTGAGAAAATGATGCAGCCACATAGCCTAAATGGTTATGTTAACTACTCCTATGTACTCTTCCTCGATTGAAGATAGACCAATATCAACCTACTTCTTGCTCGACCAACAGATAGGTCCATAACCCAGACTAAGTGAGTAACCAGATTTGGATTTGTGATCAATGTTATCACTAGCCCAGTCAGAATCAGTGAACCAGATGAGGTCCAATATAGATTTTTCTACATAGTGAATCATGAAGGTGATGGTTCCCTGTACATATCGAATGATATGCTTTGAATCCTTCCAATGTATCTCATGCAGGTCTTGCATGAACCTGGAGAATTATCCAACTTCATAAGGGAGGTCTGGTATGGAATTAGTGAGATACAAAAATCTCCCTGCTAGTTGTCTGTATAGTGTTCTATCCACCAGTGGAGTGTTCCCTATTAAATTTGGCAACACCAATAGTCATTCTCCAATGAGAGGCCATATGGGCCACCCTGAGGCTAGCCAGGGAGATTTGGAGAATCAACTAGTCTTATGAGGTATTGAAAAAATCCAGGGGGAACGTACAACCTCTGTGAGTCAAACCAAAAGTCAGGATGAACGAGATACTATGTGAGTCTAATGAAAAAGTTAGGGTAGCGTACAACCTCTATGAGCATAGACAGTCTAGTGAAAAATTCAGGGGGAACGTACAACCTCTGTGAGCATAGATAGTTTAGTGCAAAAGTCAGAAGGAACATACAACCTCTGTGAGCATAGCCAGACTAGTGCAAAAGTCAGGGGGAACATACAACCTCTGTGAGCCTAGTCAAACCTTTTGAGCCATGAGAAAAAGTCAAGGCATCTAACAAAAGTTAGGTTGAATATAAAATTCCTATGAGATAGAAACAAACGATATTCCTAATATTTCAAATGATATAAATGTATTGATCTAGTGCGTTGGCACGTGTAACATTATCCACCATGAAGATAATTTCAAATTGTCTTGTAAAGAGTCTAGTTCTATTTTTATAACTAAAGTGTAATGTTGAGTTGCAATTGAAGTCTTAAGTCTAGTTCTATTTTAGAACTATAGTGTAATGTTGAGTTGTAACTGAATTCTTAAGTCTAGTTCTATTTTTGAACTAAAGTGTAATGCTGAGTTGCAACTGAAGTATTAAGTCTAGTTCTATTTTTGAACTAAAGTGTAATGTTGAGTTGTAAATAGAGTCTTAGGTATAGTTCTATTTTTGAACTAAAGTGTAATGTTGAGTTGTAATTGAAGTCTCAAGTCTAGTTCTATTTTTGAACTAAAGCATACTAGTCTCAAGTCTAGTTCTATTTTCGAACTAAAGTGTAATGTTGAGTTATAACTAAAGTCTCAAGTCTAGTTCTATTTTCGAACTAAATTATACCAGTGTCAAGTCTAGTTCTAAGTTTGAACTAAAGTATGAAGCTGAGTTATGATTAAAGCATGCAAACATGTTACTATTTCGAGTGTCTCCTCTTCTCCTCTTCAACCTATATAAGTAGAGGTCGATCCCTCTTTTCAACATAGTTTTGAGATGAAGGTTAAGGGTGAATCAATAGAGGAAGACATATCAGTGATAAAGAGGCAGCATACCAAAGCATCATATCAGTGTTGTATATCAACAATAGAGGCAACATATCAGAGGTGTATTTCAACAAGTTCTCTTAGGTCTTTGTCAGGTTAGAGTCATCTTGGAAAGCTCTTTAAGAGAAGAACATTCATGGTGGATATTTGTAAATGATCTTACATTATGTGGCTATGGAATTGGATATGCCCTTGTAGGTTCTAATGGATCTAAATGCAATAAAGGAATATCGTTTGCTGGGTTTTTTCTCCCTGTACAGGTTTTCCCCAGGGTATATGTGTTGTTGATGTGCATGCTTACTCATATACATAGTTATTGCTATTCGACTTTGATTTGGTATTGTTGAAGTGTATTAAGCTGGAATCAAAGTGTTGAAGAAAATAAAAGAATTGATCTGCATAAGAAATCAAGCTCAAAATTTAACATCGTATCAGAGCTTAAGGTGTGTTAAACGTGTTGAAGTGTAGAAGCAGGTACACATAGATCCAAGCTAGCTTGATTAAGTTTCCAATGTGAAGTCCATGACATCCTCCATTTCAGTCAGGGCCAAGGATAGGCTCGAAGGAGCTACCAACTTCAATGTGTGGAAGCTCTGGATAACAAATATCTTGCAGGAGCATGATCTGGAGCAGTATGTGACCACAATGGTGGAGGAACCCACAAATAATGCAGGAAGAGGGACCTTCAAGAAGATTCAAGAAAAGGCCAAGAGAATCATCTTTCACTCAGTCAAAGACAATATAATGCCTACAATGACTTCGTTAATTACTGCCAAGGACTGTATGGATACCTTGGTGAATTTGTATGAGAAATAGGCTCCAAGTCAGAAGAGGACACTTAAGTACAAATTAAGTATTTGAAGATGGAGAAAGGTGAATCAGTGGCATCTTTCTGTTCCAGAATAGTCTAGATCAGATATCATCTTTTGGTCATAGGGGTGATAGTGGATGATGATGATTTAGTGAAGGCCATTTTTTGCGGTCTTCCTTCTTCATGGGAGACCTTCTTATCTAGTGTAAGTGGGAGAGAGACTCAACCCACGTTTGAGATGTTATGGCATGATTGCCTCTAGGAGGATGGTCGCATAGCTACCAGGAGAAAGCCAATGAAAGAAGAGCACTCAGCTTTAGCATCAAGATTCAAGGGAAAGAATAAAGACACTTTCCAGAAAGGCTCTCAGAGGAAGCCAAACACCAAAGGTATATTCAAAGGAAAGAATATTTATACATCTAAGATTAAATTCTTTAGTTGTAATAAGTTGGGTCATTTTGCTAAAGATTGTTAGTTTAGAAAGAAATATCCAAGGAAAGGGAAACATTATGCCTCAATTGTTGAGGATGATGAATCCAAAAGAAATCATAAAAGTCCTTCTAATGAGAAAGAAAATAGAAAATAATATTACTTGGTTTTTGCCTTATCCATTTCAGTTTTCACAGGGCCGAAAACTTGGTTAGTAGATAGTGGTGCATCAAAGCACATGATAGGGTACAAGGATATCCTCTCAGATTTCAAGACAATCATTTGCAGAGCATGTTGAGCTTGGGAATGAAAAATGTTACAAGATAGAGGGAGTGGGCTCTATCTCCTTCAGATTGGAATCTGGGGCTACACTTCATGTTGATGAATTATTATATGTTCCATGGCTCAAGAAGAATCTACTATCATTTGCAACCCTTGAGGACAAGTGATATTGGGTCATCTTCAAAGACAGGAAGGCACTACTATGTGCTAAAGGTAGCCACTTAAGTACAACATAACACATTGGAACTCGTAATGGAGGATTGTACGTTGTGTCAAGATAGTCAGTTCATGCATTGGCTCATGATGCGACTAGCTCCAACGAGTTGTTTCACATAATACTTGGACATATTCATTACAAATATCTTCTAGATCTACAGAACATGGTATGTGGCATGCCCTCTATTTCCCTTAGTAAAAATGAAATTTGTAAGGGATGCATGCTAGGTAAAAATATAAAGAAATAATTTCCTACTAGTGACAACAGATCTCACGGAATCTTAAGATCTGGTTCATTATGATATATGTGGTCCCATGTCATCTCACTCACTCATTGGTTGTTTGTATTATGTCATTTTTATTGATGATTACTCAAGAAAATGTTAGATATATTTTCTTAAATCTAAAAGTGACATATTTGATAAATTCAAAGAGTATAAAGCCTTTATTGAAAAGCAGATAGGGAAACACATCAGAATACTTAGAACAAACAATGGAGGAGAGTTTGAATCTCTTCAGTTTGAGGATTTCTGCAATTCAACATGAATCAAGAGATAGTTGATCGTGCCATATAACCCTCAACAAAATGGTGTTGCTAAGAGGAAAAACAAGACTATTTGTTAGGCAATGAAAGCAATGATGTTTGACTAGGATCTGCAAAATTCCTTATGTGTAGAAGTTACCTCCACTGCCGTGTATATTTAGAACAAGTTTCCACATGCTATCTTGAAGGAAAATAATCTTGAAGAGGTCTTCTGAAGGATCAAACATGAAGTAGGGCATCTAAGGATATTTGGGTGTCCTGTGTATATGAATGTCCCTAAGGACAAGAGGACAAACATGGAACCCTCAGGCAAGAAAGAGGTTTTTGTGGGGTACAATGAGAACTCCAAGGATTACATGATTTATGTACTAGTTTAGAGGAAAATAGAGGTAAGAAGAGATGTGAATTTCCATGAGGAAGCCATGTTTAAGAAATCCAGATAGATTCAACAGGAATCAGAAGTAGTTCAACCAGCTTCACCCTCTTCTGGAAATAAAGAGTCAGATGATCAGAGGGAGGAAACTCGTGAAGGGATAAGTAATGAGCCCCTAAAACTTGTTGAAGTGTTAGAAAGATCTCTTGAAGAACATCCATCCAAAAGGAAGCCATGGTGGCTTAAAGAAATAGTGCAGGAAGAAGAAAGGATAATTGCTCCCAAAGGAACTTTCAGGGAAAGGAAGATGCCTCATAGGTTTGGAGGCTGTGTTGTACTGATGAGAAACATTAGTGATGCTGAACCTTCTTCATTTGAAGAAGAAGATAAATTACAAGTATGGAAGGATTTCATGCTTGAGGAATATAGGTCTATTATAAAGAACAATGTTTGGGACATTGTGTCGAGGCCAAAAGACAAATGCGTGTTTTCTTCCAAATGGATCTATAAGATCAAACATGCAGCTGATGGAAGTGTGGAAAAGTTCAAAGAAATATTTGTAGCCAGAGGCTTCACTTAGAAAGAAGTAATCGACTACGAAGAGACTTTTTCTCTTGTAGCCAGGTATACCTCCATTTGAACTATTAATGCTTTAGCTCCCATTCTTGGTTGGGAGCTACATCAGATGGATGTAAAAACAACATTCTTGAATGAAAATGTTGAACATGAGGTATTTGTGGAACAAATAGATGGTTTTTTACTGCATAACAAAGGCACTCATGTATGGAAGCTAAGGAAGGCCTTGTATGGTCTTAAGCAGACTCCCAGAGTTTGGTATGACATGATTGATGGATTTCTTAAAAGCTCGAGCTTTCTGAAAAATTGATGCTGATGCAAATTTGTACTTCAAGGTAAGAGGTAACCAACTTGTTATACTAATCCTGTATGTTGATGATCTCTTTATAATAGGGGATGAAGTGATAATAGCCTGGTGTAATAGGGATCTAACCTCAGAATTCGAGATGAAAGACTTAGGATTGATGCATTACTTCCTAGGATTGGAAGTATGGCAAAGACAGGGAGAGATATTTTTGGCACAAGGAAAATACACAGTGGATGTACTAAAGAGGTTTGGTATGATGGATCAAAAATCCATGTCTACTCCGATGGTTACCAACCTAAGGAAGCTGCATGATTCTAATACAGGTTCAGATTTGGTGGATCCCACCATGTATAGGTAGTTGATTGGATCATTGATGTACATGATCCACAATAGGCCAGATATATGCTATGCAATGATTGCAATGAGTCAGTTCATGACTGAACCGAGACAGAGACACTTGGTGGAAGAAAAGCACATCTTGAGATAACTTAGAGGGACCATTACTTATGGTCTGAGATATACATCCAGTGGTGGTTTATTTCTATATGGGTATGCAGATGTTGACTGGGCAGGAAGCCCAGTGGATCAGAAGAGTACTTTTGGATACTACTTCAGTTTAGGATCCACTATGATCTCTTGGTCAAGCCAGAAGCAGGGATCCATTACACATAGTACAATGGAGGATGAGTACATTGCAGCAAGTGATGCTAGAAAGGAAGCAGTATGGCTCAAAAAATTGGTTTCTGGGTTGTTTGGTGACAAGCTCGAGACGACGATGGTTCACTGTGATAATCAAAGTTGCATAAAATTTACATAGAACCTGGTATTTCATGACAAGTAAAAAAATATTGACATGAGGTACCACTACATCCAAGACTTGGTCCAGAGAAAAACTGTAAAGTTACAGTACATAGCCATGAGCGAGCAGGTAGTTGATATCCTGACCAAGCCTCTGACCTCGAGACAGTTTATGTAGCTGAAAGGCAAGCTTGGTGTGGCTGAGAATGAATCCCTCGCTGAGAGGGAGTGTTAAATTTGGCAGCATCGACAGTCATTCTCCAATGAGAGGCCATATGGGCCACCCTGAGGCTATCCAGGGAGATTTGGAGAATCAACCAGTCTTGTGAGGTATTGAAAAAATACAGGGGGAACGTACAACCTATGTGATTCAAAACAAAATTCAGGATGAACGAGATGCTATGTGAGTCTAATGCAAAAATCATGGGGAACATACAACCTATGTGAGCATAGACAATCTAGTGCAAAAGTGAGGGGGAACGTACAACCTCTGTGAGCATAGACAGTCTAGTGAAAAATTCAGGGGGAACGTACAACCTCTGTGAGCATAGACAGACTAGTGAAAAAGTCAAGGGGAACATACAACTTCTATGAACCTAGTCAAACCTTGTCAGCCATGAGCAAAATTCAAGGCATCTAGCAAAAGTTAGGTTGAACATAAAATTCCTATGAGCTAGAAACAAACAATATTCCTAATATTGCAAATGATATAAATGTATTGATCTAGTGTGTTGGCACGTGTAACATTATCCACCATGAAGAGAATTTTGAATTGCCTCATAAAGAGTCTAGTTCTATTTTTAGAACTAAAGTGTAATGTTGAATTGCAACTGAAGTCTTAAGTCTAGTTCTATTTTAGAACTATAGTGTAGTGTTGAGTTGTAACATAAGTCTTAAGTCTAGTTCTATTTTTGAACTAAAGTATAATGCTGAGTTGCAAATGAAGTATTAAGTATAGTTCTATTTTTGAACTAAAGTGTAATGTTGAGTTGTAACTGAAGTCTTAAGTCTAGTTCTATTTTTGAACTAAAGTGTAATGTTGAGTTGTAACTGAAGTCTCAAGTCTAGTTCTATTTTCAAACTAAAGAATATCAATCTCAAGTTTGTTGGTCACTATAATTGATTATTTAATTTAAACAATCAAGATCTACATAAATTGTCAACCCAGGGAAGTCTGTTTATTTCAAAGGTAACCACGCACTATATATGCTCAATTTCAAAAGCAACCTAGAGTTGTAGTAAAGGAAACTATATTAATCACACTTGCCTTGAATGAACTGAAGTTCTAACTTGAATTACAGAAAAACAATCTACCTATTGCAGAGCTCAAAGTTAAAGAAATGATTAATTGAAGAATCCTAGATTACATTAAAATGACAACAATATGCTGCAATAGGAAATACTAACTATTCTGAGAACAGGACCCTAATTCCCAAGAAGGAATCTTTAGCACCTGTTTTCGATCATCACACTTTATGAACTCATTTCTTGATTCAAAAAGTTAGCACACGTTGAAGACTAACTAATTCCTAACAGAGAACATGACCCTAATTCCCAAGCAGGAAGCTTCAGCACAAGTCTCTGATTAACACACTCATGAAAATAATTGAAAGGTAACTATTTCTAATAGAGAGCAGGACCCTAATTCCCAAGCAGGAACCTTCATCACAAGTCTATGATTAACACACGCATGAAAATAATTGAAGGCTAACTATTTCTAACAGAGAACAGGACCCTAATTCCCAAGCAGGAACCTTTAGCACAAGTCTCTGATTACCAAACTTCCACAAATTCATCACACATGATTGTTAACTAGAATGATTAACAGTTACCCAAACATGAATCATATGAAAACAATGTAGCAGCAAGACAGAGTTCAATAAAGTAGTGTTTCAGCAAAACAGATTTTACTCAAAGCATAAACAGAAATAATACTAGCACACTATAAAGCTAATGGGTGAATCTTGTCAAGAAGGTGGGCCCTCCCTTCTCACAAGATTCCCCTGGAACGAAGAGGCTAAAAAAAGATGCTCAAAATAGTCTTTTATTCATCTATCAATGTATCATATTACAATCTGAAATTGAAGTACGCCCTTCTCTGTAAACCCTTCTTAGTACAAAAACTGAAGATCCTCTCGAATGATGATTTCCTCTTATTTAAAGAGTAAAGCCCTTCGATACAATTGATCAAAAATTACAGGTGTATATCTGAGTCCTATTCTTAGTTAGATCGACTTTCTAAACTGAATAAGATATCCTAGTCTCCCACAACAGAATGCTATTACGAGTGCTGAGTGAGGTGTTGCTGTTACGGCTGGAGTAACAACTCTTTCTTGTTACTGTCGTTGTATGTTGTTTCAGCATCACAAATCGTGGGTTGTTTCAGCCACGAGATTTGCGTTCTGACTGTTCATCACTTCTCAGGAAGCAGTGATGGTTGGTGCTTGGCTCATGGTGCAGCTGTTGTAGTCAATCTGTGTGAGTTGTTGTTGACCGCGGACTGTGTAACGACTTCCTCTGTGTTTCAGCATCGTTGACCATGGACTGTGTAGCATCTTCTGTGTTTCAGCATCATGACCATGGACTGTGTAACAGCTTCCTCAACATCATTGATCATGGACTGTGTAACAACTTCTGTGTTTCAGCATCGTCGGCCATGGACTGTGTAACAACTTCTGTGTTTCAGCATCATCGACCATGGACTGTGTAACAACTTCTGTGAGTTGTTGTTTCAGCAACAGGCCTCAAATGCTAATCTGCAGTTTGAACTGTTTCAACACTCATACATTTCTAATCAATGCTTAAGTACGAGAGTGATGTGAAATTATATGAAAAACAGATTAAACGTATAGTAAAGAGAAGAGATGTTATATACCTTTGGAAATATAGGATAGAGTGATAATATGAGTTTAAATGTGAGTGAACAAGAGTGTAATGGTGGCAAAAAGTATGGGCAAAAAGGTACATTGTGTGGTCCTAACAAAGTCTAGTTCTATTTTCGAACTAAAGTGCAATGTTGAGTTGTAACTAAAGTCTCAAGTCTAGTTCTATTTTCAAACTAAAGTATATCAGTCTCAAGTCTAGTTGTAAGTTTGAACTAAAGTATGAAGCTGAGTTATGATTAAAGCATGAAAACATGTTACTATTTCGATTCTCTCCTCTTCTCCTCTTCAGCCTATATAAGCAGAGGTCAACCCCTCTCTTCAACAAATTTTTGAGATGCAGGTTAAGGGTGAAGCAATAGAGGTAGACGTATCAGTGATAAAGAGGCATCATACCAAAGAAACATATCAGTGTTGTATATCAACAATAGAGGCATCATATCAGAGGTGTATTCCAGTAAGGTCTTTTAGGTATTTATTAGGTCAGATTCATCTTGGAAATCTCTTTAAGAGAAGAACATTCATGGTGTATATTTGTAAGTGATATTACATTATTAATTAAATAAAGGAATATCGTTTGCTGGGGTTTTTCTCCCTGTACAGGGTTTCCCCAAGGTATATGTGTTGTTGATGTGCATGCTTACTCATTGACATAGTTATTTCTATTTGACTTTGATTTAGTATTGTTGAAGTGTATTAATATGGAATCAAAGTGTTGAAGAAAATAAAAGAAATAATCTGCACAAGAAATCAAGCTGAAAATTTAACATTCCCTCCATCCTCAAGTATGAATCCTGATAGGAAAGGAATCAGGGAAGACTTGCAGTCTGTCATGTGAAATATCTCAAGTATATCTCGTGCATACTTGGCCTGAGACAGTTTGATTCCTAATGCATCCTGATTGATCTTAAGTCCAAGGAAGAAATGTAGTGGACCCATGTCCATCATCAAGAACTTGTCATGCATAATCCTCTTGGCTACAACAATTTTTGAAGTCAAACAATCGATGATCAACAAATCATAAACATACAGAAATAGGAGTAGAAGTGAATCAAGCCTCCTGAGCATGTAAACATTCAGGTCTGACTTACAACATACAAAGTTCTATGACAATAGGTAGGATTCCATCTTGGCATAACATTCCCTCAGGGATTTCTTGAGGCCATAAAGAGACTTCTTGAGTTGACATACCAAAGACGAATCCTGCACAAATCCCTGGGGTTGTTCCATATAGATCTCCTTAGAGATATCGCCGTGAAGAAATGCATTCTTCACATCCATCTAATGGAGTTCCCATCCCTTTCCTATCGTAATGGGAAGTTCCAAAGGTATGGAATCTATATTCGCTACTGGAGTGAAGGTCTCATCATAGTCAATTTTGTGCACCTACTAAAAGCCTTTGGAAAATAGCCTAGCTTTGTATTTTCTAACCTATCCATCCGTTGCGCTCTTGGTCCTATATACCCATCTGCACCTAACAAGTTTCCTTCCTAAAGGAAGGGGAACCAGATACCAAGTCTGGTTCTCAAGGAGGGAGTTGTACTCCTCCTGAATGGTGGATTCCCAAAAGGTATTTCCAACAATCTCACCATAGGACGATGGATCTGAAGAATGGACCAAGAAAATATGCCTAGGTGGCATCGATTAAGTGGAAGTGAGTGCAAGAGGAGGCTCCTCTAAATCATATTGATTCCTCCTAGTATCATCTGGATCCCCAACAAGATCGCATGCATCCTAAAGAGTAGTATTGGCCCACTTGGGCCTCTGCTCTAGCTCTACATATGCATATGAATGCACTGAATCTGCATTTGATTATACTGACTCTATATCTGAATCCTGTGAATCAAAACTCTCATCTGAAGAAGAGTCAACATGTGCATGCTCATCATCTCTGATAGGTGGAAGAACAAAAGTCTCTGCATGCAGTTGTTAAGGTACATGCGATATACTTTCCTCGAATTGGACACTTCGCTCAATGATGAGTCAGTCCGAGGAGAGATAAATGAGTCTATATCCCTTCACATCATCAAGGTATCCAACAAATATACACGAAGTGCTCTGTGGATCAAGTGCCTTCCTCTTCTCAAAGGGAATCCTGGCCCATGCACCAGAACCCAACATACGAAAGTGGGTCACTTCCGGTTTGAGACTGCTCCAAGCCTCGTAGGCGGTCTTATCCTTGAAAAATACATGGGGATATTTATTTTGTATGTAGTTTTCATAATTAAGTTCTTCAGCCCATAATATCTATGGAAGTTACTTTGCATGTAGCATGAAAGATGCCTTCTCTTTCAAAGATCTATTTTTCCGTTCAACAACTATGTTTTGCTGTGGAGTATAGGGAACCGTGTGCTACAATTGAATCCTGAACTCAAGACAAAGATTTTGTATCTCATGGTTGACATACTTCCACCCATTATCTGTTGGGAGGGATTTGATCTTATTTCTTGATTATGTTTCAACAAGGGCTTTGAAATCTTTGAGGTGTTGAAAGACATCTGATTTTTTCCTAAGAAAGAAATTCCATGTGAAGCATGAGAAATCATCAAAAAAAAATGAGCACGTACCTTTCTTTATTGATTGATGGATGTAGAAAAGGTCCCATTAGATCACTATGGATCATATCTAAAGGAAAGGAGGCCTTATAAGATTTTCCTTTGTCGAATTTCTCTTGAGGGTGTTTTCCAAGAACGCATCCCTCACAAATTCCTTTGGAGAAGTGGATGTTAGGTATACCATCAACCATTACCTGCCTTGTAAGCTTTTTCATATATCTAAAATTTAAATTCCATAACCTTTTGTGCCATATCCTATTTCTTTCATCAACATGGGTAAGCAGTAATGCAAAATTTGGTTCAATAAATTCAGAAAATGTATAGATTTTGGATTGATGATTTACCTCACCGGTAGAAGCCTTGGAATTGGTTTTCATGTCATAGGTATCCCCAAATTTAGATGTGAAAAAAAAAAAATTCCAGTGTCGGAGTTTTTCATCTGATACATGGAGAGAAGATTGACAAAATTTTTGGGAACGTGTAGCACATTCTCAAAGCTTTCGTTTGTGGGTTCAATTATTCCTTTGAAAGTGACCTTGACTGTAGAGTTATCCTCCATCAAAATAGGAGGACCTTTGCATGCATCCAATGAAGATTCAAATTATTTTTTGGATTCCATGTGGTGTGATGCTCATGAATCTACAATCCAAGCATCGGGAGAGGAGTTGATTGAAATCAAAGCATGAGTAGAATCACCTTTCTTGGAATTTTGATCTTTTGGCTTCTTCTTCTTGGAACCCTTGGGGATGTGATCTCCAAGGTATTTTTGTTGAAGTATTTGGGCCATTTGATCTATATGGTTCTGCATACATGTAGATCCTGGATGGAATCCTTTATGGCAGTAAGTGCATTTCTCCTCTTTTCTTCCTTTTCCACCTTTGGATTTGAAGGCATTGTTGAAGGGTTTTGAGTACCCTTCCTTCTTTGGATTTGCATGTGATTTCATTTTTTCTTTGTATTTATATTTTTGATTTGGATGATTTGTGCCATCTTGTACAACAAGTGCATGCACCTTTGGGCCTTTGATTTTTCCCATGTTGATAAGCTTGTTATGCTCTTATGTTAGAGATTCAATAAACACCTCAAGAGAGAGCATCTTCCAGGTGGCTCCAGATGCGTGCCTAACTAAATGAAAAGTGGATACAAACATTGAGTATTCCGGACCAAGTTTGGAGAGAATGGTAAGAACCATTTGTTTCTCCTCCTTATATTTATCAACTCCGCAAGCCTTGAGTTGCGACAACAAATCCTTATATTTGGTAAAGAAATATTGGAGATTGTCGAAGGATTTTGGATCCAAAGTGAGTAATTCCACCTTGAGAATGTGTCCCCTCATCTCGTCCTTTTTTTCCAAAAATCCCTTCCATGGTGGTCCATGCTTCATTGGGGTTTTTACAGGAGGATATGTGAAAGAGGAGTTTAGGAGAAATGATACTGCAAATAGTTCCAAATGCTTCATCCATTCGATTCAAATACTTAGATTTTTCTATGGATGATGTGGGTTCGGTCTCTGTGTCCATGGATAACTTGTATATTCATATGACTTGAATATGCACTATCATCCTTTCTTTCCATGCAAATAAATTGTACAGTGTAAGAATGAATTCTTTTGGAAATTCCATTTTTCCCGCTGTCTTCAATCTTCGGTACTTGCAAAAGTAATCTGGTGTGTCTTTTCCTAGCAATCTATCAGTGTTGATACCATGTAAATTTGAATGAACCTGCACATATAATATATAGCTAGAAAATGACATAAACATTTTTCAAAAAAATGAGAGAAGAGAGAAACAAGAGAGTGAGAACAAAGAATTTGCATTAACCAAATGAATGAATGATAATTTACACATGATATACTCTGTATAAATCAACTAACCCGCACTAGAG
Source organism: Picea engelmannii (assembly GCA_009831015.1). Classification (NCBI taxonomy): domain Eukaryota; kingdom Viridiplantae; phylum Streptophyta; class Pinopsida; order Pinales; family Pinaceae; genus Picea; species Picea engelmannii. The sequence goes on from ML795535.1 coordinate 109,191, forward strand.
GAGAAACCAATGTGCCATAGTGGTGGTCAAGAGTGATTTGGACACACACTGAAAATTACGAGAGTGAACTGCCACCTAGTCTGAGTTAACTAGTCTCTCAGTCTTCAGTTAACCGACTGAAACATAGTGAAGTGAGGAGTAGATCAGGGAATCATGAGTAATGTGCTAGTCTGGTGATGATCCCAAGGACATTGCACATTAGTTGTTGATGATCCCAATGTTTCATGGTGATGAAACCAATGTGGCATCTAGAATCCACTCAATTGATCAAACTGAAGTGTGAACTGAAGAGAATATTCTCCTAGAATGTAGGAAAAGGAATATTTTCCCTAAACTATAGGAGACTGAATAATGATTAATAAACATAGGGAAAACCTTAGGAAAAATAAATAATAGGTGTGTTTGAAGTATCTCCAACATGCACACCTCCAACAGGTTGGGACACCATATGCCTACATTACAGAGTTCCATAGGCTTGCAGTCACGATGATTGATACATCTCAGAAGAGGCTAGTTATTTTTTTCACTAAAGCTTTATCTGAGCCACTACATAGTTGGGTAAATAATTCAAACCCGAGACTCTCCAAGATGCCATTTTCAAGACACAAGACATGGAATATGCAGCCCCGAAGACCAAAAATTTCTCCAAGCCTTTCATTCCACAGAAAAACAAAGATAAGAAACCTTTTCAAAAAGAGTGGACCGGAAAGGAGAAGTTGGATGAGGAGACTCATAATGAGTTAAGAACAAGAAACAATTTTTTCTTTAGTTGCAAAGAACCTTGGAAGCTAGGACACATGTGCATGGGGAAGGGAAAGGTACACTATATAGAGGTACATTCAGACAATGATGAGGAAGAGGAAGAAGTTACATAGGAACAAGGAAACAAGTAGGGAAGTTTGAATGATGAGTAGCCTCGTGAGGAGGCTAAGGGTGTGACTATATCCACTCTATCATGTACCCCTAGATACTACACTTTCAGAGTTAGAGGGGTACTATGGGGACAATGTGTCACAAATTTGATTGATGGTGGGGTGACCCACAACTTCATTGATGCAACATTGGTGGCCAGGATATGAATGGATATAAAGGAGTTATAGGGGTTCAACATGGTAGTGACTGATGGATTTAATATGAAATGCACACAAAAGATTTCAAGGTTGTCTATGATGTTGGGAACCTATAAATTGACTAAATATTTTTATTTGGTTGATATAGCATACACCAATATAGTCTTGGGTGTTCAATGGCTTCATTCCTTAAGGGAAATTACAATGAATTACTAGGTAATGGATATGAAGTTCAATACTGTAAACAAAAAGAAAGTTTTTCTAAGGGGCATGTCAAATGGTGGCCCTAAGATTGTGTCAACCAAAATTATGGAGGCCATTTTCATACACAAAGATGTAGCATGTGCAACTGAGTGCTTGATTATAGCTCAGGAAAATGCAGAGGATCGACAACATCATCATGCATATATTTAGGCATTGTTGAGTAAGCATGACATGGTTTTTGGACAAATACCTGCAAGGAGACCTCTTGATAATGGATTTGACAACACAATTGAGTTGGAGTGACACACATCCAACCCCCTAAGTATAATTTAAGGGAATGGGGTATCAAAATTTCATTCCCCTTAAAGGACTCCAAACTTCCTTTTCGATGACATCGTTGTCTTCTGCACCTCTTGAGCTTTCCAATGACTATGATTTTGTTCGAATCCAAGTTCTGGGTCGAAATTTATGGCCCCTCGAAGTTTGTGGCCACATCCCTGCCACATTTCATCAACATGGCATCCTATCACATTCTTCCTCACACGGGATGCTGACGTGGCTCTCCTGGTGCTCACGCTAGGCTTCATGGAATGTACGTGGCATTGGCCATGTCACCACCTTGTCAATTTCTCATAGGAACTCTCCCTTTCCTACTTCCATAGCTATTGGGAGCCTCCTATTAGGGTGTTCCCACAACCTCTTACCTTACGTACTCCAAAACCCGAGTTCGACCGCTCCCTCCTCTGACTAATCGAACGGTTTCAGATCCTATCGATGGATGGTTGGGAATTCATCAAAGCATCTCAGTTGCATGAGGGTTATGACCTTTACATAACCCTTCATATTTAGGAAGAGGGTCACATGACCAATCAATGACTATAATTCATCCTAGCCTCCCTCCCAATCAAGGGTCAAGATCTTACCTGGGGGGTTTTCGCGTCCATGCGTAATATCCTTTCAACAAATGACACCATCTATGCATGACACGTGGCACTATCACCACCTTCCATGTGAAACCCATATTTCTCATAGAAGTTCACTTATCGGTGACAAAGAACTATGCCACGTGGCACCTTTCGTGCTCGACACGTGGAACCATCTACATTATAACACATGACACCATCCACGTTGAACCCCTTGGACCTTCAGCTAAATATCTATGGTACATATCGCCAGGCCTTGATATATCTATGGTCTATAATCCAAATTGGAGCTTCTCCCTTGGAGTGAATCACCACGACCCATTCTGAGAGCTCATCACGATGGATGGTCAAGATCTCCTCTCAGAGCTTCTCCATCCCTGACAGATCTACAATTAGATATACTTCTCAGAGATCCTTCCTCAGAGTGGATCCCTTCTATCTATTGCGAATTACCCCTTGCGATGGAAGAACCAGATCTCCTCTCAGAACTTCTCCTCTCCCAACATATCGATGGTCATGATTGCATCTCGTAGATCCTCCCTCAGAGTGAAACTCCTTGTTCCATTCTATGAAGAATCTAGTGATGGAAAGTTAGGCTCTCCCCTTGGATCTCCTTCTTCTTGACAAATCAATGGATAGATCTAATTCTCAGAACTTCTTTGATTTCGACCAATCGACGGTCCAAATCCTCCTTCGGGACTCCACTATCAGATTAAATGCTTGGAATGTACTATGATAGGCACTCTACCATGGATGGTGCAGATCTACCTCCTAGAGATCTAACGTCTAGGATTTGGGGTGAGTGTGTATGTTTTACCTGCCCCCTTTCTCGTATGACCCTTGGTCTTGGGCCATTACTAGGGAGACACCTATCACCCCATGACATGCTGGAGAGTCCTGTGGCATAACCTTTGTTGGACCCATGGAACCACTCATGAATCGACATGTGGTACCAACCTCGTCATCTTATTGAGCTCTTAACTAAAATGGACAACCCAGATCATTCGTCAAGTTCCAATAATCTTGGCTAATCGACGGTTCATATTTCATCTCGTAATTCCTCCATCAAAGTGTATCCTTGCAACCCGCTCTAAATATCATCTCGCAACAAACATTCCATATCTCCTCCCAAAGATCTTCCAGTCCTAGAGAGTCAACGATCATGATCACATCTCGAAGATATTTCCATATCAACATATGAATGGTTAGATTTATATCTCATAAATCCTCCCAGGTGTTGACAGTTGTCCTCTGTGCATTGGTGGGGTGATGTCATCCACCTCATCATGACATCACCTTCCTCTTGGCCTTGTCCTAAAGGAACACCCAGATCTACGATCATGATTACTTTCCACTAGGTCCGATGGACAATAGGGATTTCTCCTTGGAGTTCTCCCTTCGTAGTATCTTCATTTTGAGTGGACCAAATTACTCTGAATGTTTCGTTGCGATGGATGGTCACGATCACTCCAAATTATTCCCCGATAAATTGACGATTTCACTTAATTCAGAGTCTCGTCCCAATCCAACTATAGAATACTATGAGGGTTATTCTATGATCAACGATTGAGATCCTTCAACCCTTAAATCCGATGACTGAGATTAAAAAAAAGGTATAAGGTCTAATTCATTGAAAGGCCCCACACTTGAATCACCATCCAATTACCTATTGCCAATTGTAGGCCGACACTTGTCAACCTATGGACACATTGGCATTCTGGGTCAGCATGACATGTCATAATGATGTCACCTCTCCTCCTAATCTCACTTAAATGAGACCACATAGATCTATGACATAGGTTAATCCTAGGCTAATCCTCGATAAACAATCAATATCTCTCTTCAAACTCTACCTAATCTATGGTCTAGCATATCCATCGGAACTCTCCCCATCGGAGTACCTGAACCCAAGATACTCCAAACCTCTAAATCCAGTGACACTCGTAACAGGGAGATCCAACGGTCTACAATTTCTCTCGGGACCCCCTCCTTCGAAGCCACACTATCTCCCAGTACTGGGATACTCTGATGGCTCAACCTTAGATTGACAGTTAGGATGATTTCACTACACTGAATAGACGACTGTGATCTTCCCTATCTTACACACAAGGTTCCCATTTGTTTTCTAGTCCAATTTGAAACTTAACTACTCAAAGATTCTTCTATGTCCACCCTATAACCTACCTGTCCTTTAGGAATTCGGTAATCCACTCCCCATACCGACTAAGGAATTTTCTTGTTCTCCATTTAAGTGGGGGTTAAATTTTTTTCACAATGTCCACACTAGGATAAAGGTTTCACATGAGATTAAGGCTTCCTACATTACACAAAGACCTATCTCAAACCACAATTATGGTTATACTCTCGTCCTTTCTAGAAGGAATATCAAGGTACTTCTTCCTCTTGGATCTATCATGGCTCTTTTAGCTAATACTCCTAACGATATTTTCCTAGACAACACACCACAAAAAATTCTCTACTACATACATGGGAGGCATGCATATACAATTTCAGCCATAAGAGACCCTTGTACAGTTCCTTATCCACTCGCGGTAAAAGGGATAATTATCCTACTGATATATGTACTACACATATAATTCCATACAGATACATTATCGTACCAGTATAATAACTTTCTGAAGGAAAAATAAACAAACCATAAATGTTAAGCCCTAAATAGTGGCACATTACCCCTTAATTGGGGCATATTACATTAGTATTGTTATTTTATTTATGTTAGCTTGGGTCCATTAGTTGTAATTGTACCTCCTAGTATCCTATATATACTAAGGAGACCTTTTCATTTGGAATAATCTTGTATTTGTAAATTTATGTGGTGTATAAGGAGGTTCCCCCCTCGAAGAGGCTTATTATCTAAAATTGTCTCTTTTTCAAGGCATTGAGTACTTATTCTGAGGTTTTTTTATGTTATTTTGATATTTGGTTCTTAACATTTTGTATCAGAGCTCAAGGTATTGGGGTTTCACTATTGCATCCGAGACACCTTGGAATTTTCGCTATAACGTTTTTTGTATGATGTTTTAGAAGGAAATACTTGGAGGATATTTAGTAGAAAGAGCAATGTACATGGGGTTAAAATTTAATCTCCCAAGGCCTTATATTTTCGAAGATATATCCTATGTAAGATAGGGTTTTGAAATCATCCTCAATTTAGTCATCTCCGAATTTTCTCTATAAAATGTTTTATGTGATTTTTCAGACCCTGAAACTCAGAGGATATTTAGATAAATTATCAAGGTAGTTGTGATAAAAAAAATTCAGCTTCTGGGTCATCCTACTTTTGTAGATACACCCTGTGTAAGATAGGGTAGCTGACTAGTCATATTAACTAGTCTCAAACAAGTGTCCTGGGTAAAATAGTGATATCTTCTTCAGTGAGTATCCAAATTGTTAGCCTCTTTCTCATATACAATCATTAAGTCTTAGTATACCACCTTTGTATATTTCACATGCTAGGATATAGTTGTTATCCTAAGTGTGTTTCTAGATTCATATATTTCCTCCTCCTACCTTATATCCTGATGAGGTGTCGATGTGAGAACAATTGAGGTGGTTTCATTATTGTATTATATATTTGTATCATTAAAATGAATACAATGTTGAGAATTATGGCTTGAGGCCTTTTCCGCCAATCTTATTGTCCTAATATTATTATGCTCAATTTCTTCAATTGGTATCAGAGCCATGGTGATAATATCAAATCCTCTTAGTTTTAAGAAGAATAACATGATCGATCCTCTATGATAGTGGTTTATGATAGTTGTTCGTTGGTCTAATTTTGACAGTCCAAGAATACAACCATAAATCTGGTTATTGAATATGATGTCCATGGATCTTGAATTTGGTGTCAATATCATAGGTGACTTCTCTGCTATATGGAAGCAGGAGACTCTAGCAAATTGAATAAATCAATGACCAACGAACTCCCTGGATTGTATATAGAATTGTTGTCAATTGTGAATCACCATTGCCAACAAAGGTATTTCTAAATCTGTTATAATTGTTTTCTATTGGATCTGAGCAATAGATCTGCATGATAGATTTGATTCAAGCCTACGTCTTTCGATAGATCTCATCGATCTGTTCAACGATCTATTGCACGGATTTGCTTGAAATTGCCTCAAAAGATGCTTGAAATTTGTTGATAGTTCATTGGATATCTCATTGCTTAGAATCAATTTGAGTTTAAACAACTTGTTTTATTTCAAAACTCAAATGCCCAGGAAGGAGAATACTCTTTTGGAGCTGCATTGAAGGTAAATCATTCTTATACTGTCAAATTTATGCAAAGATAAGTTATGTTATAATGTTCAGAGCTATAATCCTTTGGATTTGAATTCTGGTATGGGATCAAACTAAGATCCATGATGAAAGACTCTCTGGGCAGAGCATTTGTTCTCTTAGAAATTATTTTCTTCTCTTATGAAATCTAAAGATTAAGCATGAGATGAATATATCCATCTTGAAGACTGGTTGTAAACGGTGGCAGTTAATCCTTTGGTTTTAAAATCTGAAATGTGATGATGCACCCAACACATTTTGAACTTAATGTATAAATATGCCTAGTGAGATTGGCCATGGTAAAGTTCAGAATTTATATCTGGTTATATAATGCATCAATTGTTGGTAAGCACATCTATGGAAATGGAAAGGTGGAATTTAATGATGAAATAACAGAGTGGAATAATATGCAAAGTTGTATAGGAACATGGGTTGTCTAAAGTTATATGTGCAGTTGCAAATCTAGATTTCTGGAGATTCGGTAGCTCCTTGAAGTTCTGGTACCATTGTTTTGATGGTAATCACTCAGATCACCTCCAATTGCATTTCAACCATATTTGAAGAAGACACTAGAGACATACATTCTCAAGGCTGAGCTTCCATGCCTAAATAAAAAAGGAGGTGAGCAAGTTTATTCAATGAAACTACAGGTCTAGGTTTTGAGTTCTGTTACACAGATCTAGATATTTAGCAGCAGTTATGAAAGCTAGAGATAGCCCACAATGATCTCCCACGTGGCAAATTTACTTTTTCATGGGATGCATATCACTTCCTCAAATAATTTATTTTTGACCTCTTGTTGATGGATCATGGTGGGAATCGAACTCCAGATTCACTTATTCGAATGTTTTGCTTCATTTTTGTTCCTATGTTGATATTGCACTACACATAGAAGAAAATTTCATGCAACAAATCACGTGTTGATTTCCCAACACTATAAAGAGAAACATTATATGCATAGCTTTAAAGACAAAACAAACACTTTTAAAAAAAAAACAAAGGGCAGATAAAACATGATTTTAAAAGTGGAATTCTTTTTTATGTTGTAATTCAAAGTATTTTTTACTTTGAAGGGGGGATGAGTAAAGGTTTTGCACCATATTTACAAACAATTATAGTGGAAAAATTTAAGAGACACATTTAATATAATTGAAGTAAATTGCTCTTTAGTGTTAAGAGCTAATTGTATTTGGGAGATGTAATAAGAAGGTATATCCATAAGGAAGAACATATTTATGTTCTTTTTGAAGACGTAAAAAAAATATTGTGTCCTTTGGAGGAACATAAGTTTACTTGAAGGTTTGACAATGAGATGTGATGACAAAGATTGTAATTGAAAAGTGAATTGCTTTTAGGTGTAAGAGATCATTGTATTAAGAATAATAAAAGTTAATTTTTTGTGGTTTTGAAGTGTCCTAGATCCACCCGAAATTGAATAAGGGGATCTTAGGTACACCTTGTGTAATGTGTGTTGGTGATATTTTCATGGAGGCTTATATTGTTTATTGTCTAGTTTTGACATAAATACAATTGCAATTTTAGCATTTACACAACACACAAGCTCATGCATAATGTTATTAAAGTACAATCAATGAAAGTAATCAAGAAGAAACAAACATATCAAATTGGAAATCACATCAACAATGGACAAAACAAGCTCGTAATCAAAGGAGAACACGACTCAAACACATCGACAACACATTCAAATTTGAATATTAATTCAACTTAAGAATAATGATTTATTGTAACCTGCAAATAGTCCTTTTGTAAGTTTATTTGTCTTTATAAATCAAGTGATTTTGAATTTGTAATTGGGTGAATTCTCGGTTGAACCCGACACCCAAGAGTCTTTTGCCATTTTTGAGTCAAAATTGACAAGGTTGAGTAGTTTAACTCAAATCATTGTAAAACATCACAAGTTTTTGGATACATTTTCGGTGGTAATCGACATCCTCAACTTTCTGGAAGCAAGTTCAAGCGAGCATGTTTCAAATGGATTGGAGTCGTGAATTACTATAGTTTCTAAATACTCTAATAAGCACCACTGAAAAAAACACAGTGATATTGAACAAATAAACTCTTCAATCAGTGTTAACTTGTTTGCAAGTGACACAAGATAAAGTCAAACTTCTTCAAGCATAATCCCAACTATTGAATGATGAGTTGATAAATCTAAAAAATCAACATCCAATGAAGTATTCTGAACTAGTTTTTGTTCAGAACAACCCTCTCTATAATGATGATAATGATGATCAACAATCAGTGAAGGAGAACCTCAGTGAGCCAACTTCAGAAGCAACTTCCAATGAAGATTATTTTTTTCAAGTTCAGCATAATGAGACTCAGAATAATCTTTCCAAGCCCATCATCAGAACTTGGGAAGAAATCATCTACAACAAGAGTAGAACAAGACTTGGATATGACAAGGAAGTTACCTTTCATATTCCCGATTATTCCAGAACAATCAAGTTCCAAAGTGTTGGATTACTTCAAGAAGATTCACTTTCACTTGTTCAAGTTCAACATCATAATGTGACATGATGTTACACATGAAATTTTCACACCTAGGTACCTCGCCCTAAGTGTCGTAAAGTGTCATATAAGTGTCTCATACACCTTGACACCATGGAATAACCTATGTCTCAATCCCTAGTCAATGTGGAGGAGGGATATATTACATGAAGGAAAAAATACTAAGTACACATGAATTATTATTAATATTCATGGAAAAGGAATTGATTAAGTGTGAGAATCAAGTGCACATGAATTATTATTAATATTCATGAAAAAGAAAGTAATTAAGTGTGAGAATCCACCTCACATTTGGTTTCCTATTTTTTAGGGAAGGTGGAGGATCTCATGGATGGTTGAAACATTTCCTCCTTAAAATCCTTGAGAGATATTTCCTCCCCAAAATCCTTAAGAGATATTTTCTCCCTAAATACCTTAGAGATCCCTTTCTTAGTGGATCTGATGAGAGATTTTCTCCATGGTGGTTAAGTCTCCAAATCTTATATAATGAGGGATTTCCATGGAGGAGGGGGAAGGGAGATTGAGAATTATACCAAAATTATGATCTCATGAGTGGTATTGGAACATCGACATTCTGTGTGTGGACTATTTAAGCAAGGGTTTGGACAAGGAGAGCTTGGTGAAGCTGTTTCACTACATCCATGGTTGTAAGTAACACTTTGTTCTCATCAATATAATCAATGCTTGGCCTGTTTATTTCAAACTTGTACTTGTTCCATATAAGTTTGTCTACAGTAGATGGATCTATGTTTTAGCTAATATCAGTAGAGTAGGAAGTTGTTTGTACTTTTGTTTGTCTTGCAAGATCTACCAAGGAACTTAAGATCAAAGTGCATCCTGGACCTTGCAGGGACAAATGACATTCATAAGGTACATGCTTTCCTCCTTCTCTTTTGTTCATCAACTTGATTAGATATAAAAGGAAGTCAGTGTCCATGTTAAGCACATTTTGTATTAGAGTTAAGATTCTAGCTCTCAAGAGGAGGTCTGCTTGTCCGCGGGGAGATTTTCCTACAACAGAAATTGGCGACTCCACTGGGGAACGAATCGAAACTTTCAGTTTTGGTTTTCCTCACAGACCTTGTCTTACCATTTGTTCCTTTTAGACCTTGTTCACCCCATATGTTTGATTTCATATGCTGATTGAATCCTTATTCCATCACATTCATCTTGATTGACAAAGTTGGACTGAGTTTTTGGTTTTTTTTGACAATTTTCTGGGTTTTGAAGCTTGGCGCTCCCCTGCCCATGTTAGTAGAGCACTGGCACTCCCCCTTGGCTTTGAACAGAGAATTATAATGCTCTGGTGTCCCTTACACCTGAGTGCCACCCTTTCCTCTGCAAAAAAACTTTCCAGATTTTTCTTTTCTGAAGTCCAGTCTTTGTTTTTTCCCTTGCTCAGCTTCTTTGTGCTTCAATACTTCTTCCTATTGACCTTTGACACTCTTATTTATGAGAAATAAGCACTTTGTTGTTCAGATTTTGTGACCTTCTTCCTTATTTTGAGTTTTTTCTCCTATTGAGAACTTGGAATCAATCCACTGCTTTCTTCTCTCTTATCTGACTGAGTGGAAACTCTGATGAAGGACATCAAAAATCTGTGAATCATCTCATTTGGTTCTTTGAGGTCATTTTTCTTAGCATCTTTATTTTGTGTGAAATTCTTGATTTTCTTTGTTATATTTTGTTTTCTTTTTGATTCTTGTTTCAATCATAGCAAGAGGGTGTATTGTTTGTGCGAAATCTTCTTATGCTTGTCCGAATCTTCTTGATCTAAAAGGGTAGTTGGAAGGAGAAGTTTTTCATTAAATTCATCATCCTTCGCATACAAACAACAAAGATACATCTTAGTGATTGGTTTGCATATTAGAAAGCATTTGTGAAATGATTTAGCATTACATTGGATTTGATTGAGGACATTCCTTATTAGTGTTTGATAGTGAAAACAACTCTTTCTCTTTCCCTTAAATAGGCATTCATTGAAAAGAAACGATTGCTTATCATCTTTTATGCATTTTTTTGGGAATTGAGTCATCATTCCATCAGTTTCACTTTCATACACCCTTTGAGTAAAGAACAGCTATAAAATGAACGTTAATTAAAAATTATCTAGAACATTTTTTATTTTTCGGATCTTCCACCAACATTAGACTAGGGTTAGCACTTTGGATCAGGCTATGAGTACAACTCTCCAAAGTTTTCAAAACAAACATTAGCATCCTGAGCTAGGGAGAGTCAAATCCAATTGTCGTATAGGTTTTCTGGGATCCCCCTCTCACACAGGGGTTACACACGAGGTCGCATTCAGGTGAATTACGGAGATTATCCCTCCGTGGTTCAACTATTTGTAGTGGTCGGATCGTATATTGGGGGTCACTTGAAGGTATACCCACGATTATGTGTGGGAGCCTCTCAGGTTGATTTTAGAATTGTTATCCTGCCCATACGTTTGGATCAGACTGTCGACTGTACCCGCCCAGGGACTAACTACGAATTGGTGTCTTTAGTTTCCATAATCTTTAGGTACTTACACAAGGTGAAGGTGAAGGGAAGTCTCACTGTACCTGGAAAAAACATTGGCCAAACTCACTCGGGCTCCTTGGAGGGTAAATCCACAATTACTGCGTGGAATCTTGCACCAAGGTGAAAGTCCGTTAAGCAGGTTGCCATTGTAACTATTCCACCATATCCTAGCCCCTTCTTGACTTGATCACGCGACGTTGGATTTCATCACCAACTAGTATGATATTCGAGAGAAGTTTTGTTTGCTTGGTTGATTCCTAGATTTTATTAGCATATGTTGTTTCTTTTTGTTAGTTGGCCCTAGATTTTCAGTGTGTTCTGTTATTCTCCAAAATTGAGCCTGCAGACGATAAAGGTCTTCATCGATCATGTAGGATGCAAGGGATACCTCCGGAAGGCTATCAACCCTTACCTCCTAACCCTCCAGAAGACAACTACCATCGAGAGGTAGAAAATCTATCTGACGTTGGCAGTGTTATCCTTTGTTAGATAACTTAGAAGGTGCTTTGGTCACGGTTGAACATCCCACTCCTCACACTACACCTATGTTGGTAACCCCTCTCGAACCACTTTTGCTTCATTTAGACTCCCTTGGGAACATCATAGACGAAGAGGTCCCACGATTACCGGAGAGAAATTTTACCGAAACATATATGGGATCTACAGAACCAATCTTTGGTGATGAGTATTGGATTCTTGTTCGTCCTAGCACCACAGTAGATACCAATCCCACTGTTAAGAACCAAACATCAATATAGCATATAAAAACCTCAAGAAAAGTACTCAATGCCTTGAAAAAGAGATAATATCAGATAATAAGCCTCTTCGAGGGGGCAACCTCCTTTTACCCCACTTAAATGTTCAAGTACAAGATGA
>ML795535.1:131553-146329 GCA_009831015.1 Picea engelmannii
GGGGGGGGGTTCCAGAATGTGTCATAAACAGAGCGCATATATCTGCAGCTCAGAAACAGGCGCGCAGATCAACAACCCAAGATGTATTTTGGAACCCCCTGACTGATCTGCCTTTAACTGAGGGGGGGGGGGTCTGGAATGGTATTCTTCCTCTGGCGGGTCCCTTTTTATACGTGGCAGTGATCTAATGACCCCAAGTCCCATCATCTCCTACTATCTGACATACCTCCATCACCTCTGGATGTCACCATCCACCTTTCCCGAAATAGTCGCATCCCATAACTGTTGTCAGTCCTTCCCCCCCATTCGCTCGTGGCAAGCCCCCTCACTATGACCTTTACCTCCAATCGATAGCCACCATGTCACCCATACGTATCCCTCAGCCAAAGTCACCCGTCATCTCACACTCAAAGTGATCCATTGGCCATTTATTACTGGATAACCTATCTGTTACCCAGTTGACCTGTCTCCCGCGCCCAACGGACACACATTTACTCAAAACTACCCTCACTCTTCCTATTTTCTCCATTCACCCATTCATCACACAAGAGAGATTTACCCTATTTTCTCCTCCGTTACAATCAATGCCCCCACCAATAGCCACCCCACTAACGTTGTGTTTTCTTGTAGGTACTATTGCAGTAATGACACCAAAGTCCAAACAAGCAGAAGGAGAGGAGAATCCATTTCTCCCGCCTCCTGTCGACCTTGATAGGATCCCACTGGTCGACAAAGACTGATTAATCATAGATACAAAGTGCAATTTTGATTTCATATACCTTCAGTCGTGGCTAAAGGAAGTCTTCCTGGACCAAAGTGATGAAATCGGGCTCTGGGAGTCCAATTTACCCCTTTACATCTTCCCTCAGATTCACCCTTTTCCAGAATTTGCCCTCAAGTGCCAAAATCACTACCTTCCCGAGCAAAGAGCCATCGTCTCCTCGTCCGGAGAGATTCTTTTCCTCATTATGCCCGAATCTATTGACCACATGATGTAAATCCCCCAAGTTGACTCTGCATCACCCTTCAACATGGAAATTCTTACATAATTATACCAAAAAATGACCTTCCCCCAAAGAGCTCAAATATTTGAGCTTTTCCTTCCCCCATCTGCTCAATTTCCCTCCACAAATCCTCCTTACCCTTCTTCCATGTTCTCGACTAAAGGAAACCAGATCATCTCATCCCTTTGTGCCTTGTTAGGATACTATTCAGATCAGTGGGTAGATGAACCCATTCTGGGATTTTTATCCATCTTCTCTGCTGATGAGAAGCCCACCACCCAGTTCGATTTCAACACGTTCATGGCGAACAATATTCACGAACAGTTTGTGAATTTTGCCATGGAAGGCATGTTATGATACTCATCGATACTGGAATACTTGTTTGTCTTCTTCCAAGTGGACAAATTTGTTTTTTCCATGCAGAAGATGGATGGAGATGGTAGACCTCAGGCAGTGACAGCATGGACCTCCTTGCTCAAGCACAACTCCACTGATTTCAGTTTCAAGGAGTTCATCGATCAATTCTACCACCCAGTGGTAAGTATGCTTAGTGGCAGGCCTGAGCCTCGGATAAATGATGAAGTTCAGAGGATCCTGCATCTCTCAGACCAAACAAAGACAGGTGATTGGTATTTGTACCAGGATTACACTGATATCAGAGTATACGGGTGCGAGTTGGAACCGTATAAACTTCCCAAGTATCTTTCTGTCAGGATTTTTGCTTTGGAATATAGAAGGTAGATAATAAATTCTGATGATATCCACTTTGTGTCACTGAAGAAAAAGCAACAGCTTAGAATCAAGGGGCAGATTGGCTCCTTCATCTGCAACAACTGTGGTGCTAGAGAAGAAGCCGACATGATGCTGAGGGAAATGAATTTCTCCATGAGTTTCGCATGGCATTACGATCCATGTGGGATCATCTCCGAGATGAGGGTAAAAAACAAGAAAATCCCATATGTCCATGAAGCTAGGCCTGAAGTTGAAAAATTTGCAAACAAGATAGTATGGGAGCCTAACACATTGGTCGAAGTAGAATAGCAGGATCCCCCAGCCACTGTATCACAAATGACCACGCCACAGGTCTCGAAAGAGAAGAGGCCTAGGAAATATTTATCTCCACCTACCACTGAGGTATCGTCCGAAGAATTCCAACTGCATACTAAGAGGCCTAAGACTTCTGCAGTTCCTGGCCTGACCGGGGAAAAAGAAGCCACGTCTACTACAGTGACCAAAGTTGATAGGCCACCCTTCGGTTCGAGCCTCCATAAGGTCATAACCGCAACATTGCCGAAAAAATCTATATATTCTCCATTGACCACCCATCCAGGCAAGGTGGGACCGAAGCTGAGTATCTTCGAAAAGTATGAGCTGATCAAGAAAAGGAACCAGACCCTGACCAACATTACTTGCACCCAGTTCTGGAAGCAGACGTCGACTGTGCAACATAGGTTGCTATCGACATTCGACACTGAGAAGGGAAGAATGCTTATGGCATTCCTCCAGGCATAGGTACCAGATCCCAAGTTGATCATTGACTACAAAAGGGACACCTTCGAATTCTAGATGAAGGACGTGCATCCGGCCAATCAGATGGATCTGCACAAGCAGACAAGGGAAATGGTATTTTACACGCTGGCGCATGCTTCCACTACTGCATCCAAACTGCAAGTGTCCCTGAACAATTTTCAAACACAAATGAAGTTGGAGAAGATATCGTCCTTTGCCAAGGACAATAGGATCAAGACTTTGGAGGAACTGGTCCTCAAGATCGGTTACAATCCTTCGAATGTGAAAGCAGCTGAGGAGATGATTAAGAAGAAGAATGCTGACATAGCCTCCTTAAGGAAACAATTGAAGCTCCCTCCCACAGAGAATTCGCAGGCGAAGGAGATAGAAGAGAAAAAAGGAGAGAAAGATGAAATGCTCAAGCTGCTCATGGGGCAGAATGCACAGGTTAAGGAAATTGAAGCTGAGATGGAGAAGCTATTAAAAGAGAAAGAGAAACTGAAGCCAATGGAATTCATTCCATTGAGTTCTATTCCAATTTCAGGAGTAAGCACAACATCAGTGACAGAAGTCCCATCCGCGACTCCATTGACATCCATGGAGAAGACAACTGACCTGGCTAAGTCTATGGAAAAGATGAACCTGTAGGAAACAGAGATCAGTAGGCTCAAAAAGGAGATTGAGAACCTTCAGGAACTCAAATCTTCCTTTCAGACCAACCTCTCTAAGGAAAAGAAGGTGGCAGATAAGCTCAAACAAGAGTTACTGCAGATCTGGAAGCAAACAGTGGCAGGAAAAACTTTGGTCGAGGTTAAAGAAAATGTATGGACAGACATCACCAAGTCCATGGACGAGATATGGCCCATGATACAGATAATGTTTGAGCAGAATGAATTGGTACAGAGAAGAAAACGGGCCATCGAGAAGATCAGAGTAGAATTGGGAGAGATGCCAACACAGGCGAACGAGATCATCAAGTTCCTAAATTCTAAGACCAGGGAAGAGCTGGAAGAGTTGAAAATTGAAGACAGAACAAAGACCATCCTTGAGGTCAAAAGATTTTTGACCAAGAGAGGATTAATGCTTTAGCTGGAAGAAAAGGTTCAGGCCATGGACCTAGGGTTACAAAGATTCTTTAGTAATATTGAGGCTCTACAGAAGAAAGGTCTTCCTGGTCTGAAGGTAATCAATGATAAATTGATGACACTCCCAGACTACAAGAAGAGATTGGCCAAGGTGGTTAAGGACAGTTCAAAGTTTGCAGGAATTTAAGGCAGTATCACTGGCAAGGCATTTCTAGATGCCCTTCAGTGGGACATCAGTATCCACCATGAGATTCAATATATCTTCCTCACCAAGCCTACCTTCGCCAAGTACACCGAAATGGATGAAGTGTATCGAAGGCTACTCAAAGTCAACGTGCCCAGTCATCTTCGATGGGAGGAACTCTGTGACCTGATCGAGTAGCAGATGAGCTGTCCCAGTCCAGTCATTTTTCCAGTCAGATGAGGTCGTGCAGAGGCTTCATCAACGACCCACCCAGAAATCAACATGCAGTTACTCCACTTCATCAAGCAATTCCTAGATTTAGGCAATTTGTTAAGTCAGTTAGGCTAAAATTAGATTTAGGACGTCCTATTCATTAATGACAGGATCGTTTGTAATTTTAGTTATAAATACTTCATCTTTCAAAGTATTGAGGGTTGTTGATCTTCACACCCTGAAGCTATCAGACTATAATATTTTTGAAGAGATCTTCCATTAATAAAAAGGAGGCACTTTTACAGGATTCTTGTGTGTATTCACTGGTGATTTTTTTCTCTCTAAGTTGAATGTTATTCTTGCTTTGTTATCATATTGTTTTCTGAATCTAATCTTTAGAAGTAACAAACGTTGTAGGATTTATCTCATATACCTTGTTTCTGACTCAAAAGATTTTAGTGTTTTATCTTCTGGTGTTTTCAATAAAGAAATTCTTAACTGCTTCTTTGTTGAAATTATCTTTCTCATCTTTTTTGCTATTCATCATTTATGCTACTAAAGAATCTAGTGATTATATTATCTTGCCCTGTGAAATTTTTTCCTTTGCGTTTTTGGTTTGGATTTTATATTTTATCCAAGACACAGACCCCATAGCCCAATGGATGTGTAGACTGTTTCAACCAACTCGACAAACACTACGACAACAAAACCAACCTATTTATTTAACTAGCCTAATATTTAAAATTTGAACCATAGCTAAATCATATAGAGAGATCCCTCTCTGAAGTTGGAAGGGCTAGATCCCAGCTTCAAAAGCGGTTGGATAAAGTTACCTTAGTAGATTTCTTCTACTGTCAACCTCTAGGAAATTTACCAAGTGCTAACATAGTGGCGACTTCACTGGGGACGGAACAGAACTGAAAGTTTATAACTTCACGTTTTCTTTTCCTAGAAGAAATTTTGTTCCTGAGATATTGAAGTTTGTTCCTGAAATATTGCAATTTTGAGAAGAAATTAATGTTTAAAGGTTGATTAAAATTTGTATATATTATTTTCGGACTCATAAAACTAAAAAGTGTATATATAAAAATAAAAAAGAAATCTGGCTCCCAAGAAAGTTTATACCCGATCTCATCGAGACCCAGAACCTGCGATAGTGACGGATAACCCAGAACAGTTGCTCAGGAAAAAGACCGTAGTTGAAGGCTCAGTTAGTCATACTCCCTTTCATAAGTCCCTTTCCTTTTCAGGGGAGCTCGTTACGTTTCAAAACCTTGACTTTGACACCTTTTCCCAACAGAGACCTGTTAGAACATGGTTCGATAGTTTTGTGACTGGAATCATTTTCAACCCAATCGTTCTACAACCCCAAACCCCTGAAGTTCTGTCTCCCACTGCTAAACTACAAATCACTCCCTCAGTGCTATCCAATCTCTCCTCATCCTCATCTTCAGTCACTACCTCACCGATCATCCAGTCTATTATCCCACCTCCTCCACACATCATGGCAGCTCGATATGCTCCCTTGGTGTTGGCTACGCCTCTTCATGCCATGCCCCAAGACTATCAAATGAGACTTCCACAGTTTGATGCAACAGGACCTTTGAGTGCACAACAACACGTAGATAAAATGAATGATTATTTTGATCTGCATGAAGTAGATGAGGCTGACGTTCAAATGAGATTGTTTTCCCAAAGTCTGACAGGTGATGTTAAAAAATGGTACAAAGGTTTGTGTGTCGCCTCAGTCCTTGACCTTACCACATTCCAAAGGAGTTTTCTAGACAGATGGGAGGTAAAGAAAAACCCTCTCCAAATATTGTCAGAATATGAAAATATTAGAAGAAATCAAGGTGAGACAGTACAAGATTACTGTACTCGTTTCAATAACCTGTACAACGCAATCCCAGCTGAAATCAAACCTCCACAGGGTTTGGCATTGATAAAATTCCCTGATGGTTTTGACGCTGATATGTCATACCAACTAAGGGAAATAAATTCTACCACCCTGAAAGACATGCATAAAAGTGCAATAAGTGTGGAAGCCAGTTTGTTGGCAAAAAGGGCACGTCAGAGGTCAGAGAGGAGAGTCACAATTAAAGAAGAACCTTCCACATCAACCTCATATTCCAAATTGGATTCTTTGGCCAGAGCAATGGAAAGAATGATGGAAAGACTTACTATGTCAGAAAGAAATCCTCCAAGAGACAACCCACCTGCTCCTCAAGTTCGGAATCCTAACTTTAGGAGAAACCTTCCTCAAATCAGATAGAGAGATCCTAGGGATCAAAGAGAGCAGAGAGGTCCAGATCAGCAGATCATACCTCCCCTACAAGAAAATTATGTTGACAAAGGGGAGGAAGTGATTGAGGAACTAGAGGATACTCACATAAATCTCATGGGCATTCACGATAACAAAGCCATTTTCCTTACCCAAGAAGAGCAAGAACTTTTTCTTCTCAATCAAATAAAAGTAAGTGAAGAATCTGAAGATGCAGAACAACAGGCATTCAAAAATTCCATTTTGGAGGTACACCGACATCATAATCTGCAGAGTAAAAAGACAGAAGGGAGTTCCCCAAAAAAGACGATTGAAACGAAGAAGGTGATCGAAACTAAGAAGGCCTCTAAGCCATCTACCAAGAAGATTCTTGAAAAGAGCATTGTCGAAGTTCCCGCTAAGAAAAACCTTACTATTATGAAAAGATAATCACAGCCCGAGGTCTCACCTATTAATTCACCAAGTACTTATGGCTAGAAGAGTATGGTGGACAAACCATAATTGATGAGCCAAGGCAAATCTCCTGCACCTTTCAACCTTGAGGGGGAATTAGCCAAAGTAAAAATTCACATTCCACTTTCTGAGTTGATGAACAAAGACGTTTATCGTTCACAGGTGATTAAAGCATTGACCATTGAACTTGACATAAGCACGAAGGCCTTAACCATTGGATCAACAAATCATTCAAATACTGTGAACCTTACAGATGATCAACCTGAACTTCTGTTTGGGCCTAAAGTAGATGGCTGAGACGATAATGGTGATGTCGCTCCTTTTTACATCAGTCAAAACATACATGACCTGATCTTGCATAATGCTATGCTGGATTCGGGTGCTTCCCATAATCTGATGCCTAAAGAGGTGATGCAGAAACTAGGACTGGAGGTCACCAGAACTTATAAATATCTACATTCATTCGACTCCAGTAAAGTTAGATGTATTGGTCTGATCAAAGACCTATGTATCACCTTGGTTTAGATTCCTGCAAAGAGCATGGTAATGGATGTGGTAGTTGCAGACATCCCCCCGAAGTATGGAATGTTGCTATCCCGGTCTTGGGTGGCTAAGTTGAGAGGTACCCTGCAGCTAGATATGTCGTATGCCACTATCCCAGTTTTTGGTCAACAAAGAAGGATATACAGAGAAACATTAATGAAATACATGGTCAGTAGCCAAGAAAAACCGCACAACTATCCTCTTTACTCCACGCATTCTGACTTGGATTCTTTTATCTTGTACAATGATGGTGAAACAGGAGAGCAAGACACTCAGCTGGGACAAGATACATCTAGTCTGGATGAAGGCCAAGAAATCATTGAGGTAGAAAGGAAGAAAAATGTGATAAATGAAGAGCTACCTGCAGATTTCTGGAGCATGGATTTTGATGGAGCAGTAAGCAAAGAAGGAGTCGGAGCGGGAGTTTGGTTGCACAATCACAGAACCAGGTACTCGGGAAACCACTCTTACAAATTAAATTTCCAATGCACTAACAATATCGTTGAGTATGAAGCCTTGATGCTCGGTCTGAAGTTGTTGACAAAAGTTTGTGCCAAACAAATTATGGTAAGAGGTGATTCTGAGTTGATAATCAAGCAAATAAAAGGTGAGTACGCTGCGAAACACCCACGTCTTAAAGCTTATAGGAATGTTTTTCTCGATGCCCTTAGATGTTTCACTGAAGTTGACTTGCAAGTAATGTCGAGGGGACAAAATATTTGGGCGGATGGATTGGCTACGTCAGCAACCACGTGTAAGATTCCTTTCCGCTCGACTTGCCCATACACAGTAGAGGTAAAATGCAAACCAACCGTTCCCGATAATATCAGGTACTGGAAGGTGTTTGGTAATGATGATCAAATCGAAGACTTTCTGTAGTGTAAAAATGATTTTGAATGTACTAATATAGACTTAGAGAACGAAGATGAAAATGTAAATAGATCTGATTTTGAAATTGATAGTGTAAATAGCGTAGATTCAGGAGAATTAGGTGATGATGAGATGGAGGCCGATATTTTGAATTTGAAAAGTAATGTTTTGCCTAGGGGTCTAGTTCCTTTAGAGGACCTGTTTGATTTTAACGATGTAGCCAAAAAACCAAAAATTGAAGCAAATGGACAAGAGGTAGAAGACGACAATATAGGGACCGAAGAGAAACCTAGAATGGTCAAATTGTCTAAATCATTACCCCCTGAGAAAAAACTCAAATACATTGAACTGTTCAAAGAATATTCAGATTTTTTCGCCTGGGGTTATGAGGATTTGAAAGCTTACGATACCAGCATCATCCAACACCAGATTCCAATAAAAGAAGACCAAAAACCGTTCAGACATAAACTTAGGAGAATAAATCCCAAGTTACTCCCTCTGATAGAAAAGGAGATTAAAAAAATGTATGATGCCAAAATCATAGTCCCGTTGTGTTTTTCCAAATGGGTCTTGAATTTGGTGCCGACACGTAATAAATCTGGGGAAATCAGGCTGTGCATTGATTTCCAAAATATGAATAAGGTCTCCCTGAAGGAGAATTACCCCTTGCCCAAAATGGACCACATCCTACAAAGGGTGGTCGGATCCAGTCGAATCTCTTTGTTGGACGGGTTCTCGGTTTATAATCAGGTCCTAGTTCACCCGGATGACCAAGCCAAAACCGATTTCACCACACCATGGGGAACTTTCATGTATGTGAAAATGCCTTTTGGTTTGATGAACACTGGAGCCACTTTCCAGAGAGCGATGGATATCGCCTTTGTGGAAGAATCGGGTAACTTTATCGTCGTCTATTTGGATGATGTAACTGTGTTTTCCCGATCTGATGACGAACACCTGCGACACCTTAGACGAGTCTTCGAGAAATGTGGAAGGTTTGGGATTTCTTTAAATCCTAAGAAAATCCTTTTCGGACTAGAGGAAGGAAAACTGCTAGGACACATCATCTCCAAGGATGGAATCAAAATAGACCCCAGCAGAATCGAGGCCATACAAAAATTAGAACACCCAAGAAACATCAAAGAATTACAGTCTTTTATCGGGAAAATAAAATTTCTACGAAGATTAATTCCCAATCTAGCAGATCTCCTCAGAAACATTACAAATATGCTAAAAAAGGATGTAAAAATAAAATGGGACATTGAGTCCAGATAGTCTTTCGAACAAGTCAAACGAGCACTCACAGAGGCCCCTGTCTTGATCAGTCCTGATTTTACTAAGGATTTCTATCTTTTTTCTTTCGCTTCCGAACATACTATAGCAGCGGTATTACTACAAAAGAACAGTGAAGGGTATGAATAGCCCATAGATTTCTTTAGTAAAGCGTTAAGAAACGCTGCTCTGAATTACAAGATAATGGAGAAACAAGCTTTTGCCTTGGTATTTTTAGGGTCTACATTCTCCATTCCCATACCATTGCATATGTTCCAAATGCGGTAGTAAAAGACATTTTGATCCAGGAAAGTCCGAATGGAAGAAGAGGAAAATGGATTGCTGTCATTTTAGAATATGACATAGAGATTAAGCCTACGAAACTAATAAAAGGTCAAGGCCTAGCAAAATTAATGGCTGAATCTAATTTCCATGCTCTTGACATTAATTTTTTAGCTATAGCAGATGAACAGACGAGATGGCGACTCCAAGCGTGAGAGAGGTATTTCTTAACTCTCCATGGTACACAGACCTTATATTTGTTTTGCAAAATTTACAAGCTCCCCCTGGTTTGAATAAGACTAAAGCTAGATTTTTGAAGTTGAAAGCCTTAAAATTCTGTATTCTAGAAGGCAATTTGTATTGGAAAGATCCTGGAGGTATTCTGTTAAATTGTTTATTGAAAGATGAAGATGACAAAGTGTTACAAGAATTTCATGCAGGAGAATGTGGTGGCCATCTGAACTGGAAGGTCACAGCCAACAAAATACTCAGAGCTAGATTCTATTGGTCGACCCTATTCGCCGATGTACATCATAAAGTGACTGCATGTCATCAATGTCAACTGTTTGAAGGCAAAAGAAAAATCCTCCCTCTACCTCTGAAACCAATCTCAGTTGAAGCCCCTTTCCAGCAATGGGGATTGGACTTCATTGGAGAAATACACCCCCCTTCTTCAAGCCAGCACAGGTGGATTCTCACTGCCACCGATTATTTTACCAAATGGATCGAAGCAGTACCAAGCAGGCAAGCCACTAACTCTGTTATTATCAAATTCCTTGAAAATAATATCTTGTCTTTCTTTGGATGTCCTAGAAAGATTATAACTGATAATGCAACTACTTTTCCGTCGAAGAAACTCATAGATTTCTGCAACCAGTATCACATAGGTTTGGGACATTCCACAGCTTACTACCCTCAGGGGAATGGACTGGCGGAATCTTCAAACAAAACCCTGGTGAACATCATCAAGAAAACGTTGTTGGAAAACAAGAAATCATGGCATAACAAGTTGGTGTTCGTATTGTGGGCTGACATACTGACCACCAAAAGGTCGATCAGTATGTCACCATATCAACTGGTCTATGGCACAAAAGCAGTTTTCCCCACTTCTTTAGGAGTCCCTGTCATGAAGTTACTTCAATATGTACAAGCCGAGCCAAATGACTCATAGAGAAGGATCAACCAGATGATCCATTTGCAGCAGTCTAGGGAAGAAGTTTTCAACAAGACTCAGGTAATCCAAGAAAACATCAAGAAGATCTTTGACAAAAGAACCAAGGAAGATGATTTTGAGCTAGGAGATTTGGTGCTGAGATGGGATGCCAGAAATGAAGACAAGGGAAAGCATGGAAAATTTGAAAGTCTGTGGAGAGGACCATACATGATTCAAGCATTCAGGGGCAACAACGCTTTCTTGCTAAACAACGCTGATGGGACAGATTTGCCAGAAGGACCTGTAAATGGAAGAATGATGAAACATTATGTACCGCCTCAGTAGAGACTCGAGTTTTCACTCTCCATTGTACATACCATTTTTTATTTTTCTCCTACATTTTCTAAGTGAATAACATTAATCAGTTGGTTGAAGCCTGAAGAGAAGGCCCTAAGCCGCTGACCACTTTTCTTCCAATTTTTGAGAATAAAGCTGATCAATCAACGAAGGCTACTAGGCAGAAATTTTTAGAATGACAGGAACCAGGATTCTTGGCACTTCACATGGAAAGTACCATCCCTAGGTGGAGCCGCTGTTATCACCCTATAAGTTATAGGATCAACTGGTGACTGGGATATTATCTGTCTCTAGTGTTTTTTGTTGACAAATGATTTTTCATTCCGCAAATAATTTGAAAAAGAAAAAGAAAAAAGAAAAGAAAAAGGAAAGAGGGCATAAAAGAATTTCAATAAAATCCCCATGCAATAATAGTAACTTGGTCCATACCTTTCAAGCATGGCCAAGTTATTTTTAAATTGATGTTGATAGGGTAGTGAATGAGTTTGGCTAAACATTTTAATCTTAGCCAAAGTGTCTAGGTTAGATTAGTGAATAAATCTAGCCAGACTGTCTAATCTTGGTCAGATAGCCCAAGGGTAGAGTAAATTCTTAACCCAATAGTCTAATCTAGGTTAATTGTCATAGGAAGCTAGGGTAGAATATAGCATAGTTACTTTATTGCTTCATTTTAATAAAACCATCTTGATGTAAATGTTGCACCATGTTTTCAAATGCTTAAAAGATTGTTTGGCTAACCTCTTGGTGGTGTTGACATGAAAAGCCTTGGAGAAAACCCGTGAAAAAGCACTTATCCTAAGTTTCATCGGTGCATGTTTTTTTCATGCCCTTACTTATGCTCTGCTCATCTATCAACGATCCATATGAATGCGCCCAGATCTACGATGGACAGATCTTTCCGGACCCCCTCGATCGTTCTATCTTTAACGGAGGGGGGGGGGTCTGGAATCGCTGATAAGACCCACGTGCATATGGATGGCTCAGGATCAAGCGCTCAGATCTACTATCAGTATTTGATTCCGGACCCCCTCGTCCGTTCTGCCTTTAATGGAGGGGGGGGTCCGGAATGTGTCATAAACAGAGTGCATAGATGTGCGGCTCAGAAACAGGTGCGCAGATCAATGACCCATGATGTATTTCGGACCCCCCCGACTGATCTACCTTTACCTGAGGGGGGGGGGTCTGGAATGGTATTCTTCCTCTGGCAGGTCCCTTTTTATACGTGGGAGCGATCTAATGACCCCGAGTCCCATCATCTCCTACTATCTGACAGACCTCCGTCACCTCTGTACGTCACCATCCACCTTTCCCAAAATAGTCACGTCCCATAACTGCTGTCAGTCCTTCCCCCCCATTTTCTTGTGGCAAGGCCCCTCACTATGACCTTTACCTCCAATCGATAGCCGCCACGTCACCCGTATGTATCCCTCAGGCACCGTCACCCGCCATCTCACACTCAAAGTGATCCGTTGGCCATTTATTACTGGATAACCTATCCGTTACCCAGTTGACTTGTCTCCCGCGCCCAATAGACACACATTTACTCAAAACTACCCTCACTATTCCTATTTTCTCCATTCACCCATTCATCGCACCAGAGAGATTCACCCCGTTTTCTCCTTTGTTACAATCAGTGCCCCCACCAATAACCACCCCGTTAACGTTGTGTTTTCTTGCAGGCACTGTTGCAGTAATGGCGCCAAAGTCCAAACAAGCAGAAGGAGAGGAGAATACGTTTCTCCTGCCTCCTGTCGACCTTGATAGGATCCCACTGGTCGACAAAGACCGATTAATCGCAGATACAAAGTGTGATTTTGATTTTGTAGACCTTCAGTCGTGGCTCAAGGAAGTCTTCTTGGACTAGAGTGATGAAATCGGTCTCTGGGAGTCCAATTTACCCCTTTACCTCTTCCCTCAGATTCACCCTTTTCCAAAATTCTCCCTCAAGTGCCAAGCTCACTACCTTCCCGAGCAAAGAGTCGTCGTCTCCTCGTCCGGAGAGATTCTTTTCCTCATTACGCCCGAATCTATTGACCACATGATGCAAATCCCCCGAGCCGACTCTACATCACCCTTCAACCTGGAAATTCTTACAGAATTATACCAGAAAATGACCTTCCCCCAAAGAGCTCAAATATTTGAGCTTTTCCTCCCCCTATCCACTCAATTTCCCTCCACAAATCCTCCTTACCCTTCTTCCATGTTCTCGACTAAAGGAAACCATATCATCTCATCCCTTTGTGCCTTGTTAGGATACTATTTATCTCAGTGGGTAGATGAACCCATTCTGGGATTTTTATCCATCTTCTCTGTTGATGAGCAGCCTACCACCCAGTTCGATTTCAACACGTTCCTGGCGAACAATATTCACGAACAGTTTGTGAATTTTTCCACGGAAGGCATGTTCCAATACTCATCGATACTGGTATACTTGTTTGTCTTCTTCCAAGTGGACAAATTTTTTTTTTCCATGCAGAAGATGGATGGAGATGGTAGACCTCAGGCAGTGACAACATGGACCTCCTTGCTCAAGCACAACTCCACTGATTTCAGTTTCAAGGAGTTCATCGATCAATTCTACCACCCAGTGGTAAGTATACTTAGCGGCAAGCCCGAGCCTCGGATAAATGATGAAGTTCAGAGGATCTTGCATCTCTCAGACTAAACAAAGATAGGTGATTGGTATTTGTACCAGGATTACATCGATATCAGAGTATACGGGTGAGAGTTGGAACCGTATAAACTGCCCATGTATTTGCCTGTCAGGATTTTTCCTTTTGAATATATAAGGCAGATAATAAATTCCGATGATATCCACTTTGTGTCACTGAAGAAAAAGAAAAAACTTAGAATCAAGGGGCAGATTGGCTCCTTTATCTGCAAAAATCATGGCGCTGGAGAAGAAGCTGACAGGATGTTGAGGGAAATGAAGTTCTCCATGAGTTTCGCATGGCATTACGATCCATGTGGGATCATCTCTGAGATGAGGGTAAAAAACAAGAACATCCCATATGTCCATGAAGCTAGGCCTGAAGTTGAAAAATTTGCAAACCAGACAGTATGGGAGCCTAACACATTGGTCGAAGTAGAACAACAGGATCCCCCAGCCACTGTATCACAAATGACCATGCCACAGGTCCCGAAAGAGAAGAGGCCTAGGCAATATTTATCTCCGCCTATCACTGAGGTATCGTCCGAAGAATTCCAGCTACATACCAAGAGGCCTAAGACTTCTGCAGTTCCTGGCCCGACCGGGGAAAAAGAAGCCTCGTCTACTACAGTGACCAAAGTTGATAGGCCACCCTTCGGTTCGAGCCTCCATAAGGTCATAACTGTAGCATTGCTGAAAAAATCTACAGATTCTCCATTGACCACCCAACCAGGCAAGGTGGGACCGAAGCTGGTGTTGGACACACCTACCACACTTAGAGGGGGGGTGAATGAGTGTGGGGCTCTTTTTCCCAAAACTGCCCTCTTGAACAAAAAATCATCAATTAGCATTCAACATTTATTCATTACCCATTGTTGTCATTTATAACCAGTTATATGTGAGCACATATCAGCAACATA
>ML795535.1:158329-170205 GCA_009831015.1 Picea engelmannii
TCACATTTGGTTTCCTATTTTTTAGGGAAGGTGGAGGATCTCATGGATGGTTGAAATATTTCCTCCTTAAAATCCTTGAGAGATATTTCCTCCCCAAAATCCTTAAGAGATATTTTCTCCCTAAATATCTTAGAGATCCCTTTATTAGTGGATCTGATGAGAGATTCTCTCCATGGTGGTTAAGTCTCCAAATCTTATATAATGAGGGATTTCCATGGAGGAGGGGGAAGGGAGATTGAGAATTATACCAAACTTACGATCTCATGAGTGGTATTGGAACATCAACATTCTGTGTGTGGACTGTTTAAGCAAGGGTTTAGACAAGGAGAGCTTGGTGAAGACGTTGCACTACATCCATGGTTGTAAGTAACACTTTGTTCTCATCAATATAATCAATGCTTGGCCTGTTTCTTTCAAACTTGTACTTATTCCATATAAGTTTGTCTACAGTAGATGGATCTATGTTTTAGCTAATCTCAGAAGAGTAGGAAGTTTTTTTTACTTTTGTTTGTCTTGCAGGATCTACCAAGGAGCTCAAGATCGAAGCGCATCCTGGACCTTGTAGGGACAAACGACATTCGTAAGGTACATTCTTTCCTCCTTCTCTTTTGTTCATCAGCTTGATTAGATCTAAAAGGAAGTTAGTGTCCATGTTAAGCACCTTCTGTCTTAGAGTTAAGAGTCTAGCTCTCAAGAGGAGGTCTACCTGTCCGTAGGGAGATTTTCCTACAACACATGCCAACATTGTAATCTACTTGGTCACATGGAGAATAAGTGTTTTGATCTCCATCCTTGCCAACATTGTGGCAAGCATAACCATTCTTCAGACAAATGTTCAACACTAAAGAAACATGCAATATTGAAGATTCACTATTAGTGGATTGATCCTTGGCAGTGGTCATCAACAACCAAGCGATTATATAAGTCTTACCGTAGAATTCAATCTCGAGTAAAGACCAATATTGTAGCACATAGCATTTTTGTACCTCACATAAGTGGTCCCCTTATGGCATAGATTTTGAGCATGGCCCTCACGGGATGAGATAACATGTGGTTTTTTTTCATGCCCACTTTGTGTTGTACTCAAGTGGAACAAGTATGGTACTCTCTTGAGCATAGAAGGAGGGAGTACAATGATGAAACTCTCATGCACCTTAAGGGGGGGAATTCAAAATTCTAGTGATGATGGTTCATGAAACCACTTGTGGTCTCTCCTTTTAGCTGACAAAGGGGGGAATTGATGATGGAATTGAATATGGTTGTTAGAAAGAAAGTTTCGACAACAAAAAACATCAAGTATGCTAGATGGGCATGAAATTTGCCAGATGGGCATGAAATTTGCCAAATGGGCAATTGTGGTCTGTAGATGACAGACTTTGGAAGAATTATGGTTCAATGACTTGCAATTGAATCATACAAATTATACATTGTGATGTTGTTGGACACCTAAAAGTGTCACAATTGGTTAGTGGTTATCCAAAAACCATCAGATACATTGTATCAATTGGTTAGTGTTCATCCCAAACCACAGATTCAGAGAGAAATTCAGTGATACACTGATAGTAGAGTGGTGATACTAGATGTTCACCAATTAGTAGAAGACATCAACTTCTTCTAGCTAAAATACTTGGCAAAATGATCGAATTATCAAGAAATCAGGGAATGTTCAGATATTGCCGTTGTTCACTTCCATATCTAAGCTCTCTTACCATTCATTTCAGATGAACCATTTGGCATCCATATTGGCAGTTTTTCAGGTAGTTCTTCATTGTGGCTCAGCTCAGGAGTTTCAACATGAAGACATGGAGATATACCAACTTATGCACCTGGTTTGTTGGTATTGTTGTTTGGAATTATGATTGAGGGGGGGAATGTTAGCCTCTTTCTCATATACAATCATTAAGTCTTAGTATACCACCTTTGTATATTTCACATGCTAGGATATAGTTGTTATCCTAAGTGTGTTTCTAGATTCCTATATTTCCTCCTCGTACCTTATCTCCTGATGAGGTGTCAATGTGAGAACAATTGAGGTGGTTTCATTATTGTATTATATATTTTTATCATTAAGATGAATATAATGTTGAGAATTATGGCTTGAGGCCTTTTCCGCTAAACTTCTTGTCCTAATATTCTTTTTCTCAATTTCTTCATAAATTAAGTGAGACCAGTTGCATTGGACAATGGAAAATCTGTAGTATTTATGGATCCTTTTGGCACAATTATTTGAGACTTATTCCATTGGATTTATCTCTTCTCCCTTATCACATTCATACCTATCATTTTTCAATAAATATTTTGACCCCACCTGCCCCTTTTCGGTTCCCTCGTCATCATGGCCCATACCCGTAGCTAAGACTTGGAAGCTCGCTTCAATACCTTGCAATATAATTTCATAGATACCCAACGAGAAGTGAGATAAATCAGTGCCAATATTGCCACCATCAATAAAAACATGCATTCCTCCATCTCTGCCTCAATCGAGGAACTCAAACAAGACATTACTACCCATCTTGAATCTGTCGCTACGATGATCTGCACCAAGCTGCATATCCCTGCAGATCCTCCCTTATCTAGCCCACCTTTGCGTACCGAAGTTGAAACTTCCTCTCATTCCCATAATTTTCATCCCCATCACTTTTAGCGTGACCTACGCCTTCCACGTGTGGATGTGACCAAATTTGATGGCTCAAATCCCACTGGCTAGGTAACTCAAATGGAACATTATTTCTCTTTGTATGGAATTACGGATGAGTTGGCCAAACTTTGGTATGGTGTTCTCCATCCAGATCAAGAACATTAGCAATGGTGGCAATGCAGAAAAAATTCCTGCCAAGGGTATGTTTCTTGGACACACTTTGTGGTAGAGCTTTATGAATGCTTTGACACTGTCACCAACTATTTAGGCCGTTTGAAAAAGTTGAAACAATCTGACACAGTGGAATACTTTATAGCTTCTTTTGAGCGATTGTATTTTCGTACAGAGGTCATGTCTGATGCTTTTTTCCGAGAATGTTTTATCAGTGGCCTCAAGGATGAGATTTGTGCCCATGTCCTCATGGCTCAGCCTCAGAGTTGGGTGGAGGCTACTAAAAGATATAAGGAAGAACAACATGTTGTATCTTCTCAAAACTGGAAACCCTCCTTTATTCCTCGCACTAAACCAATAAATACCACTCCTCCTTCTACTCCACTAAATATCCAAAAATTGACGAGGGCCGAAATCGTTGAATGTCAACTCAAAGGCCTTTGTTATAATTGTGATGACAAATATTTTTTGGGACATAAGTGTAAGGAAAAAAAAAAATTATGGCCATCTCGGAGGATGTTTTAGAAGAGGATGGTGAAGCTCCCCTTGTGTCTATGTCACTTGAACCCACTGACATAACCCCTCCCTCAGACCCTCCCAAAGTAGAACCGGTCATTTCCCTAAATTCTCTCACTAGCTGCTCTACTCCCCAAACCCTCAAGCTAAGTGGTTACATCAAGCATAGGAAGGTCATCATTCTTGTTGATAGTGGAAGCACCCATAATTTTATTCATCGCCGCATTAACCAAGAAAATGATTGCTATATCCATGCAATCAATAATTTCCAAATCATGATTACCAATGGCGGGTCCATGAAATGTGGAGGGCGTTGTGAAAATGTGTGTCTCCAAATTGGTGACTACCACCTGAAATATTACATGTTTTCTATCGACATGGGTGGTTGTGACATTGTGTTCAGTGCAGAATGGCTAAGGAATTTGGGTCCCATTCTCATAGATTTTAAGGAATTAACCATGAAATTTGACTAGGAGGGCCAACAATATAATTTCCAAGGAATCACCTCCGGTTCTCCTGAGATCATTAGTTCCCATCGCATGGAAAAGATGCTAAAAAAAGGTCATTCTGGCATTATTTCCCAACTCCATGCCATAAAAGCAACTGAGACACCCTCTGTTCCACAGGTGTTATTGGATAAATCGGTGAATGCAGACATAAACTAATCTCCCTAGATCCACCTGGATCTAGAACAAAACGAGACAGGACATGACGCTTTCCCTAAGTTACTATCATTGAATTTACTACTAAATAAGGAATAGATGACATACCTTTAGTTATCGCTTCCTTATATCTTTGTTGTTCCTGCTTCACTCCGGTGCTCTTGTGAGATCAAATCTCTAATGACACAAACCAACCAAAGTGAAAGAAACAATTGTAGATTCAATGAAAACCCAAACATGTGATCAAGGAGTCATGTAATAAAATACTAATGATTTTATGGGAAAGAAACATGTCACCGTATCATATTAAGTAAAAGTGGAAGATACAACCAAATTGCCTTGATGTTGCAAGTTCCCTTTTGGTGGTCCTTTGTTCCAACACACACATACACTTGCTCTGAATTTGTATGAATATGGTCCACAAAATCTTGATGGACAAATGGAGGCCTCAAGTATCAGTTGTAACAGGATCCTTCACATAGTCTCCAGCCTATTTTTTCAACAATTCTTTGCTCAATCTTGCTTCACCTTCTCCATGAAAAACCCATTATTATATAGGATGAGGTGAATTGGTTAAAAGGATGAGAATGATCCCACCAAATCAGAGAAGCCAGTAGAATCGCAACCATACAAATGCCACCTCACATTCTATAAGATTCTCCTTCTAGAAACTTCGTGAACTTCTTCCTTTCCTAAGCTTCAAACGTCGTCGCACCCTGCCTATATAGCATCTTGCGGAAACCCCGTGAGCCAGGCATAGAGCAGCCTGTGGAAATCAAGGATTTTCGCACTGTGTACCACTGTCAGCCTGTGACGTCATTCCAAAAACATTCCTTGTAGGGGAATAACTCAGTCATTTTCCTCATGTAAAAGATTTTTTGAGAGCCTGAACACATGCTTGTAGAGTCATCGTCAACGTGACCAAAATAATGTGTAACAACATGACCTCCAATCCATCCTCTCTAAACATCAAGTGGTTTTTTCCACTCCCCAGGGAACCCCTCCTTCCCGTGGTGTTCATGATCATTCCATTCCCCTTTTCCCAAGAATCCTTCCTCCCAATATCCGTCCCTATCGTAACCCCTTTTCCAAAAAAAATGAAATTGAGAAAATGGTTCAAGAACTGCTCAACGCAGGTGTTATTTGCCCTAGTACGAGCCCCTACTATTCTCCTGTGGTCATGGTCCATAAAAAAAAAGGATCTTGGCACAAATGTCCTGACTTCCGTGCCCTCATCAAACTCACCATTAAAGACAAATTTCCCATTCTTGTCATTGATGACCTCTTGGATAAATTGAGTGGCGCCAAGTTCTTTACTAAACTTGATCTTCGTTCTGGATACCACCAAATCTATATGAAAGAGGAAGACATTCCTAAGACTACCTTTAGAACTCATGAGGGCCACTATGAGTTTTTGGTCATGCACTTTGTCTTGTTTAATGCTCCCTCCACTTTCCAAAGCCTCGTGAATAATGTCTTTCGTCCTTTTCTCTATCATTTTGTCTTAGTTTTCTTTGATGATATCCTAATTTATAGAAAAACCTGGACATACCATCTTGCTCATGTGGATCAAGTTCTCCATATACTCTCTTAGCACCAACTTTTCCTGAAACAATATGAATGTGCTTTTGGTGCCCTGAAAGTCGAGTACTTGGTTCATCTTGTTGGCAAGGCCGACGTGAGGGTGGATCCTAAAAACATTGAAGCTATGCAAGACCAGCCTCACCCAAAGACTCTCAAAAGCTTGTGTGGATGTCTGGGATTAACATGTTATTATTGGAAGTTTGTTAAGAATTATGAAAAGATTATGGCACCTCTCACTACACTCCTTAAAAAGAATTCTTTCACTTGGACTCGAGCAACTGCTCAGGATTTTCAAATCTTGAAGATGGCCATGTGCACCACTCCAGTCTTGGCCCTTCTTGATTTCACAAAGACCTTTGTCCTATAATGTGATTCTTCAGGGAAAGGAATTGGTGTTTTCCTTATGCAAGAGGGTCAGCCTTTGGCCTTTACTAGCGAACAACTGTCTGAGGGAAATTTGGGAAAATAAATATGAAAAGGAAATGTTGGCTATTTTGCATGTCGTTGATCTTTAGCACCCTTATCTATTGGGGCAACGCTTCCAAATTAAGAAAGATCATCAAAGCCTCAATTATTTTTTAGAACAACGCATTTCCTCCCCAGAGCAACAAAAATGGGTGACTAAGCTCTTTGGATACGATTATGAGATCATTTACAAGAAAGGAAAAGACAATGTGGTTGTGGATGCACTTTCCCAAAAATATGAAGATGAAGGGTCCCTTTTTTCTCTCTCCTTCATTGTACCATATTGGCTCCAAGATGTTTGCTAGGAATGGCTACACGATCCCAAAAGTCCGCATCGGATACAACAATTGCAGTCCAATTCTCCAGTTTCCACAAGGTACTCTTGGCTCCATGATGAGCTTCTATACAAAGGCCATTTGTATTTAAGTAAACAATCAAAAATTAAATCCATAGTACTTTTTTAGCTTCATGCTACACCCACAGCTAGGCACTCTGGGTTTACCAAAACCTATGACATGGTCAAACGTTATTTTTTCTGGGATGGTATGAAACATGATGTTCATAATTTTGTGGTTGAATGTGATGTGTGTCAATGCAACAAGGGAGAATAGTCAAATCTCCTGGAACACTACAACCACTTCCGATTCCACCTGCTATTTGGTGGGATATCTCTATGGATTTTATTGTAGGCTTACCTAAATCAGAATATAAATCAGTCATCATGGTGGTAGTTGATCATATTTCCAAGTATGCTCATTTATGTGCTCTTAAACATCCATTTACATCATCCACTGTGGCTCAACTTTTCATGGATCATGTCTTCAAGCTTCATGGCATGCCACATTCTATTGTTTCTGATCGCGACCCAACTTTCACCGGCAATTTTTGGCAAGAGCGTTTCAAGCTATAAGGAACCCAATTGCATCTCATCACAACTTATCATCCCCAGACTGATGGTCAAACTGAAGTTGTCAACAAGTGTTTGGAAACCTATTTGAGGTGTTTTGCCTTGGAAAAGAAAAATCAGTGGGCTCAATGGTTACCACTAGTTGAATGGTGGTACAACACTTCATACCATACAACTACCCACATGAATCCTTTTGAAGTAGTATATGGACAAAATCCACCTTCATTTCTCTCATATTTTCCAGGTGTCTCGAAGGTCCGAGCGGTTGACCAAATGCTTACAGTTCGAGAGGCTATTCTTCATACCCTCAAAGAGAATTTGGTCATGGCCTAGAATCACATGAATAAACAAGTAGATCAAGGTTGCTATGAACATCAATTTGCAGAAGGGGATCGGGTGTTTCTTCGACTGGAACCTTACAAGAAAAATTCCCTCAAGGTTGACCAGTGTCAGAAACTGGCACCCAAATTTTATGGTCCTTATACCATTCTCAAGCGTGTGGGATAGGTGGCCTATAAATTAGCTTTGCCTAGTCATTCTAAGCTCCATCTTATTTTTCATGTTTCCTTCTTAAAGAAGGCGATTGGAACTAAGTGCCAAACTCAAACAAACCTTCCCGAGTTGGACAAAGAAGGCTCCATTTGGATACAACCACAAACAGTTTTGGACCAGCGTGAGCGTTGTCTACATCAGTGAACCATCTAGGAAGTGTTATTCCAGTGGAAAGATACAACTCTAGCAGATGCCACTTGGCAACCAACTACCAATCTGCAACAATTTCCACATCTTAAGCCTTGAGGACAAGGTTGTTTTTAAGGGGGAGGACATGTTAGGGACTTAACCCCTCACATAGGTAGAATAATATATTCCGATGTAATAAAGGTAAATATTAATAAGGCATAGCAATAAGGAAGAATAAGTCCAATGTAAGAAGACCTAATAGAAGCTTCCACTTCTAGAAGGATCTTCCTCTAGATGGTTCTTTTGATATACATATTTAATATAAATAGGAGTCAAGGGTATAAGAACTTTTGTCTTGGATATTATTGTAATAGAGCTCTTCTCTGCTGGAGGTTTCCCCCTCAAAGAGGCAAGTGAACATTTCTCTTAGTAATCAAATTTATCTTTCTAGTGTTATTCTTGTATCATTTTGGTATTATTGTGGTATTGTTCTGGTTATATTGTTGTCCATATGCCATTTCTAACTATTTATTTCTATTCTGCATACTTTTTTATATCTGGAATATTACAGAATCATATCAATGGTGTACCATACATATGAGTTCTCCTCACTCAACCAACCATATAGCATATCCAAGTACAAGACCAACAATACCAAGAATGCCTCATTCATTCACCACATCATATGCAAAAGTAACCATCAAAACAAACATATAACCATACCAGAACTTTTGTAGCTGACTTGAACCTATAGAATGATGGCATGTGTACTTGCTTCAGACTTGAGGGACCTGGTACTAAAATTTACCCCAATTTACTAGTGTCTCACTAGACAGACATGGGGCAACCTGCGAGTGCCTCGCTTGACAAGTATAGTGCAACAAGTGAGTGCCTCGCTTGTCAGGTATATTGCAACAAGTGAGTGCCTCCTAAATAAGGGTTTTTCAGAAACCCTAGTCTTCTACAACTCTGAAATCTCTCTCTTTTCTTGCACTTTCTCCACTTCCTCATACTTCCCGTCACATTCACAAAAATACCAAAATAAACCATAACAATTCACTACACCATAACAATTTCACTAGATAAAAAGATAGATTGTCAATGAATAAGTGTGTGAATGTGTTTGTGAATGACTCCTTGAGGTGTTTATATACTTGTGCTAGGTAAATCCTCCCCTTACTTTGGGGCTTCTAGGTTTTTCTTGTTACAACAACTTTAACCCTTTGACTAGATGACTTATAACCAACTAGGGCTTCTTAACCACACTTCGGGGCTTCCAAAATTACAAGGCCGTAACTCCCTAATCGCGAGGAACTACATGGAATTCCATATATCACAGAAAATGACATGACAAGTACTATCCATTTATGAGGGTCATGCCTACATTTAAATTTTCCTTCATGTCTATATTCTTCATCCAACTTCGGGTACCAAGACCACACCGTCGGGGCCACCAGAATATGCTACCAAAATTATTCAAGGATTGACATCGATATCTAAGGGTTGACATCATTCTCCAATATCACTCTCCAAGGGTTGACATCAATGACAACCAACAAACCACTATCCAACAATTGTCAAAGCATGATGGATACTTCTATCAGATATAATAAATTTTGGAAAAGAAAAAAAGAAAAGGCAAAAGAAGAGAAGATGATGAATGGACACCCATAAGTCATACTGTCAGGATTGGAAATAGTACAAGGTCAAGAAAAATCTACAGGAAAAAAGGAAGATGTTAGATACAGTAAGGTTTGGAGAAGAAATGAAAAACAAGAATAACATGTGAATAAAGACCAGGTCCCAGAGATCATAGGATTTGCAATAATGTGAGAAAGAAAAGAAGACCAAGTGAATAAGGAACAAACCCAAGAGATTGTACTTTTAGGAATTGTAGTGCAAGATTAATCCACGGGAAAAAGGGAAGAAGTCAGAGTTTATAAAGATGATGAGTCTACAGACGAAGAGGAAGATTACTCTGCATTAGAGCGGGTATTTTTATAAGCCACCCGGCTAGGAGACTCCCAGTGAATATGAATATTGAATAGGTGGAGCTAATGCATTAGCTACTACAAATCAGAGAACCATATTTCGAGAAAGTTGAAGTATTTGCAGAGATAGATAGAAGAAGTACATATTGATAGATTGATCAATTGAGAAGTATTATTCCCACGCAAATATCAGTTGGCAGTGACACATGCAAAAGTTTATGATTATATTCCTTCAGGAAAATATATCTTCAGTACAGGTTGTTCCAAACATGCAGAGTTCGATTTGCAGATAGAGTAGATCAATGGACACATTTGATTTAGTAGAAATTGTGAAT
The DNA here is from genome assembly GCA_009831015.1 of Picea engelmannii. NCBI lineage: Eukaryota > Viridiplantae > Streptophyta > Pinopsida > Pinales > Pinaceae > Picea > Picea engelmannii. The sequence goes on from ML795535.1 coordinate 168,280, forward strand.
CCTTCATGATAGTAAAATTATAGATGGGTCAGCATTGTGGATAGTTGAGTAGAATAGTTATGGAAAGTCGATGACATATGGACAGAGATGGATTTATGAGATCATTAGCAGGTACAAAAAACTTGGTTCAAAGAAAATGCATAGTAGTGTATTAGTGGAATCAATTGAAATTAGTTGGTCACATAAAGGAAAGCAGTGAAAGGCACAAAACAATAGGGAAAGGGAAACCTTCAACATAAGTTATATCATCCGAGGGACATTGTTGAACAATATGGTCATGAAAGATCATTTGAAGTCAAGAAATTTTGAATGCTTTATATATATATATATATATATCAGAGAGTTACAATAGGAAGCACCAATGGACAATTAGCAAGAACTAGATAGTTAGTTTTCATTGATGGAGTGGTTGATTTCATCATATGTGTTGGGTGCATTTGAGGAATTCTACATGTAAACTCAAAGGTATGGTCATGGAACCCACAGTTGATTAAGGAATAAAGACATGAAGGTCAATGTATTTGCAAGTAAGACTATCATAAATGGATAGTACGCATCATGTCGTTTCCAATGATAGGTGGTACATCATGTGGCTCCTTACGGTTGAGGATATATGGCTTTGTAAAGATTGGAGGACTCTCAAGAATAATCTATAATCTCCTAGAAGGTCAACAAGAAGTCATTTATTCTAGAAGCCTCTAGAAAGTATTCAAGAAGTTTGCTAGTCAAAGTTTTTGCAACAAGAAGTTATTTATGGGTAAAGTAGGTGTAACAAAGAAATTATGAGTTTACTAATTATGGGTAAAGTAGTTGCAACAAGAAAGTATAGGTTGACCCTAAAATTAAGAAAAAAGGTAAAATACTTATGAACCTAAAATGAGGAAAAATGGTAAAACAATTATGACCCTAAAATGAAAAAAATGGTAAAACAATTATGACCCTAAAATTAATAAAAAAAGGTAAAACAATTATGACCCTAAAATTAGGAAAAAGGGTAAAACAATTATTACCCTAAAATTAGGAAAAGGGGTAAAACAGTTAAAGGGTAAAACAATTGTAACAGTAAATTAATTAAGGGTAAATTGGTTGAAAAACAATTAAATGGAATAGTACAAATACACATCAAGAGTCTCATTCTCTCACACAAGTTCATTGAATATCTATCTAGTGAACACTTGAAATCTTGGTGAATATGAGGTAGCAAGGATGAGGTAAAGTAAAGTGGATGCTTGTTCCAAGTTGCAACAAGGTATGATTATTCAACAGGGTTGTCAGAGGTTATGAGGTATGTCATTGTGTAAGTTTTGAGGGTTATATCTTGGTAACGTTATGGCTCATATTGGTGGCATGGCTTGGTGATATTTTGGAGATTATGGTTTATGATTGATGCACATCATGAGAGTTTTGGTACTTGTTTAGTACATGTTTTATGGCATATCTTGTGGTACATGTGTGAAGCATGGCATATGGTACATGTTTGAGGTAGTTTGGTTGAGTTTTATTGTTGAAGATATTGGTACAAGTTGTGGTTGCGTAACAATGAGGGTTTGATACATGGTTGATGTGATAGTTCATTAGACTTGGTTCATGGATGGTATGGCACATGCTTAAGGCATATCTTGGAGGCCCATTTTGGTTTATGGTTGTTGTTAAGAACCAAAGACTGAATACAAAAACATCACAATAGATCCAGAGATATCTGAATACAATCACCACACAAGATATATGAAACCATATAGAAAAACACCACTTTCTTATATCAAACCCTTAGGGTAGGGCAACGCCATACAATGGATCCTATTATGGAAGGGATCCTCTCCTGTTCACTTGCCTCTTCGAGGGGGCAACCTCCTAATGAGCTTCAGCTCCAAATACAATACTTCTCTTCATGTCTCATTACATTGCTTGAACCCCTTTATATAGTGC
>ML795536.1:0-31202 GCA_009831015.1 Picea engelmannii
TGGAACTCGAAAAGTATTGCAAGAAAGTTGGGATCGAATATGCATGTTCAGTAATACCAAGTTGCAACAATAGTTGTGGACATAAGTGGTTGTGCTATCTAGTAACTTGGTCACCATTGGTTGCAAAAGACTGGACGATTTTGGAAGAGGTATGAACAAGTCATCTGGTAATTACTCAAATGTGAAATTATTCAGTAGTTATGCTTATGTTTTTTATCATCATTCTAAGTAGGACCTAGATCAAACAAGAAGATCTTTGATATGGTTATGAAGTTAAGGGATGGATACTATGGGATCCTACTACCCACATAATCATCATGGACAGAGATGCAGTGTTTGATGAATCTCCTTTTATAAAATAAAACATAGTAAAAGATGAAAGGTTCAAAGCGTGATTGGTAGTATAAGGGTATTTGGAAGCTATTGATTTCCATGAAAATTTCTCACTAGTTGTTAAAAGCTTGTTTCTATTCATGTTGTGTTAGTACTAGTTGTGTTATTACAACTAGATGTTAAAACAGTTTTACATGGAATTTTTTGGATAAGGGGATGTATATGGAACAACCAGAAAGGTTAGTTCAGAATCACAACCTAAGATTTGTTTTCAAACTCGAGAATCATTGTATGGTAGGAAAATGGTACAAGATGTTTGATTCCTTCAAGGTGAGTCAAAGTTTACAATAAGTGAGTATAACCATTGTGTTTATGGTATATTTATTATCTTGGCATTAAATCTTATGCTTGTATCAAGCACAAGCATGTTTGAGATCAACAGGTTGGCTCATATGGTTAGGATGTTTGTTATGAAGGATATGGGAGAAAAAAAATAAATCTTGGGCATCAAAATACATAGAGATAGAAAATATGGTAAACTTGGTTATCACAACTGAATTATGTGGTGAAGTTACTCAGGAAATTCAGTATGTATAATGTGAAACTGGTAAAATCCCTTCAGATTTCCATTGTAAGTTTTCTTCAGGTTTATGTCCTAACTGATGAAGAAGAAAAGGGTTATATGTATCGAGTATTATATGCTAGTAGGAAGTTTGATGATTGAAATGGGAAATGGTCAGGATTTCACATGCAGTTAGTGTTGTTAGTAGACACATGGAAAAACTTAGTGAAGAGGATGGAAATGGGTGCTTCAAACACAAAAGAAAAAGTATCACCTACAGTGGTTGCAATGATTTAGTCTGTGGTTATGATTCATGAGATTTGGACAAGACGAGACCTACCTCATGTTATGTCTTGCAATAATGCAAGGATATATTAGGTAAGTTTGGACATGTACAGGATGTGGTGTTCTGTGGAAGTCAAAGTGTTATGCATGTGACTAACAATCCAATGCGTCAAAATGGGACAAGTGCATTAGTTTATTAGACAGGTTACTGATGGAGGAAAAATGGTCCATTATGGAGTGAATCATGTAGGCATGTTCATGTAACAATATTGTTAGAGACGTTGTGGAGCCGTGATGGTTTCTGGATTCTCTTAGCTTGTAGGAATGGTGATGAATAATTCCAGGCATGATATATCAAGTAAATTGTTGTCAAGGTGGAGATTGTTGAAAACGTGCCAACCAATTTTGCATGCGATTGAATGCACTAAATCCAGATTGTGCATGCATGCACACTACAGTGAACAGGTTGTGTAACTATGTGATCTATTTATGATCAATTCATGTAATGGTGTGATGGATGTTATATATATAAGAATACCCATAGGGGTGGGAGTGAAATGTGTGAGAAATACACAATATTGTGGAGTGCAGTGTGTATGTGAGGAGAGGATAGTTTTATGCATGTGTTGGCTATTGTAATTCTCCCTTGAATAATAAGAATATCGATTATCATTTCCCCGTAGTTTTTCCTGTATTGGTATTGTGGGTGGGAAATCTCTCCTACGGACTAGCACTAAGGGTTTTTATCATGCATATAGAAATGACCTAAAGATTCTTACTTCTTACCATCATCCTATGCCTAAACCCCCATCACTCATATGTAAATACAAGGCTCAAGAGATTAAGTTGACGTACCTTATTTTTTGTGTTTGATGTCAATCCCTTTTCCTGTTTGGTTGTTCTTTAACTGCAACTCTCCTCCCAATGCTGAAATGCATTCACAAAAGACAAACAAAGAACTCCACATGCATTTGATCTATGAACTAATGGGTTAGAGATTTAATCGATCATACAATAAATATTCAAATAATGACAATCTCATATGGCATGACAGGAAAATAAATTATTTTATTAACTTCACAATGATACCTTACAATGATAAAGTCGGCCGCTTCTCCTCGATCCTGGTCCTGGAATCTTACTCCACTGTCTTCCAACTTCTTTTCTCTATACTTATCTTTGCACAAGGATGGCTAAAGGTTGGGACAAAGGGAATTCTCAATCAGGTATAGTTTCTTTACTATGATTTTCCTCCTTTCAAATGGGACCCCTACCCCTTATTTTATAAGTTATAAGGAGCTAGGTATTTGGTCGAATGACTGGCCATGCATGACCGAAAGGTTTAGTTAACTTACCCAAAGTGGTGTGTTCCGTCAGCAACTTTCCTTTTTTCATGCTTTTGTAGATACACGTGGGTTGCTTGGGTCAGCTAGCATGTACATGCATACAGTAATGGAGCAGGGCACATGGGCCTTTATAAAAGGGGTTTTTAAGAAGAGTTGTTCAGTAGTGTTTTGGAAAAGAAGGAATCTGATATGGCATGATGCCAGGTAAGCATGTCTGGTGAAAACTAGGGTTATAAAATATGCCCCCTAATGTGTGAGTCAGAAGAGCATCTGATGGTCGAAATACATTAACAATATTCACCAACGTTCCAAACAAGTGAGCCTATGGACCAAAAATCAGGAGGTGCCTTCTGCAAAATAATAATTGTCTCACTGAGGCGGGCATACCCATGCTCGGGATGAAATAAAATCATGGCTACCAATCAAATACACTATAGATCCATGTCATATAACTATATAAAGTGTAGTCGTGAGAAATACACAGCAGAGCTACATCTCGAAATCAAAAATATATCCATGTAGAGTATCCATCTTCTAAAAGTTGATAAGGCCTGATGGCTGGAGATGAGGTCTTTAGAGCTTGAGAAACAAATTCAAAATATTCAAAATTTGGGTAGGAGTGTAATATGAGTATACGACTTCACTACCCAGAGGTCTTCGACGGCTCGTCGGTCATGGACTACAGAATCTTGATGATCAAACTAAAGGCTTCATTGATTTTGATCAAAGACTTGATTGGAATTTGAGGATGGTCGGGCATGAGGGCAAGAGACAAACTGTCGAGGGGGCCGAATCGGGATTAGAAAAACTTCCCTTGGATAATAGCACAACAAAATATGAGACTCGGGTAGCATGACATTAACATAAGTTTACGAGGCAGGAGGCAACGCAAACTCTCCATATGTTTGGAAGAATAACCAAACAGAGGAGGACACAGCTCAATGTAGTGGGAACAACTTCCTAAGGTCATATTAAATCCCAGGTTTTGATGAAAAAATGGAAATATGTGCTTTATCCAGGGGCGACTCAATGTGTTTTCAATACAAAGAAAAATACTTTTCCCTTCCTCTTTTTGGGGTATATTTGATTTTTTTTGTCTTTTTCAATAATTTTGAAAAAATAATAAAAGAATGTTACGTTACAAAGGAGGGATGGGTGTCGCAAACATACAAGTTCGAGGCACAAGGAAAAGACTTATGTTCAAAGTAAGGACACTCTGGAAAAATACCTCCTGGGGCCAAAGGTGTCAAGACTCAGAGGCTAAGTGCTACAGGGCTTGCGCATAAGGCATGCTTCAGATGGTTCAGTTGAGAGAAACATGGAGCTGTCATTAGGCCAAAGACATAGGTATGCAAACATGGTTAACAAAACACAAAATGGTAACGTCCTTTGATGTAATTTTAATGATCCCAAAGAAGGTAAGCTCGACAGTTTTTCATATTTAGAGAGTCTGAAAAAATGTAAACGGAGACTCCAATGGGGTATCTTTTTTGAAGGTAGTCTAGTCAGTTCAAAAAAGGGGTAAACTAGCACCTAAAAGACATCTATTCAAAACCATTTTAATGAGTGTGATAAAGACAAGATCACTCGAATTTTTTTTCATTTTTAAGTAGTCTGAAAAAAGCTTAACTATGGACTTCATCAGGAATGTTCTTCTAGACCATTTTAATGAGTGTGAAAGAATAAGGTCACTCAGTGATCTTCTCAATTTTAGGGAGTCTGAAAAGAGCTTAACTATGGACTCCGTGGGAGTTCATTTTTCATAAATTTAGTCCCTCGGGCCCGCAAAAGGGTTAAAATTATACCTGAGAATACTCTTCTAGGGATCTGAGGCCTCTAGAGTATACCTTTGTTCATACAGTTGACCGTCCAGACTGAAACAGGGGTAAACTACCACCGGATAGACATGACTTCAAATTTCATTTTAATGAGCATGAAAGACCACAAGATCGCTCGACAATCTTTTCATTTTTAGAGGGTCTGAAAAGGGCTTAAAACAAGACCCATTATGTTTTGAGAGTCCTGAGGGTGAGGTAAAGAGTGATAAAGAGTCATGAAAATGAGGCTCAAACTTGTAATCAAGCAAAACTAAAAGGACTCCTGAGCCTATAGTCATTAGTGACATCATGGACACCATAATGCAACCAGGATCTACCTAGGGCATCCATGTTTTGGTAATCTCTACCACCAAATTGTGACACTTCTAAAGCAGCAATGATGGTTTTGTGTCGCAACCTAGCGGGATCGATCCTATGGCAAAGGGATAAAGACAACGAGATACAAAAGTAGGGGTGGAAACATAACTTATATGCTCAAGTTGACCATCTAAGATTTTTCCCCACAGACCGTCAAAAGTGACCCAAAACTCCAAAAAATGTCCTAATACCCAAACGTAACTTTCCATAGAAACTCTTAAATCACTCTAAATGGTTTTCAATTTAGCGAAAATAATAAGGGGGCCCAAAAAAGTGACAAAAAAGGGCCAAAAAGTCTATAAATAGAAGCTGGCAACTCATTATCACCATTGTTGATTTAGAAATTGAATCTGGAGCAAAAAACCCCCTTTGGTAAAAGTGGTGATTCTGGGAGCTACAGTGGACGAAACAACCATCCGTCTGGACCAAGTAAGTATAAACTACCTCCTTTTGCCTTTTAATTCTTTGTATATGCATTTAATTTGGTTTTTTAGGGGGGGCGTCGACCTTTAAAAGGTCGGCCCTAGGTCCACGCGCTCTGTCTTATGACAACCCGCATGTACACACACTCTGTATGATGTCAGAGTGCATGTACATGCGACTACCATCACAACAACCCACGTGGAACCTCCAATGACTGCAAAAAAAGTTTAAAAAGCAAGGCCTAACCCTCTAAAAATGTTCCCATGTGCAGGATGTATGTGCACTGGAGAGAACGAGAGCATGAAGATATTAGCGTACTAGTTGGGGAAGACCCTAACGTTGTGGCGACGTTAATGCAATGTGGCTTGCTCAATTTTTTTTTGTGTCCTTTTATGAGAGCACAACCTAGGCTACTGAATGCCTTGGTTGAATATTGGCACCCTGACACAAAAGCTTTTATGTTAGAGGGGCTATGGTTGGTGCCCACTACAGAGGATATATACTTTTTGACTGGCCTCTCTAGGAGAGGTGAACCAGTCAATTTCCAGACATTTCCTTCTAGGCCTCACAATAGATCGGGATTGATAGGACTCTATTGTGAGGCGGGTACAAACCGATCTATCTCGCAGGTGCCAATCAACAATATCACTGATTTATCATTGCAGGCGATTGTGTTACTTATTGGGTGGATGACTGGTTCTACAACTCTACATCAGGCGTCCCGTGCACAGATGAACTATGCAGTCCAGTGCTTAAATGCACAAATATTTGACCGGAGCACCACACTGCTAGATTGTATGAAGAAGCAACTGATAGATTGTTAGTTGCAAACGTAGAGGAAATTTGGGTTCGGGACTATTTTATGCTCTTTATTCTTTGAAAGAGTTCCTAGTTTCAATCCTCGAGTGGTGGTATGAGGACATTAGGCCTCTCTTCCAGCGGTTTGTAGATGGGCAGCATTGCTGCCATGACAAGGTGGTGGAAGGACCAATGAGTCCTTCAATGATGAATTGTTTTCTTGGTTGTGGCGACAAATCCCAGTCATAGAGGATTATCATTATGTGGGGATTTATTTCTCGAGAGATCCCGAGATACCTGTACCTCTAGGCGAAGAGTGAGGCGGGATGGGTAAGTTTTCATCATTTTTTTTTTTTGTGAAACATATATAATTTTTTTATGTTGTTTTTATATATATCATTTTTTTTAAACCAGAGTATTTGACATATATGTGTCTATTGTGTGCATATGTGGGACCAGTGCGACTTGCAGATTATGCAAGGAACAGGCATCATCCTCGACCAGGGGCCATAGGGGGACCTACAGCAGCAGGAGAGCTTCCAGTCGGTGAGGCTGAGAGGGTTTTGAGATGAGTTGAGTGAAATTTTACCTCACTCACTTGCACCATCCCCAAGGTAGAGATTGAGGATCTGCCACCATCTATGCAGCCTCATGTAGTGGGGGCACCACGGATGTGGGTCCGACTATTCCGGCGTTTGGCAAACACTATTGATTATTACAACAGGGCTCACAGGCCCTGACCTTAGTTAGGCTATACTTTTCACGTGCTGAGAGCTCTACTTGTATATATTTTTTGAGGGCATAAGCCCCATAACTCATTACTGGTCATATTTTTTGAGGTGCTTCCGTCCACCTATGTACTCTAATGATTATGATATTATATATGGATTTTTATGTCTTTTTGTGTCTTATAGATCATATTTTCCTTTAAAAATGTATTTACATGTTTATGTGTATGTATTTTTATATGTGTGCGAGATGCCAGTCTAAAATTTGATTAGCTAGAGTATTTGTAACTTGGTTTAATCTCCTAGGAACATGAAAATATGTAATATAATCAAAGCTTTGTTCTAAGAGACATACCCTATAGAATCATCGGTGTAAATTTGGATTATGAACATGGTAGACTCTATTTAATTGAGACACAACTAGCTGAGCGTCTAAATAGACCTGGAGATGAGAGATACCAAATGACAAGGCATCACGAAGAAACTCAATAATTGCACTGTACTCGGTGACATTGTTTGTGGTGTCGCCTAAAAATAACCTTCTGAAGATAATAACTAGCCCTGAGGTGTAAAAATTACCCAAGCTGCATAGGCAAGCCTATGAGTGTGTCAGCTAGCACTGTTTGCGTGCCCAATGAACACCTCTGATTGACTTGACATATACCACAATGACAAAAGATGACATAAAAAATGACACATCCATAATATTAAAAGAAACCAAAAAGTAATAGTACAAAGATTATACATATGTTACAAAAAGTTACCCAAGGTGACCTACCTATGAGTAATACTTCTTGAGGTAGAGCCCATTTCTAGGCTCCGCCAAAGAATTTCCTTGAAAGTCAACCAGACTATAAGAGCCCTTTTTTAGAACCTCTTTTATGATGAAAGGTCTGAACCACATGGGTTTGAATTTTCCTTCCCCCAAGGGGTCCTTATCTTGGTCATAGACCAGGACAAGGTCGCCTTCAGAGAAAATCCGAGGACGAACGGATCGATCATACTGACACTTGACTTTTTGTTTGTGAACCTTGCTGGCCAGGGCTACATCACAATGTTGCTCATTGAGCCACTCAAGGTATAATAATCATTCTTCAAGTGGAGAAGTGTCTGGCAGTAACTGTACTGCCAATTTTAGGGATGGGATCTAACATTCTATAGGCAAGACTCCTTCCATCCCGTAAACGAGTTGAAAAGGTTAGAAACCGGTTGCAGTCTTAACATACATTCGGTAAGCCCCTAATGCCAAGTATAACATCAAATACCAATTTGGCTTAGCCAAGTTGATCGTTCATTGTAGGATGGTCTTAAGAGATTCATTTACAGCTTCCACCTGACCATTTGCTTGGGGTTAGTAGGGTGATGAATGTTGTTTCTACAATCCAAGATTTGATGTTAATTTGGTCATCATTTGGTTCTGAAAGTGACTGCCATGGTCAATGACAATCTCTCTCGGGACGCCAAACCTTGCAATTATCTGGTTGAACAAAAAGAGAGCTATAGTCTCTCCATCATCTTTAAACATTGGCATAGCTTCGACCCACTTCGTAAAGTATTCTAAGGCTACAATGATATAACGGTGCCCCCTTGCTGAAGGAGGGTTTCATGTAGTGTAATCAATTCCCCACTTGGTGAAGGGACCAATTATGATGACAGGAAACATGGGAGCGAGATGTGCCCTCATCTTCCAAGAGAAGATCTGACATGAGTGGAAATTCTTGACCGATTTGATACAATCTTTGATCAATGTTGGCCAGAAGTAACCGGCTCATTAAATCTTTTGGGTTATTTCCAACCTAGACAAATGACTACCACATGCTCCAGTATGGAAATCGTTAAGCATGAGTTCCGCTTCTTCATGAGTGAGGCATCGACGAAGAACGCAATCTACCCCCCGACGATAGAAAGTGTCCTCAAGGATGAAATAATTCTTGGCCTCATGAAGTATATGGTGACATTCATCATGAGAATAAGAGGCGGGGAAATTCAAAGTCTGGAGATAGAATAGAATATCTCCATACCAGGGGTCCGAAGATGCTATCAAAAACATATCTCCTTGAATAGGTGATTCTTCGGGCACAACATCACTTGACTCGATCAGAAGTTCTGAAATAAGTTGTGTGAAGACCAGTGACTTTTTGGATTTCTCCGAAAAGAAATTTAAGTCAAATTCCTAGAGGACCACTATCCATCTACTGATCTTTCCTCCTATTACTCTTTGTGTCAACACATATTGAAACGGATTCACAACGGCAATGACGGTGGTCTTGCAAAACATAACATAATGACGGAACTGTTGAACAACATGGACTGCTGCCAACGCAAGTTTTTCAATATGAGAATAATTGAGTTATGATCCGATGAGGCCTCGACTCAGGTAATAGATCACATATTCTGAGAGAAAATCATCTTCCTGAACTAAGACCATGTCGATGGTTGACTCTGCTGCAGCCAAGTATAATAAGAAATGTTTGTTATAGTTGGGTGGTCGAAGCAGAGGGTCAGTTGTGAGGGCAGGTTTCAGTGCTTCGAAGGAGCATTGAGTGGCATTGTCCCAATGAAAAGGAACGTCTTTCTTCAATAAGTGCATAAATCCCTTCGTGATCTCGACATAGTTGGCAATGAAACGCCTCAAAAAGTTCGTCTTGCCCTGTAGACTCTGAAGTTGAAGGATTGTGCATTGGGGAGGCAACTCAACTATTGCCTCAACCTTCATAGGATCGACCATGATCCCTATTGTTGACACTATGAAACCTAACAAACATCCTAATGTTATGCAAAAGTTGCATTTGTTTGGATTCAAGCGAATCCAGAAGTAGTGACATCGCTCAAAGATAACTCGGTGGTGCATGGGATGATCCTTTCTCTTGCGAGATCGAGATGTTAAATCATCTAAATAGGCCTCAACTATATGCTTGAGATCATGGAAATAAAAAGACATGGTTCTCTAGAAGGTAACTCCAACATTTTTGAGACCAAAAGGCATCTTACAATAGGCAAATGTACCCCATGGACAAATGAATGCAGTTTTGTGTTGGTCTTTGGGCTTGATTTGTATCTGATTATATCCCAAAAAACCATCCATGAAAGAAAAGGTCTCGCAACTTGCACATTCATCAATTATCTGGTCAATGAATGGTGTGGGAAAATTATCTTTTGGATAGGCCTTGTTCAAATCACGAAAGTCCGTACATACGCGAATCATGCCCTATTTCTTGTTGATCGACATAGGATTTGACACCCATTGGGTCAAATGGATAGGATAGATAAAACCATCTTTGAGCAGTTTCTTGAATTCAACCTTAACGGTTGCTTCTTTCCTGGGATTTACTGGATGAAGCTTCTGCCGAACTGGCTTGGCATCCGGATAAGTTGTGATTTCATGTTCGACTATTTTTGGATCAATGCCTAGCATTTCCTCATAAGACCAAGAAAAAACATCGTGGAATTATTTAAATAAGTTTGTGTAGATTTGAATCTCTTCGAGGGAAAAGTCAGCTCGGACGAAAACATTCTCCATGACGCCAGGGGTTCTAGAGATATTAATCAGTATAGTTTTAGCAATAGTTTCCATATTACCCTCTACATAAACCTCAAGTGTAGCCAAGGGATTGATAGGACAAGACCTATCTTGAGTCATAGTCAAGGTGGATTCCCCTGCTTTGATTCTTCTTAACTCAGGGAGGAAGTATGATTGGTGATGGAGATCATCCCAAGGTTTGTCCAGACTAGTCATTTCTTTAATGATTTCTTCGTCTGAGGGAAAGACTAAGTCTAACAAATTAGTACCAGCAAGGGAACTTTGAGCCCAAATAGGCTCTAGGATCGGATCTAACTCTTGTGTAGGAGTTGGATCTATGTGCTAAGCTTGCTGGACTAAAAAGTATGTTGCCTTTTCCGCGGACAAGGGCATGGACATACCATTGTGCCGTGTCCCTTCCAATGTGGCTGATGGGGAAGGAAGAATCCATGGATCATTGAAGTAAGTCATGTGAAATGATGAAACTTGGAAAATATCAACCCTATGGTGTATGATATGAACTTGACATCGCCTTGAGGGGGTGGGTAATTGAAGGTACCCATCAAAGATGGGCACAAACCAATGCCTATGTTGATGATGCCTGGTTGGGGATTATCAATCATCGGGACCGCGGATGCACCCAATGAAGGGTCATTTCTGAAGAAGGAAAATTGATCAATGGTCACAATCCGGCCCTCGTGTGGAAACAACAAGACCTGAAAAATTGTAGTAACCACTGCTTGCATGGCATAAGTCCAACTCCTACCTAACAAGAGATTGTAGTGAAGGGATGTGTCAACTACTTCTACCTTGACGCACATGGTCTTCCCTCCTAACTACACGGGGAAAGAGGGGATGATGCCATGTGGTCGGAACAAATGACCATCGAAAGTGATAAGAATAGTAGGTGATGAAGACAAAATGGGCTGGCCAATGGCCTTCCAACATGCCAATGACATGACGCATGTCAAGGCGCCCTCATTAACCACTGTGCGAAAAATGTTACGCGTAAAAATTTTCGTGGGGTAAGCCACTACTATTTGAAATGTTACATGGTAAGGGAGATGTGGTTTTAAGTTAGTTGTATCTAGCATGATTGTACCCGAATTACAAGTCTCGGTGGTTCCTAAAGCTACTAACAAAGATTTCCTCTAGGAAGGGCAGCTCTGGAGGACCTCCAAAGCGAACATCAAACAAGGGGTTTGAGATAAATCCTCCACCACAGAATAGTTTTGGGCGGCCCTTGCGTTTGGGTTGTGAGAATCTTATTTGAATGCACCTTTTGGGATGCGTTTCATTGTTTTTCCCAAATTCTTCTCGATTTGGAGACGAAGAGATGGGATTTCAGCTTCTTGTCCTTTCTCAGAGGTGCTTGGCTTACTATAGTCATGTGCTCTAGTCGATATAAAAGCGTCACCTTTCATCATATACACATTCACGGATGCAGGGTTGCTCGAAGATGGAGAGGGTCCTTGACTTCCTCCTTCTGCACTTGTAGAGGTTTGGGATAGGTTTTACCCATGTTGGAATGGATTCGTTAACACAACAGGATGTTGTTGTGTCACAAACTTTTGGGCCTCTGCAAGTCGAGGACACTGGTGGGTCGGGTGGTCTTCCGTTCATAGGTTACACGGATACCTCACCTTCCATTTCTCAGTGTTTCCCCCACCAATATTATTAGTGGGTTTCTTATCCCCCTTACCCTTCTTTCGTTGTTTTTTCTTTCCATCAAGCTGTTGGGTGGCCTTTGGATTTGTCGATTGCACTGTGTGTACATACGACATTTGGGTAGGAGCAGCAGCCGAAACAGAAGTTTGGTTGGCCGATGTATGTTGTATAGACAATTGTTGCATTTGTTTTGTCAGTTGTTCAACAGACTTGGTTTGTGCTGAACCTACAATACCATCGGCATGTAGTCCATCTCTCTGTCTGGTTTTATCAAGTATAGATCATGGTGCATCGGGAAAAACCTCGTACAGTAAACCAGACTGAGAATAAATTATCTCAAGGTGTTGAGCTCTCATGATGGCATCTTCTTTGAAAAACACTCACGACGTTGCGATGTCTTTGGATAGTTGTGGGACCAAAGACTTAAGGAACCACTCAAGCAGGAATGTTGGTGGGACTGGTAACTTAATTAAACTCTTCCGGCATCTCCACTCTTGGATGTGGTCAGAGATATGGTCCACTTTTGTCTATTCAAAATTGGCCAACAATTCTGTGTCGGCATCGTATCTCACAGGTAATTGGAAATGGTTTAGGAATGCCATTTCCAATTCGCCGAAGGAATAATATCTCGAGTGGTCGAGCTCGATGTACCATTTCACAGCACTCCCGATGAGAGTGCACTGAAACAATTGCAATTGTATAGAGTCATCTTTCAACGAATTAGATGAGCACCAAAGATGGAAGGTGGTCACATGATCCCTTGGATATTTTTTAGGCTTGGCCTCGAAATTTGGTATGTCCGAAGGTAATTTCGTCGGCATAGGAGGCCAACGTGGATCATGACAGATGGGGTCATTCAACAATCTTGTCAAGTCTGGAAAATGTAAAGTTGCCAAGAAAGGTAGTTTTGGTTGTTGTTGATAATAACCATGGAAAAAGGGGCCTGGAGTGTGACTGGCACCAGGTTGCCAGGAAAATTTGGGTTGTTGGCTGGGGTTTTGGTAAAAACCATGGCCATGACTAGCGCATGGATTCTGCATGTGAGGAGACATCATCGGCTGATTCCCAAAATAGGACGTAGATGGTTGGGCATGAATTACATTCGAAGGACTTTGGGAAGGGTTTCCCCATGCCGATCCCATGGGCATAGGCATATCACCTTGTCCGGGGTTCCATTGGTTGTGAAAGGAATTGCCCCAAATTGACATTCCTGATGAGGGAATTGATCCTTGGCAAGAATTCCAAGGTCCTGATGTAGAAGAAGTTCTTGGGTTTTCCCCTTGTGCAGGAATAGTATGCTGCATAGGATTAGGTTGGCCATAACTAGGGTTACCCCCAGTTGGGAAAGTAACTGACGAGAAAGTATTGTTACCAAATGCATCGAACAAAGAAAATGATGTCTACCCTACCGACATATTATGAGAAGGTGGTCCTTGACTCCCTAATCCAATTGAACTATGGTGTGTGTTTGGCCTGGTAGATTGCTGGCGGGTACCGTTGAGTGAAAGGGAAGAAGGAGGTATATGACCTCCCCTGTAAGGGAAAGAATTAAAAGGAGCTGAAGTTCCCACCATGGGTCCTTGCAGAGGAGTGTTAGAGCTCCCTACCCCCAGACCTAAAGTCTACAAAGTGGAGTAGGATAATATAGGACTTGTACCTGAGTTAGGCATCCCGTATGAGAATGGAGGGTATGTCACACTCTATGTGAAAGGAGCAGTGGCCATCGCCAAAGATGGGATCAGACCACTACTCGAGGTAGAGGCAGTCGAGACTGTGGTGGCTCGGACTGGCGATGGTGGGGTAGGACGTGGAACACCCCCTGTGACGACAACCGTGGCGAGAATATCATGATTCCCAGAAGAAGAAACAGGATTTGCCTCCATTACCGTCCGCTTTAAAGGTGCCAAAAGGTCCTTTAACAGAGTTTGGTCAGGTGTGATTTCCGGTGACTCGGTCGCTTCAAAAGACCCTTGTTGGTCTAGCCTTCACCTTAGTTGTGGCGGGGGTGGCTCTAGTGTAACCAGTGGCAAGCCAAGAAGCCTTCGTGACCGGTGAAGCCCGTGATCCTCCACTGTGTGAGAAGATCAAAGACACACTAGGGATTTCTATTCATTCAAAAACAACATACACAAGGAAAGTCCCTATAAGATAAAACAAGTAAACACTAAACTAGTTGGAAGAATAGTTACAACAACCAACACTAGAGCAACCTACCGGTGCAAGTGCAACTCGAACAGGAAATCACCCTCCGGGTATATTCTGCAAAGCGTGGCCCGATGTCTATCCTAGGTACCATGGTATACCCCCGTAGTCACCTGTGTATGTCCCTAAAAACGATAGGCAACTAGGTTTCCAGTGCACGAATAGTCACTAGGAGGGTACAGTCGGCAGTCGAGTAGACCACAATGACCAGGGTATCAAGCCCCAAACCTGTCAAGGGTATCGAAAACAAGTGCTTCGGAAGACAACTGAGGACCTCGAACGGATTCAAGACCCACGAAGCTCCATGGAAAATGCAATCAAAGGAATCCCAAGATAGGCCCTCTATATGTGTTCTCCACTACGATTGGTCTGGCTTTGGAGGGGTTATATCCACTTCCTTTCCGCATGCAACCTCGTGTTTAGCCTCTATGTTAGAGGGTGGTCCAAGATAACTTTCATGATACTGGACTTTTAACACTCCCTAGCTCAGACTCCAATGTTTGATTTAATGGCCTTGAAGAGTTTCCTCTCCAACCTAATTCAATGCTCTAACCCTGAACTAGTTGGTTGACCCTACAAACAAAAAAATTCTAATTAATTTTCGATTTAGCGTTAATTTTTATGGTTTGTCTTAAGTCAAAGGTTATGAAAGTGAAACTAGTGATGTTTGAAAGATGAAAGAAAAATAAACAGAAAGTCGGAAACAAAATAACTTTTTCTGACTCAAATCTTAATCAACTTTTCAAACTAAAATTTTCTAAGATCTTTGAACAACAAACTCAAAGAAGGATTTCACTCTACTACGAGCTACTTATCATCTAAGTAAACTGTCAAGAACTTATGAAAGAAAAGACTTTTCCTGGTTACTAATGCAAACCAACACTATTTAACCAAACAAAGAAATAAAAGATTTTTTTTTATTTGAATGCTTACAAAGCAAAAAGGAAAAATATCAACAATTAAAGACCAATAAAACTTTTGGCCTAAGAGAAAATCGCAAAGAGTCACTTTAAAAATAAATCACAAGCAAATTAAAACTGGACTCTCACACTTGTCTAAAATACCTATAAAAAGAAAATTTTGAGGAAAACTTCTTAATGAAAAAGAAAGCTATTGTTGTGATCAAACCTAAGTTATTGACCATTATGACAGAGACCCAAAAGCTGAGAGGTATAACTCTTGACAAAGGAAAGGATGACTGCCTCACCTTAAACAAAAATTTTCTCCATAGGCACGATGTTGATAGTTCAACAGCAAGCGTGTGCACACGAGCTGTGTAATGTCAGGGCGCGTGTACATGCGTGCAAACCCTATACAGGCCACGTGTACTTCTGAAACTCTAAAAAATGAAAGAACAAGCAATCAATCCTAGGCAGAGACTACTGGTATTGAGAACCAGAATCTCTTGAAGACTCAGACACTTACTTTGACAGAAAAAAGAAAACAATTCAAGGAAAACTTCATAGAACAAACCAATCTGAGGTGAAACCTAAGCTATAGACTGCAAACAACAAAGACTAGAATAAGTTCCAGAAAACCCCCGAGAAGGATTATTTCTGACAAGGGAGAGGATGATTGCCTCTCTAGAAGAAATTTTCTAGAATAATACACATGACTGACACTTCCTCAGCTAGCATGTACACACATGCTGTGGGAAGGTAGGGCGCAGGTACACGCGTTTAGACCTTATACAGGCTACGTGTACCTCTATGGGTCTCGAAAAAAAATGCGGTCAAGCAAAGAAACAGAGATAACTGGTATGGAATACCATAGTCGTTGTTAGCTTAGACTTTTGCAGAAACTTTAAAAACAAGGAATGAACCCAGTTCTTAAAAATACCCAAGAAAAAATGTTCCCAGAAACCCTAGATATCCTCAGTATGGTCACCAATTCTATTGTGGGTGGGAAATCCCTCCTATGGACTAACACTAAGGGTTTTTATCATGCATGCAGAAATGACCTAAATATTCTTACTTCTTACCATCATCCCGTGCCTAAACCCACATCACTCATATGTAAATACAAGGCTGAAGAGATTAAGTTGGCGTACCTTATTTTTCATGTTTTATGTCGATCCCTTTTCGTGCTTGGTTGTTCTTTGAATGCAGCTCTCCTCCCAACGATGACCTGCATTCAAAAAAGACAAACAAAGAACTCCACATGCATTTGATCTATGAACTAATGGGTTAGATATTTAATCGATCATACAATCAATATTCAAATAATGACAATCTCATATGGCGGGATGGGAAAAGCAATTTTTTTATTAACTTCACAATGATACATTACAATGATAAAGTCAGCCACTGCTCCTCGATCCTGGTCCTGGGCTCTTCTTCCACTGTCTTCCAACTTCTTTTCTCTATACTTCTCTTTGCACAAGGATGGCTAAAGGTTGGGACAAAGGGAATGATCAATCGGGTATCGTTTCTTTACTATGATTTTCCTCCTTTCAAATGGGACCCCTACCCCTTATTTTATGGGTTAGAAGGAGCTAGGTATTTGGTTGAATGACTGGCCATGCATGGCTGAAAGGTTTATTTAACTTACCCAAAGTTGTGTGTTTCGTCAACAACTTTCCTTTTTTCGTGCTTTTGTAGGTACATGCGGGCTGTCCTGGGTCAGCTAGCGTGTACATGCATGCAGTAATGGAGCAGGGCGTGTGGGACTTTATAAAATGGGTTTTTAAGAAGAGTTGTTCAGTAGTGTTTTGGAAAAGAAGGAATCTGAGATGGCCTAATTCCAGGTAAGCATGTCTGGTGCAAATTAGGGTTATAACAATTGGGTTTCCACATAAATCAGTGTGTCAATTGTGTGATTGTTGTGTCTGGTTTGTTCTTGGTTTTATTTTATTTTCCATTAAAATTTTGTTACGTTGTCTAACATGATTATGACGTTATCTATTTTTTAATTTTATTTATTATGGCATTTTTTGGATTATGGTATTTTATTTAAATTATATTTTTAATGTATAAATGGATTTATCCTCTTGACAAACTCCTCTAACACTCATTATATAGACTCTCCAGTAATGGATTTAATAGATCGAGTAACAAATGAAAAACCACCAATAAGACTTGTAAACTCAGTTCCTGATCAATGGCTTTGTTGCCAGTTTCATCAGAAACTGTGGATATTTTGTTACATCACATTCAATCACTCAAATTTACAGTTTCAATTACATTGGAGTTTTGTAAATACATTTACAATGTCTCAACTTTTTCAAAGTAGTGTATTATATAACTATATTACATAACTAGTACCAACCACATTATTAATATTCATGTCTATTATATAATAAATAGCACCAACCACGTTATTAATATTAATGTCTATTATATAATAAATAAATTAAATGTAAAAATTATGTTTATGCTCCTTATCGACTACATTGATTACTTCATGGAGTCTATATGGCTGGCCACTATGTGGAGAATCATTGACAAGTGAGGTGATACGAGTGGTGTCTGAGTTATTTGAATACACCATGGAAGAAAGCAACATGTTTCTTTGTTAACACATTATGAAGTCATGGAGATACAATACCAAATTCAATCTTGGAGTCTTTTGCTGGAGAGATTATTTGAATCACTATTTTTCTCCCTCGACAAAATGCTTCCACTCTAGAATTTAAATGCTTTGGATTATCTGTGAGTCTCTATGAAAATTGATTAGAGAATTCAATGAATGAATGAATATTATATTATCTACCGATTATAGTAAACTGCGGGACCATTGTTTCTTCACACAACAAAGAGGTGAGGTGGTTGGGTGGGAGGATAATGACTGCAGTAGTGGAGAGCTTGGGATTGACCCTTGTTATTTACTATAATTAATCCACTACTATCGTAGGTGGACAACTCACATTTCGTAGTTGTGGCAAGTGTCTTTAGTCAGTAAAAAGTGTAATTTTATTTTTGACAAATGAAATAGGGAGTAAGATAAAAGTTATACCTTTTGGGTTTGTTTGCGATCGTTATATGTCCCATCTCTGAAAAAAGGCGTCAGTGAGAAAAACCATCTCCCAAGTCTCCATTGGATAGTTGAGTAGGGCTCCATTCTCGTTATCCCCGTATGTCGTGGTGTGTTTAGCTCACTACATTTGGTTAGGTGCACTTAATGCACCACCACCCTTCCTCATGCTACCTTTGAATGCCCTTCTCTCATGCCAAGCCTAAACTACTGTGTTCCTTCTGCTCCCTGTCGCTCTGGTGCTCTAGTGTTACCGGATCTGGTGATTGGTGCAAGGAGGTTCCACTTATAGGTTAGTTATCCAATGTAAATCACTTTTCCATATTATATTTAATGTATAACGTTTATCTTACACCATTAAATAATACATCCACAAAGATCGACCAACGTCCCTGCATCGTCTGGTCTATGTTAACCAAACTCATGGATATGCTTGGATTCCATATTTTATAAAGCCTAGACAAGAAATTCCATTCTTAGAAACTTCCTCACTTATGAATGCCATGCAAGTGTCATTTCTTTTGTCCTGATCAGCCATCATCCATCGCTCGTAAGACCAGGCCAAAACTTCCATAATAAGTTGGCAACCCAAAACACGTCCGTCAGAAAACATGTTGTACATTTTATTTATGCGAGGGTTTTACGATCTTATGATATAAGAATGTGTATACTCTTACTAGAGTAGCACCATTATTTACACCTCATATTTTTAAAATGTGAACATTCAATTTTATTGTTCCTCATAGTTGGTCTATAAAAGCATTGTTAATGTGTTCTCCACCTTCCGCATAGTTGGACGATTTTTTGGAACTTCTGGAGTGCACCACACACCTAGCTACATTAAATATTCAAACATCATATAACCATGTGGGGTGTCTTCATTTGCATTTAGAATTCCCCTAAACAATTCACTTCTAATATCATCACCTTCCATTGATAACCAATTTGACAACATGACTCCACCTATGAACATCTCATCGGTGGGTATCTTATGTGTTATGACCTCCAACGTTAGAATTCCATAACTATACACATCCCCTTTTGCCCAAATTTCACCACATCTTATAGAAAGTGTCTGCCACATCTTCGAGAAACTTCATGAAATAAGAAACTTGGCCCACATATGCGCAAATTAAAGCAGGGTATACTATTCCAGTAAAATAAATATGATGAACCGCAAACCATCAAGATCATCGGTCTACTTACATTCATATCCATAAAATCTAAAGCTAATTGTAAACTTAAAATTTACTACTTCAAATACATCAATGCCCAATACCTGAATTGAATGAACAGAAAAATGACCGAGATATGCAAACATAGCTTCAATTCTTGCATGGTACCTACTTAACGTTAGCAATGAATGTTGGGTTTGATAATTTCTAAATAAATTTTTCAGGCTGGGTTTGGGTTATTCACTTGAGAATGGAGAGGAATCCATGCTTTATTTATTGAGTATTAAATTTTTTTTCCAACAATTTCATTAAAATATATTGGTTAACTTTGGCCAGATTTTGGTAAGTTAATGCAGTGTGTGTGCCAAAATGTAGAATTATGCAAGAAAGACACCAACGCTATAATTTATGCAGAGGAACGAGAGAATATGATGTATATCTACTATTGTGAAGCAAGCCAATACACATATACTGTTGCTAATCAGAGTTAGGGACAATACAGATGTGATGATGAGGAGGAGGTTTCACAGAGAGAGCAAGCTAATGGTGGAATGACAGACATCAGGAAGCAAAAAAATAAGTAATGACCCAACAAATCTTCTGTTATCACCAGCTGACTAGCTTAATATCTTCAAGACATTTTCATTATAACCATTACAAGAACCCAAAAGATGATAAAAAAAGAACATAAAGTGCAACGATGTCTATAAATACATTTTATAGTTTTTAATAAATCCTAGTAATGAAGATTAGTAAATGTGAAATTGCAGTCATCTGGTTATTTCCGAGAAGAGGGGGAATGGAACAGTGTTCCATAATCTGCAATTTCAATGCCACAATTTCCTCAATCCATCGCATCATCGTGAGAGGTTGTGAAAATGCCAACATAATCGCAAAAAATAGATCACCAAAATTGTCCAGATCTTTTGTACTAATGCCAGTAGTTTAGAACCATCTAGGAAGCTAATACCCAAACTGTGTTACAATGGTGTTCCCATTAATATTTTACTATAGAGACTATATGTTTGTGAGCCAATGGAATTGAATCAATCAAGAATCTATGGGAACATAGAAGAATGCCTTACATAAATACACAAACATACACGTTGAATTAATTTCATTAAAATATGTTGGTCAACTTTTTCCAGAGTTTGGTAAGTTAATGCAGTCCACGTCTTAAAAATGACAAGGTCTCAAAGGATATTATTTGGTGCACATTGTGTAATCTCCATCTAACTAGCTATATTGCACCGCACATCTGTTAATTAGATGCACTTATGTTAATTAAATTCACTTATGTTAATTAAATGCCTTGTGAAATATGCTTTGGTAACTTCAAAGTACCCTGCGGATACGTCTGATCGGATGTAGTGGCATGAAAATTTAGTTTTATATCACCAAAATCTATTGATGGAAATCATTCTAAACATTGTCATGAAATACACTCTCATCTCAAAAAAAACTTCAGAGTCCCTGCAGTTATTTTAAAACTACCTCTTGAGTTCATTTTGAGTTTTCTAGTGCACTCTTTTTGTGCCATATATTTGGAATCCCCCCAAGAGGTGCACGCGATGGATCAGGAGGCTTCAAATTGCCATATATTTGGACTCCTCCCAAGAGGTGTGCAGGATGGATCAAGAGGCTTCAAATTTTGATGGATTTGTAATAATATTAAAGATATGCATTGGAAATGTTTGGGTGAACTCTATAGTAAAAAGTGCTTAGTGGTAAATCTCAAACTTCTGACATTCTTAATGGGATATATATCCCATTCATGTTATCTTCTAGGTGGTTTCCTCATTACTAATTAATTTATTCTTGTGTGTTGACAAATGGGAATTGTGATTCTTACATGTTGACATGTTTTACTGTCCTGTACTGGGTTGAACACTTGGTATTGAGTTATTTTCCACAATTTTTTTGTTATATGAAGTGACCATAATTGATTAATATTATCAAATATATCCTAGATGTCGTAATTAATATATCCTACTAACTTGCATTTGCATCAAAAACTAGACTAGCTCATCTGTACTAATCATTAGAAATACAGTTGCTATGCTATAGCCAATTTACAGTCCTATCTAACCATCATCTCAAACACACTCTACATGTATATTTATTTGTTTTTATTTGTGTATTCGTGTGAGCTACATTGTAAAACAAAATCTGGTGTATATATTTGAAAAACCATGCAGAATTGGATTGTATCAAGTAATTTGTTTGCAACTTTATTTGACACCATACATTGAGTTTTGTTAATTTCAACATTATGATTGTTCTACATATTCTTATGCAAAACGATTAGAGATCATTTAAGTCTAGTGTTGGCCACTTAGAGAGACATAATGTGCACAAGTTTTTTTTAAATGCCTAATCAAAATTAGCACATAACTTTTTCAATGTTAAAAGTTTATTTTTAAATTCCTAATCAAAATTTATTGTTTTCTTTTTCTCCGAGTACTTGGAGGCATATAGAATGGTGTAGAAGTGGGCATCATGCATTGAAGTTTCTTGGTACCCAAACCTGGGTCAAGCGATTATTACATATGTCCTTCACAACATGGCACTAAATCACGTCCTCCAAACTAAGAGGGAAGTTCATGGAAACACTACAAATAATGAAGCATACTATATTGCCCCTGTTGAAGGGATAAAAGAAGAAAAATAATATAGTGCCAATGATATTGTAGTCTTCACCAAATCAATATTGATATGTAATCAGATGAAAGGAATTTATCAAGTTTGAAAAGACAATCTAAAGCCTTTTCATAGAGAAGCAAGAATTGTTGTTGCTCAATTTCAGTGTTTTACCATAAATTACCATGCGAAGATTGAGAGGATGTCAAGTGATTTAGTATCAAGAGCAGTGTCAGTTGTAGGTGAAGGTGTTAAGATGACTTGGTGTCACCGTCTATGCCAACAAAAGTCATTGATGGACATCGATATAGATCCCCAATGTGTGGATGATTTCTTCTTATGAGTGTTGTTGTAATGTTCTTGACTTGGCTAGTCTAGGAAACGTTGCTAATGTGTGTGTAAGATCAAAGGTTTACAACATATAAATGATCATACAAATAATAAACGTGACAAAGGACAACAAATTTTGTATTATGATATCTCTGTGTATTACAAAATGGTTGAATGCGGCTAAATAAACTGGCAATACTCGACTAGATCAACAGACAAAGGATCTTAGCCGGAATACAAATAAACAACTGTGACTAAATAAAATAACAACACTCGGCTAGATCAAAAGACAAAAGGATCTTAACTGGAATACAAATAAGAAACTAAAAGATAATACTCGGAATATGGGAGCACTGTGGAATCAATGAAGAATGATGGAAGACCTAGATGATCTTCCCGGTGACTAGGGTGTGTCTTTCAACACCAAAATCAACCAACTGGTGTCTTCCTCCTGGAATACACTGAACTATCTCTCCTGAGATGTGCCTCTTCTCCTCAATGACAAGTCATAATCTGCATAATGATGAATTAGTTTTTTGACCCTTCCTTTATAGCTTTCCAAAACCCTAAATCATGTTGAAACCCTAATTCATTATTGACTTCCAAAACCCTAAATCACTGTTGAAACCCTAATTCACTGTTGACTTCTATTTTCATCTCATAATGACTTAAAAGCGCTTTTAACCCTTTTTAGCTCAATGTCACTTTCCGAATATAACACCTGTTACTGGAGTGACCTCTAGTAACCCTGCTTACCCCTCTTTGGCCCTAACTATAGTCTAAAGAGGCGATTTAGACCATTAATCCTCCTCTCTGGAGCTCCTATTTGGAAAGGGACATTACGGTCCTCCCTTCCCGAAATTGCTTGTCCTCAAGCAATACTAGTCCAGGGTGTTGCAACACCTGCTCGCTCTCCCAAGTAGAATCTTATACTAGAAGCCCTCTCCATCTGATCAAACACTCTCCGATGACCCTGCTCCTCACTCTCCGCTCTCGAAACTCCAAAACCTCCTTCGGAACTAACTCCAATTGTCCCTCCTCATCCAACAGGGGAAGCTCCTCTGATGTGCTAATGAATTGTCCCACTGCCTTTTTTAGGCAAGACACGTGGAAAACGTTATGAATCTTTCTCCCCTCTGGAATCTCTAGCTCATAAGCAACCTTGCCTACTCGACGCATGATCCTGTAAGGACCATAAAATCCGGGCTTGAGCTTCTCAGCCCCACTCTTCTTCAGAGATGACTGTCTGTATGGTTGGAGTCTCAAGAAAACCAAATATCCAACCTCAAATATGCACTCTATCCTGTGCCTGTCGGCACTTATCTTTTGTCAGTTTTGCGTCGTCTACAGGTTCTCTTTCAACAACTTGAAAATCTCCTAACTCTCTATGATCCAATACTTGGCCTTGGGAGCTCTGCTCTCCCCGAAGACCAATTCTACAAAAGTGGGAGCATCATATCCATACAATGCTCTAAAGGGTGTCATACCAATGGACATGTGGAAGGTGGTGGTGTAGCAATGTTCTCCTAAATTTAACCACTGTACCCACATTCTCTGTTATCCTCCTACATAGTTCCTCAAATACCCTTCAACCCACTTATTGAAAATATCGGTCTGCCCATATGTCTGAGGGTGATAGATGGTGTTAGGTGTCAACTCTGTCCCCAAAAACTGAAACAACTCTCTCCAAAATGTCCCTATGAACCGACTGTCCCTATCACTGACGATGTTCTTCGACAACCAACGAAGTCTGAAGACCTCCCTGAAGAAAATCTTGGCTACCTGAACTTTGTTGTACTCTGTCAGTATGGCGTAGAAGTGAACAAACTTGTTCAATCTATCAACCACTACATAGATATAGTCCTTACCCTGGACCTTGGGTAGACCCGTGATGAAGTCCATATATATACTCTCCTGTTTCTGCTCTGGAATGGGGAGTGGTTGAAGTAGCCTTGCTGGAAGTGCATGCTCTGACTTGTTCTACTGTCAAGTCACACACTCACTGACGTGTCTCATAATGTCTTGTTTGAGGCCCTTCCATGAGAACCTCTCTCTGATCTATTTGTAGGTTTTGAAAAACACTTGATGGACTGCTAGAGGTGAGTCATGAACTGCGGTGAGGATCTTATTCTTAAGCCTTGAATTTGGCACCAAGTAGACTCTATCCTTGTAAAATATGGCATCGTGAATGACCCTATAATGGTCATCCTATATCTTCCCATTCATCACCTCACAAGAGAACTTGTTCTTGGAATATTCCACTAACAAGTGGGATTTCCAATCTATTGAAATCTCCATCAAAGAACGTGTCACAGGTCTCCTCGATAGTGCATCAGACACAATGTTCTTCTTCCCCTTGACATACTCTATGTCAAAGTTGAATTCTTGTACCTTCGTCACCCATTTATGTTGGCACTCATTGAGGTCCTTCTTCTCAAGGAAATACTTCAAACTATTGTGATTGGTCTTGACCACGAATTTGTTGCCCACCAAATATTGTCTGAACTTAGTCAAGGCATGCATGATTGCCAACATTTCCTTGTCATAAATGGAGTAAAACCTCTCAGGTTGACTAAGCTTCCAGATCCCGAATACAATGGGGTGTCCTCCCTGCATCAAAACTGAATCGATCCCTTCATCGGATGTGTCACACTCTAGTACAAATGGTATGGTGAAGTCTGGTAGTGCCAACACTGGACAAGTACCCATGACTTCCTTCATGTGATCAAAGGCTTCCTATGATTTCTCAGTCCATATGAAGGCCCCATGCTTAGTAAGATCTATCAGTGATGCTCCAAGCTGAGAAAAACCCCAGACGAACCGCCTGTAATAGCTGCACAGCCCGAAGAATCTCCTCAATTCTGTCATGTTCTTGGGTGTCAGCCAATCCAAAATGGCCCTGATCTTCTCTTGGTGCACCTATACCCCCTGTGCACTAATGATGTGGCCTAAGTAAAGCAGCTCTATCATACCGAACTCACACTTGGACTCTTTGGAATACAATGATTGTGCCTCCATGATGCTCAATACCTTGTCCAGGTGCCTCCATGATGCTCAATACCTCGTCCAGGTTCCTCATATGCTCTTGCCATGACCGGCTATAGATCAAGATATCGTCGAAGAAAACCAAGACTGATTTCCTTAACTGATCCCTAAATATAGGGTTCATGCAAGACTAGAATGTAGCGGGTGCATTAGTTAGTCCAAATGGCATAACCAGGAACTTGAAGTGTCCAAAATGACATCGAAATGTCGTCTTCTCTATGTCCTTCTCTCGGATGCTGATATGATGATATCCATAGCGTAGATCAGTTTTTGAGAAGAAAATTGCCCCATGCAGTTCATCCATCAACTCATCAATGCGTGGGATAGGGTACCAGTTCTTGATGGTTTTCTTGTTCAAGGCTCGGTAATCAATGCACATCCTCATGGTGCCATCCTTCTTTAGAACTAAGACAACTAAAGAAGCAAATGGGTTGCTTCTCGGTTTGATGTGTTCCATCTCCAACAATTCCTTGATTTCCTTCTCTATCTCATCCTTGAACCTCCTAGGATGACGATAGGGGGGGGGGGTGATCATAGGTTTGGCCCCCTCCTCCAACGCAATGGTGTGCTCAAACCCCCTTTCAGGTGGTCTCCCTAGTGGAATTGCCTCAAAAACCTATTGATGTCATCCCAATAAATTATTGATCTCTGTATGGTATTATTGTCGACCTTAGAAATCCTTCTGAGTAGTGATCAAGCATTCTGCGGCATATGCTACCTCCCCATATCTAAATATCCTCTCCATCCTCTTGGATGAAACTGTCCTGGGTGCTCCTATCAACATACCTCTTAGAACAACCTTCTTCCCATCGTGATCTCTAAATCCCATTTCCAAGGTTTGGTGGTTGGTAGTGATTTTTCCCAAGGTAATCATCCACTGAACTCCTAACACCACATCTATGTCCGATAGATCAACCACATAAAATGTGTCTCTCACTGTGTAGTTGCCTAACCTCATCTCTAAGTTTGAAACTCTATCTAGACACTCCACTATGTGGTCATCTGCTACCACAACATCAAACCCCTCAAACTCCTCTGTCTGAAGTGCCCGTCTCGATACTAGTGAAGCATCAATGAAGTTGTGGGTGGCCCCACCATCTATCAGGGTGATTGCCCATTTCCCCTGAATAATCCCTCTGATACGAAGGGTATCATACCTGGGAACACCAGAAAGGGTCGCTATGACACCTCCCTTTGTTGGTGTCGCTATGACACCTCCTCTTGTTATCCTGTTCTGGCGGTTGTGGGACTATTGGAGGATGGGCTCCTGCCAGTGTCGGTGGTCTACAGGGAAGTTGCTCCTCTGTTGGTGCTGACTCCTCCTTTGAACTAGTGGATCCACTATCCTACTCCTCCTCCTCACTGTCCACGCTATCTGTTGCTACCTCAATATAATGAATCTCTCCCTTGCCCATGCACCTGTGGCCTGGGATGATTGGCAAACTAAATCGGGAAATGCATGATTGGTAAACTAAATCATTTTCTAAATTTCCTAAATCATTTCTCCTTTGAAATTGTTGATGAAAAGTGCTTATGTCAGCTCATGCATTGGTATTTTAAATGAGACCTAGTTGTACTCCTTCTCATCCAATGACTAATCTTGCATATGAATGGAATTTCACATGATCAAGTGATGAGGTAGGATTGAAATATTTTACTTCTCGTGATGTTGTCAGTATTTCATTAAGGTTAAAAAGAAGGAAAACTTCTATTTTTCCACGATCATCTTTGAGAAGTATATGTAGTCTTAACAAGCCTTAAAATCACATGGGAACATGCAATACATATGAGTATTAGTGTTATATCTTTGATTACTCTATCCTTTGGGTTTATGGTTGCCTCAGGTCTTCTCATATAGATTTTTTTCTAATGTAGACCAAAGCATAAGGAAATGCAATGAATGCTATAGGAACAACTCAATTCTATATTCTTTCTATGTCAATTCAAGACACGTTGGGGTGGAGGGATTCATATTGTAATGCCACAACAACATTACTAAGATGATTGAAGTAAAAAAGCTTTTCCACAATGTACTCAATTTCTTATCAAATGGGATCATCATTGATCTTCTCTGATCTTCTTGTTCTAAAAGTCTCAAAGACTTCAATGTCAGAGGTGGAGGAATTATGCAATTTTTGCAAACTTTGTCCATTTTTCTTACTACAAGAACAAAATAAATCGTTCTCCTCATATAATGTAAATCAAAATTGAAATTTTCATTGGAAAAAGTGCAGGGGAAGGTTCTGCGATATTATTTTCAAGTTCAACGATTCAGATCCTATTTTAGAATTTTGAGATTTGGGTAGGTTCAAGTGAAGTTTTTTGCCAATTTCCAATTATGCATATAAAATTGTCTATTCAACCCATTATTTACCTTAGGTGGGATCGAATGAACACAAATTTACACATGGTAGCGTATGCATTCAACCCAAAATGGTATATGGCGAGGCCTAGTAGGATTCTTCCCATTGAGGATCTAAGAAGGGATTTTGAATTACCATTACAAAGTTATACAATGCAAAAGAGGGGAAAACACTTAGGAGACAGTGGACGCAGTTTACAGGTCTCAATGGTCCCTTCAACAAGCTTGATATGAGAGAAAATCATAATAACTTAGACCAGTATGACCTCATTGGTTGGTGGAGAATGCATGGAAATGATGCTCTAGAGATCCAATGTCTTGTTATTTTATTATTATCTCATATTGCTAGTTCCTTTGAAATTGAGTGGAATTGGTCCACATATAATGTCATCCACTCTATCAAGAGGAATAGAATTGCTTCTAAGAAAGTAGAGAAGCTAGTTGCAGTGCACAATGCCTTACATATTGTGCATAGGAAGATACAAAAGTATCATAGGTGACCAACAACATGATGGGATGTGTATCCAACGGGTAGTGCATTGATAGATGAAGAGGGTGGACTAGATGAGCTACATCATGGTTTGGTTGGTGTGCCACTGGTTACTCATGAGAGTGAATCTAACATAGATAGTGACACTACCATTGATATTCATGATTACTTCATGCAACTAATGGATGTAGAGGACGATTCAATGGAATTTACTTCTTGATGCTCATTTTATTTTTAGTATCCATTGCCCATTTTTATTTTTCAATTTTGACATTCCATTGACTTTTTGATGCTCATTTTATTTAAGAGTTTAGTATCTACTATTTTGCTTAGTACTATTTAGAATGATGAATGATACATGATGAATTTGGAGTAATGTACTTCATTTATGAATATGGAACTAAATCATGTTTATATCATTTACAAATTTGGATTTAGTATTTACATTGCATAATGATGAATTTGCATGGGATGACTTGTTATTGTTGGGATTTTATCATTTTTATTTTTATTTTTATAATTTTAGAGACATATGCCCCTATGTTAGGGACCCCTACATGTCCACCATGAATTTTTCTAATATTTGGTGGGTGCCTCCACACGTCTCCCACATTGCATTTCCATGCTTCTACAAGTGTCTCAGAAGATTTGTGGAACATTGTCTACAAACCCTCCACATTGATCCTCCATCAATGCCAAAGGTCCAACTACTATTTTGAAATTTCGTATAAATTCCTATATTTGTGTGGACATTTGCAACAATTAAAAATTCTGAACTTCACATGAAAATTAATCAAATCTCCATATCTATCAAGCACTATATGAATCAAATCTCTTGAGGTATAAAATTTTGTATGGTTTAAAATGGATCTAGGTTGGTTGTAGTCTCATTCAATTCCATAGAACTCATAAGTGAGTCACAACTCACAACTTGTGGAGAAATGGATATGTGAAAATACAATTCTATTTTTTTTTATGATATTTATACTTGCAATGTAACAATAATCTTATGTAAATATAATATATTTATATTTAAATATAAATTCCATATCTCTTTTTATATCTATATAGCAATTTTTATATTAAACATACATATCCAATCTCTCTCTTTCCTATATAGAGATATTTTTATTTATGTGTATTTATTTGACAAACATGTAATGTTTTATTATTATTTCTTATAAGCAATTTCTTTTAAATTGACATATCATGATATAAGCATTATTTACTTACATGATAATATATCTTTATCATATTGAGATGTAAATGCACATCACTATTCTTGGTACAACAAGTACAACAATACTAGTGAAGAGTACATTAACATAGATGCATCTTATCCCAAATCTATCTAAGTACTAGAAAGATTTTTAAAAAATAAAAAAATCTCCATATATTTAATACATTTTAAAATTAATTTTCATTAACCATTGTTTTACATTACACATAAATGTGGAGACAACAATATTCACCGGGAGGAATCTCATCAATTGGTACACGACTAATATGAAGATGTACTTCATCCATATCAACCCCAAAGACATTATCCATGAACAGAGGACATCAATGCTTGTAACCAATCGTCACATCATAAAATACATCTAGAGAACCCTGAAGACTATCCAAGCAGGCAGTGAAACATTTTGTTCTACGCAAAAGAATATTGTTTAGGATAGGTAATCCATGTTCTTGAACATACCATTGACTTTGTATGAATTTATGCTCTGTGAAGTCTGTGCCTTCTGGAAAGAGAACAAGGCACAAGGGATATCATGGGTCCTTGAATGTTGCAAGCATTGATTATATGATTGGTTTGTCTAGCTCCCATTTTATCTCAATTAGAATGAACTCAAGGATGTAAAAACCCTAACCAAATATAGGTACATTGTGCATACTACTCCTGAGAATATACCTAATGTAACCCAGATGATCTTTATGCAATGCAAGGTCCCACATGTACATCCAATCTACCTATGTTCGGTGGTTGTAAATCAATAAAATGCACTCTCTTGGAGGAACACTATCTCTAGAAAATACAACCTTTGTCTTGTTTATATTTTCAAACAATAAAGGCCACATGGCTAGCTAGTGGCCAAATAAGAAATATGTTGCCTCCCTGATGTAATGTATATCAAACAAACGCAGTATAGCAAATGAAACAGGAGTTAAGAAAACCAGGGTCATGAATGTGGTTGTAAAAAGCACTACCAAACACAGAACTTATCTAATTACCCTCGACAATTTTAGGTTCTATGTTTTTGACCCCTTCGATTTTTCATCAATCCACTTCCCTTTGAACAACCTCCATTGTTGTTCAAATCCTTTAGTTCGGTATCAATTTCCGATTTTAATGTCTTATTCATTGTTGAGGCTTCTTCAGTAACCTTACCAGACACACTTACAATATCAAATCTTGCACACAACCGTTTGTCACCCTTACTTCCATTTTCAAATAGCTCCATTTGTTCATCCCTAAAATTCGATAACAAATCTTAGAGGATTAATCTTGTGAGATAGTTTCTTCAACTGAAATCACTTCCATTACCACATGAAGCATGATAAAATTATTCTTTTCTCCCCTGCAATATCTCTCAATATGGTTAGGTCACCATTAAATGAATTGAACCACCATATGGGTTGGAAATTATACCCTTGTGTATGACTGTAATGGATTTATGTACATTTATAGATACATGTACACACTAATTATTTAAAAAAGTTCTTTACCTCCAACCAGGTTTTTCAAGGTACCAAAAATTTTCCATTGTACAGGACAAGAAATATCTATGTGACCTTGCATAGCATGATCCTTGTGGACCCACGGGCCCAAAGAGCTTGTATCCCGTGACCACTGCAGGATTCCTAAGGTGGATAGATTTTTTCAGGAGATATCCTTCTATATTATGCATATAAAACTGATCAACAATGTACTAATGCAATGTCAAGATGGGAATGGGAATGGAACAAGAAACTAGTCCTTGGCTAGGTTTCTGATAGCACAGCTGCAGTATGTATGTACATTGTTCAATTAAAGGACAACACATGAACTATATATATATATATATATATATATATATATATATATATATATATATATATATATATATATATATATATATATATATATA
>ML795536.1:31486-42968 GCA_009831015.1 Picea engelmannii
TATATTCATATGAATCCATGTGAATCCAAACCATTATATTGAAATATGTAAAGTTTCTCACATATATAAAGTAAGGGTGCAATAACAATTGTTAGGCATCTCTTCCAAGCCCATCAGATGAGCAACAACACTTGGAAAACAATCTTTTTCACTATATTGATGCTTAATTTCCATCAAATATATTCCATGTACATATTTCCACTATATTTTGCATTGCATCAATTGGAGGTATTGGATAGTTCATTGGATAGAGAACACATTTTTCATCCTCCCTGCAATTTATGCACAACTAAATGAAATGAAATCTATGCCTTATCTTAAGAATGAAGTGCTACTTTATTAAACCTCTAGTAATCAAAAATAGATTTCATAATGAAAGAACAACTTGTTGCATGACTATGCCTCTCAAACTAAATTACCACATTTTCCCCTAAATATTAATTTCTCATAAATATCCTTCTCTTATAAATGGGGCTCATTTTCAAATGGTTTCAATACTTGAAGCATTTTGGATTCATGTTAAACACTTGGATACCATGGAAATTTAAAAAATACCAGATATGAGGGTTTACCTTCACTATAATGGTTTACCTGATATGATGAGGTGTGTCTCTAGAAAATTGGGAAATACTGGAGATGCAACCCTCGTGTGTCTCTAGAAAATTGGGAAATACTGGAGATGCAACCCTCGTGTGGTTGGATTTGTATGGAAGAAGAGGATGCTTCTCCCCTCATATTATAGTTACCTGTCATAATCATAGTCAACACATTAATACATCAACAACACTCAATACACCAATTAAAACAAACTAAGAGAAAGTATATCACAACAAACATGTAAAATCACTAACTAGAGAGTTGTCAACAAGCCGAGTATGTTCCAAGGGAGAAAAATATCCCAAAGAAGCTCCTATATCTATAATAAAACCCACATTGTCATGTAAAGTAATACACATATGAAAATATGGATTATATCAATTGTGATTCCAACCAAAACTACCTAGAATGATAGGAAAACTAGAATGACATAGTATTTGTCTATGTCCTTGGAATAAAACCACAATAGTGGATTGTTGCACCTTTGCAAACAATTCACACACTACAAAGCTAAAATATGGTGATTTCTATATACACTAATCTAAACATATTCATATCATTTCTCTATTAAACTCACCTAGGACCATAGACACTGCATTGTTGGTGTGAGGACGCCCTCACTTGTTGAGGTACTGAAATTGAAATGGTTCATATTCACATGCAAGGACATTCAAATCAATTTCAAAGCCGTCACTTTGTTTTCTTATTTTTTTCATCTTTTTAGGGATAAGAAAACTATTCTTACTCTTTAGAGATGACTCAAAAGCACTCAACCCAAGGGTGAAGTCATAATACATAATATGAAGGTCGTTAAATTCATCCAACATTTTTTAACCAGACCAACCAATTGTTCAGTTTTGTTCAAAGAAGAGGGAGGATTGTTTAAAAGAAAATTTAAGTATCCAAATAACTTCTCTCTAGCCAACTGAAGTCTCTCAACATCTAGATCAACAATATCACTGACCATAATAGATTTGTTGGAATCTACATCAAGATTTAGTTCCTATATTCTTATCTCATGATGGTCATTGAATGAATTGGGTATTACATCATGATCCAGTAATGAATTTGAATCAACTAAGGGATAATACAACCAATTCACCTTTATGGCATGCTTGCAAATGTTTCCATGAATAGACCATGGACAATCACAAGCTATAAAATTTGTGTGATACCAGGTGACAAGATATTTCTTATCACACTTTGTTTGATTCCTCACCCAATAGGCATGAAATATGCTCTCATGAAGACAACAATCACTATCTCAAATTCTTTTTTCCTTTTCCATTGATGGTTCAAGTTGTTTCTCTTTCCTTTAGTTATTCAAATATCCCTCTTTTATCAAAATTTCCTTGAATCGGTAATAGGGTTCAACATTTATCAGGAGGATATACAATAAGCAATCCATCCTACAAGCACACTTTTTTCTTCGATCTGATAGAAGTTTGGCATTTAGGTAACAATAATATGACTTGATAACATTATTTGTCTCTTGATTTACATGAGGAAAATATTTGCAGCCTTCCCTACATATAAAAAATGAGTCAGTGAAGATATCATCTTTACAAAACACAAAAATAAAAATACAAACAAAACTTCTTGCACTTACGGATCTTATCACCAGCAACCCAATTCTTGTAGAAATAGTCCAAGAAATTTTCATTATTTGTGAATTTGATGAAAACTCCATCGATTGCATTTGTCACTTTGTCATGGGAACAACTTTTCATGATGATGCCTAACTCATTGAACATATCGCTTGCTATTTCTGGACTACTAGCCAAGCGGTTAACATTTTTTACCCATGCTCATCGTACATGCCAAATACATAAGATCACTTCACACCTTGTGATCCTCCTACCAAATTCAATTAATATTTAGTGTGATATTTATTGAAAAAATACAAGTTAAAATGTAAAATAACAAGATTGAAGTTACCTTAATGCAACGATTTTAGCCAATGCATCATCAACCATGAAGGCATTAACTTTCCCATCAGGACGAAATTGGTAACACCTATGCATAAGGTGCTCAAACCATAGTGCAATATTATTTGACGTATTTCGTGATGCCACCACCCATGCAACTGGCACCCCGCTTTTTGTTCATCAAAAGCTACTAATGTGTACAATTGATACTGTCATATTCAAAAGAATATATGTAGTCAAGTTTAAGTCATCAATAATCTTTAATCACTACAAATCAAATGATAATACTAAATAAATCATTGGAAACATAATTACCCCATATTTATTTGTATTAAATGTTGAATCCATGGCTATTAAGATATTATGAGATAGCTTAACCATGGTCTCCAACATCCATGGCGTTTGAATTCAAACTATGAAAGGGACATCTCCACCATTGGGCTTTTGGTAAAATAAAAAATCATCTTCGTGTTTTTTATACCAAAGGTTCACACTCATTTCATCCTTTTTGTGCAATTGGTAGTTTTCCTTCATCAAACGATTGTAGTTTTTGACAACATCTTTCCTGCTCAAGAAAAAATATCTTTCCCGAGCTGTGGCATCCATATCAACATGTTTTTTTTATATGAATTTTACAAACAGAATCAACTGGCACTTCCAAAAAATAACAACTTTCTACATAAGAGACCATGTCTCTTGAAACCCTTGGCTTATGCATGGACTTAGCCTCACTCGAAGTATCATGTTGGCCATGACAAGGCCATCCATCCCCATCTTCATGGTCATACACATTATTGTAACACCCTGTTTCCCCCAGTATGTAAAAGTAACTATATTGGCCAAGAATTATGGCAAACTCCAAGATGTGAATGTGTGATTTGAGAGATCCTATATAAAGGGTCGATGAATGTAAATGATGTGTGAATATATGTTTCATGACTACTGGGAGGGGGATGTGCTGAAAAAGAGACCACGGTGGCTGATGAAAGGTGGTGGAAGGCACCTGGAGTGGTGGCGTTAACTTCCACTGAACCAATACTGTATTGGTCTTTACTGGCTCAAAGACCAAAGCTACTCTCTAGCCCTAGAGTGAATTACTCACCAAGATGGTAGGTGGGGAGGCTCCTCATGAGTTAATGAGGGGATGGGGGTGAACCGTCCATCTATAGAAGCCCTCAGACCTGACCACTGTGGGGGAATTCGCACCACACGCGACCTTGAAAGACAAAGCAAGAAAGGAAGTGTGGGGAGAGGAGAGAGCACGCAACAGGAATCGCAGAAGGAGAACCAGAGGAACTCCGAAAAATACAGCGAGTCTTGAGCAGAGGAGAAGGAGAGTAACCTTCATCCTTGAATTCCGACGAGTGGGAAGTAGGAGACTGAGTCTCAAAGCCTCATGGTCTAGCTTGGGGGTGGCTAGTGGTAAATCCGTTGGGAGTCGTTGAGCCTACGGTTGGGTGGAAATGAGCACCCCTCTCAGCAGTCATGCCATACTTGGTGTTCTTTCTGATAAGTGTTTACATCTCACATCTTGAATTAAATATAATGGATGCATGCTCATGTTTGTACACTTATAAATGATTGATTTCTATATAGAAGTGTTTGCCTGGTGTTTCGATCAACAACAATGAATGTGTGCTTATACTTATATGAATATAATCGGCTTATGTATAGAATGTATAAGTTCATATTCGAGCTCGTTCCCTGGAGAGTTGTCCCATGTACACAACCCATGATATGCCCTAGTTTGTTTTCCCGAAGGCCCCTCCTCCTGGGAAGCTCCATCATATTCTAGAGCCGGAATGTGTTTCTGGAAGGGACTACCGTTTTTAAGTAAATATTTAATATTACCTCACCCTTTTCACAGAGTTCATAGCTCTATAATATAAGAAGACCTTTCAGTTAGGTCACCCAGCCTGGTGATAATTACCCAAGAATCCGTTGAAGGATTTTATGGCCTAAGTTTGGAAACCCTGCACCAGAAAGAATGGTTCCCAAATATTTTGGTGTTTCGGTGTTTCGGAAACCGAGAAACCCAAGGGTAATTTTCCTTGTACTGGCCAGACACGAAACCCCGAAAAGAACTTAGCGTGATATATATATATATATATATATATATATCGGTGTTTCGGAGTTTCGGCTCCTGGGAACTCAAGTACGAGACCTCTTGTCTTCGCATATTGTAAAATCTCGATGTGAGAAACCCGAAAATGATAGAGCGTGAATAGATTTTAAAGTTTCGGCGTTTCGGCAGCTGAGACTCCCAAGGGTCAGTTTCCTTGTCTTCACATATCGCAAAATCCCGACTTGCGAAACCCCAAAATGAGCTTAGTAGATATATGGGTTTTGGTGTTGCGCCACCTGGGAAACCGAAGGGTATGAATCCTCGTCTTCATACATCATGAAATCCCAGTACGCGAAGTCCCGATAGGTGAAATCCCGAAGCGGCTTGGTGTGAATAGGATTTCGGGTTTCAGGGTTTGAAGAGTCAAAGAACTCAACTCCCTTTCATTTTGAACTCCCGGTTTTCGAAGTCTCGAAATGAGAAAGGCGCCTCTTGGCTTAGTTCGGGGTCACAACTGATGGACACATGGGAGTAAATCCTATGCTTGGTGCATTAGTTGTACACAACCGATCTTCAACGAAAGAACCAATGAATTGGTGTGGTGAAGGTCTTGATTGGAATACCTAGCCTATGCTAGAACCTCGTAGGAATTCGAGAACTCTGTCCCTCGAAGAAGAGGAGAAAAAGGCAAAAAATCTTAGTTCCCATAGTGGGTGTGTTACAAATTGGTATCAGAGCATGGTTACAACACTTGGCTTGCTTGGGCTCATGAACGGGTTGCGCAGAGACTCCATTCGGAGTACTCCCAAAAGGAGTAACCCTCTATCTTAACCCCCTTAATCACAAGTCGAGGTTAAGAATGAAAACTCCTATTGTGTGTGTGTCTGTGAAAATATATATATATATATGAACTATGTATTGGTTATGAATGAATATGAATATTGACTAACAATAAGCATTTTTCTTTGCACACAAGCGGATGATCAACCGTGGGAAATTACAGACGTATAGAATGGTGACTCACCATGAAGTGGGGGAGGGCTCCCACAATAGAGATGTAGATTCTGACAAAAGGAGGGATGTAGGGACCCCTCCAGATCTAGCTGAGACTGTGAGGAGCCTCATGGTCAAATTACAGAGCTGCAAGGCTGACAATGAGAGGATGATAAAAGAGCAAGAGAAGAAAACAGAAATTAAACCAGTTTTACCACAGAGCTTATCCGACATACAAAGACAATTGCAACATGAACCTGAGATACAGAAAAATGGTCATGTCAGTGGACACACTGAGAGGAGCACCTTGAGAAATGTCCACCCCAGAGATAAGGGACAAGCGTCAGATGATTCCTCTGGGAAGGAAGATGGCGACTCGAAGGGATCTTCTAGCAGCAAAACTAGCTCTCATTCCTGAAGAAAATGAAGGAAGTGAAAACTTTCCAAGAATCATAATCTTGAAGAGTTCAAGAAGGCCAAACCACCCTCATTCAATGGTGAAATAAAGAAAGGAGAGGAAGCGGAGGCCTAGCTGCTTGGACTAAAGAAGTATTTCAAAGTCCATGACTTCTCAGAAAACTTGAAGGCCTGAGTAGCCACCTTCAACTTGAATGGAAAGGCTTCCATTTGGTGGAAGACCTTAAGGTTGTAAAAGGGATTCATGAAGAAGACCTGTCTTGGGAACGGTTTGAGAAATACTTCAGGAAGAAATATCTGTCGGAAAAATACTTCGACGAAAAGGCTAAAGAATTCTATGAACTCAAGCTGGGGCAACTCACCATAGAGGAATATGTCAGCAGATTCCTCGAGTTGTTGAGGTATGTACCCTACATAAAAAAAGAAAAGTAAAAGGTGCAATGATTCATCAGTGGAATACCTATGGACTATCAGAACGGGATTGAATTTGATGAACCAAAGACCCTAGAAGATACTATCTGAAAGGCAAGATATTGTTCTGAACAACTTGGGCATCGGACAGGACCTCGCAAAGGCTGGAAGCCGAAGAATAGTTTGGGATTCCAGAAAAAGAGGTTTAAATTCACAAGATTTAAGGACTATAAAAAGAACTCAAGGATGAGCTTCCCAGCCCGAAGTGTACACCAGCAGAACTTTCCCTCCTTTAGTGGAAATAAACTTTCTGGATCTGCCCTAGTAAAGACTGATAACCCAAAGAGAGAACCTTTGAAATGTTGGGGTTGTGGAGAAGAACATCTACTAAGGGACTGCCCGCACCGACAACAGAACAGCCGAAGAATTTACAACGTTCAAGAAGCTACCATCGTCAATAATGTGGCCAGGAGTGTGACGCAAATTTATGTAGCCTTGGATAATAACCAAGCTAACCACCAAGCTTCAGTGGTGGAAATCGAAGGTATGATCACCAACCATGTAGTGTCTATTCTGATTGACCTTGGTTCAAATTTGAGTTATATAGCCCCTAAGGCTGTGGATAAATGTAAACTACATCCACATAAAAACACCAATCCATGGTTGGTATAGTTAGCCACTAGCACCAAAAGAAGGGTGGCAGAGGTCATACCAGCCTGCCAATTCATTATGGGTGAATTCCCCACCCAAGCAACTCTTAACATATTACCCTTGGGATCGTATGATCTGTTGATTGGTATGGACTGGCTAGCCACCCACAAAGCCAAACTGGACTGTTACCATAAAACCTTAAAGTGTGTAAGTGAAGAAGGAAGGAAAATAACCCTTCAAGGGATCCAAAAACCTGTCTCGGTGAGACAAATATCAGCTCTTCAAATGAGAAAGTATTGCAGAAAAGGATGTCCACTATATGCAATATAGGTGTTGAAAACAATTGAAGGTGACAAACCAAGCCTCAAAGACCACCCCACACTGAGAGAATACAGAGATGTATTTTCGGAAGAAGTACCTGGTCTACCTCCGAGAAGGGACATCGACTTCTCAATAGAACTTGCACTAGGAGTGGTGCCAATGTCTAGGACACCCTACAAGATGAGCACACCTGAGCTAGTTGAACTTAAATTACAACTGAAATAAATGATGGAAAAGGGCTATATCTAGCCCAACGTGTCTCCATGGGGAGCACCAGTCTTGTTTTTGA
The DNA here is from genome assembly GCA_009831015.1 of Picea engelmannii. NCBI lineage: Eukaryota > Viridiplantae > Streptophyta > Pinopsida > Pinales > Pinaceae > Picea > Picea engelmannii. Next base: position 39,159 of record ML795536.1, read on the forward strand.
AAAAGAAAGACAGTACCCCCCGACTATGCATAGATTATAGACAACTCAATAAGGTAACCATAAAGAACAAGTACCCCTTACCCAGGATCGATGACTTGTTCGATCAATTGGGAGGTTCCTCTATCGTCTCGAAGATTGACTTGAGATCTGGATACCATCAAGTCCGAATCAAGGGCGAAGAAATCCATAAAACTTCCTTCAGGACGAAATATGGTCACTATGAGTTTGTGGTAGTACCATTCGGATTGACCAATGCCCCTACCACTTTTATGTGCTTGATGAACAAGGTGCTCAACAAATTCCTAGACAAATTTGTGCTGGTTTTTATTGACGACATATTAATTTACTCCAAGAATAGAAAGGAACAAGAGGAACACCTTAGGATTGTGCTTCAAGTGCTAAGAGAACATCAGCTCTATGCCAAATTTAGCAAGTGTGACTTTTTCCAGAACCAAATACATTACTTGGGCCATGTCCTATTTGAAGAAGGGGTAGCAGTAGACCCTGATAAGATCAGGTCTATCATGGAATGGCCTACCCCAAAGGACGTTTCGGATATCAGATCCTTTATGGGCTTGGCAGGATACTATAGGAGATTTATAAAAGGATTCTCCAAGATTGGGTGTCCAATCACTACCCTCCAGAAGAAGGGGACAAAATTCACGTGGACACAAAAATGTGAAGAAAGATTTCAAACCCTGAAACATCTACTGACCCACGCACCCGTGTTGAAGATTGTTGATCCCGAAGCTGATTTCCTCGTATGCACAGATGCCTGTAAGGAAGGGCTCGGAGGAGTCCTTATGCAAGGAGGAAGTGTGATCTGCTATGAATCCCGAAAATTAAATGAGCACGAAGTCAACTATGTGACCCATGATCTAGAGCTTTCCACCATAGTGCACGCCCTAAAAATGTGGAGGCATTACCTCCCGGGAAGAGAATTTGTACTTATGACAGACCACTATGGATTGCGATATCTGTTTGACCAACCAAATCTCAATGCCAGACAAGCTAGGTGGATGGACCTCCTGAGCGAGTTTGATTTTGAAATCAAACATATTAAGGGAAAGGAAAATAGGGTGGCCAATGCCCTTAGCAGAAGCATGAAAACAATTCACCTGGCGGCAGTAAGCACCTGCGAGACGAATGTCAAGGAAAGAGTCAGAAATGCACAAGAGACAGACACATTCTTCCAGACCGTGACCTCGTACCTACAACAAGAACCCACAAGGATAAAGTATGGAGGCTACCAAATGATGGAATGAGGTCTTCTCACTTACAGAAACAGATTGTATATCCTAGATTGTGACGACTTGAAGAGGTTCATAATGGATGAACTGCACAAAAGACCCTACACTGGTCATCCAGGATACCAGAAGATGATCACGGCCACTAGGAAACAATTCTATTGGCCTGGATTGAAGAAAGACATAGCTGATTACTTAGCCAATTGCATAGAATGCCAATAGGTTAAAGCAGAACACCGACACCCAGCAGGATTATTACAACCTCTACCAATCCCGGAATGGAAATGGGAAACCATCTCCATGGATTTCATCACTGGATTACCAACCTCGACCAAACAAAATGACACCATCATGGTAGTGGTGGATAAATTGAGCAAGTCTGCTCATTTTATCCTCGTCAAGACAACTTGTAAGGAAATAGACATCACCAACATATTCATGAAAGAGATATTCAGACTGCATGGTATGACGAAATAGATCATGTCTGACAGAGACACGAAATTCACTTCCAACTTTTGGAAATCACTGATGGTTGGTTTGGAGACCAAGTTACTATTTAGCACAGCCTATCACCCTCAAACCAATGGACATACGAAAAGGGTGAACCAAATATTATAATACATACTCAGGATGCACGTAATGCATCAACCCAAAAAGTGGGAATATTTCCTGCCACTGGTGGAATTCGCCTACAACAACGGCTACCAAGAATCCTTGAAGACGAGCCCTTTCGAAGTCCTCTACGGTAGACCGTGCAATACTTCAGTCAGTTGGAGTAATCCCGTAACCAGAGTTACTATTGGACCTGACATGTTGAAAGAAATGGAACAACAAGTGATTCAGATAAAACAAAATCTAAAGGTCACTCAGAACCGACATAAAAGTTACATCGACCAAAAGAGAAATCCAAGAGAGTTCAAGGTGGGAGACCACGTATACCTCAGAGTTTGGCCCAGGAAGAGTTCCCTGAAGATGGGAGCATGTGTCAAGTTGGCACCTTGATATTGTGGACCTTTTGAAGTTCTAGATAGAGTGGGATCTGTAGCCTATAGGCTAGCACTTCCTCCCACAGTAAAAGCACATAATGTTTTCCATGTTTCATTATTTAAGAAATATGTACATGATTCTAATCATATAATTGTCTAGTCTGTGATCCAGGTGGAACCGGAGGGAGAATTCCTACTAGAACCTTAATGCATATTGGACAGAAAGGAAACCCCGCTCAGGAACTGAACCATTGCACAGGTCAAGGTGTAGTGGAAACATGTTAAGGTCCTAAACCGCACATAGGTAGATCAATGTATTTGGATGTAATAAAGGTCAATATTCATAAGACCTTTCAATAAAATAGAATAAAGCGGATGTAAGAAGACCTAATAGAATCTTCCGCTTCTAGAAGGATTTTCCTCTAGATGCTTCTCTTAATAGACATATTTAGTATAAATAAGGGGCAAGGGTATGTGAACCCTAGCTTGGAGATTATTGTAACAGAGCGTTGCTCGACTGTAGGTTGCCCCCTCGAAGAGGCCTATGAACATTGCTATCTGAATCAAAGTGTTGTTTCTATTGCTATTTCGTATATAATTTCTGTGTATTGTGAAGATTATGCTGGATATTTTACTGTTATTCTGTCATTTCTAGCATTTCATTTATGTTCTGCATATTTTATATATCTGGTATCTTGCAAGTGGTATCATAGCACTTTCCTTGGCAGAAATTGTGGGTATTTTTTTCCAGGGTAGAGACGTATTCCGGCGTATTTAAGTCACAGAGATCTGTCGTTACGCGCATAAACCCACAGTTGAGGGATTCATACACGCAGGAAATACAAGTGGTTCTTAAGCGCACATCTGTTGGCCACCCTTGTAACCCCTGTTGGTACCCCTTCGAGTGGTAGCGCATCAGACAACACCTGTGTACGGATCGGACTAGATTTCCTGAAGCCCTCTTTAGATAAACCTATCAGCCGCCAGACTGCTATAGTGTCACCAAGAATAGCACTCGGGAAGATACTCTCTAGTACCTGGGTAGTCGGGTAGTACGGCTAAGGTTATGGTCTATCCTCCTTAGTTAGTGCCCTGAGATATTGGGTCGAGTACTACTGTTGGACCCAGCACGTATATCAGAGAGCTATAGCACAGGGAAAACCCTTGTCTATAGAACCCTTGAATACCTAACCCTTGGGGAACATAAACAACAACATAAACAAATTAAACCAGCAAGATCTATTGACGCGCATCTATGTTGGTGTTGCTAAGTAAATACTCTCTGGTTCAGAATTTGGGGATTTCAACACTGCAGCATTCTTCAGACCAAAGTATAACCCCGCAGCTGTAAAAAAAAAAAGTCTGGAATTTTTTTCACCATTATTTGAGACCTATTCCATTAGACTCATCTCTTTCCCCTTGTCACATTCATATATATCATTTTTCGGCAAAAAAAATTCTGACCCCGCCCGCTCCCATTTTTTCACCATTATTTGAGACCTATTCCATTAGACTCATCTCTTTCCCCTTGTCACATTCATCCATATCATTTTTCTGCAAAATTTTCTAACCCCGCC
>ML795536.1:57097-87788 GCA_009831015.1 Picea engelmannii
CATATCTTTCAACTTGGTTAGATGAGGTGCAATTTCTTGATTATTAGACAACCTCAAATTATGTAAATCACTAGTAAGATTTAAGATCCATGATTCACTTGTATTATGATACAATTGCTTAAGTACCTTCCATATTTCAGTTCTGCAAATACATCATCAGACACACAAATTTTAATATATGCACCAGCTTCCTTATTTCTTTGATCTCATTTTTCAAGAGCCTTTTGTTTAGTAGGAGGAGCCTCTTTCCCACTAACCAAATCATATTGCTTCCTCATTGTTAAAAATGGCTCTATTTTATGCACCCAATCATTATAATTTTTCCCATTTAACTTAATTTCTGGAATTATACCCATGTTAATGGCCATTTTATCAATGAAAAAAAATACTTCCACAGAAATTATGCCTTCTTCACACAATATCCCACACACAGAAATTGTCCCTTCTCCACAATAGCACAAACAATAACACTACTGAAAATATTACACTTGACAGCACTCAACGGACAGCCCAATATCAACGCTGCTCTGATACCATGAAGAGAGCAAGAAGAACAGAACACGAAATTGAACAACAGAGAGAAGGGAACATATACACCGCTGAATTCAAACTCAGACCGATGCTGAACATGTTAGATAGATATGAATTTATAGGAAAATTACAAGCTGCAGGATTGTCTCGAAGCCTCCAGAGCTTCCGGCGATTTCTAGAAGTCTATTGATATTTTTCTGCAGTCCGCCGTCTTTGCCAACCACCACAATTAATTCTCTGCTTCTAGATGTCTTCCTACGGCCACTAATAAACATTACAGGTTAATCTCTGTTTTAACAAGGAGAAATTCAAAACAGGGTTGGATTTCACTTGGTGGAATAGTTCTATGCATAACATGTATGCAGTATGCTTCCACCTGCCTGAAAATTTTATTTAGAAATTATCAAACCCAGCCTTCATTGCTAACATTAAGTAGGTACCATGCAGGGACTGAAGCTATGTTTACAGAACTGGGTCATTTTTTTGTTCGTTCAATTCAGGTATTGGGCATTGATGTATTTGTAGTAAATTTTAAGTTTACAATTAGCTTTATATTTTAGGGATATGAATGTAAGTAGACTGATGATCTTGATGGTTTGTGGTTCATCAGATTGATTTTATTGGAATAGTATACCCTGCTAATCTGCGCATATGTGGGCCAAGCTGCTTATCTCATGAAGTTTCTCGAAGATGTGGAAGACACTTTCTATAAGATGTGGTAAAATTTGGGCAAAAGGGGATGTGTACAGTTATGGAATTCTAACATTGGAGGTCATAACACAGAAGAGACCCACCGATGAGATGTTCAGAGGTGGAGTCACGTTGTCAAATTGGGTATTAATGGCATGCGATGATATTAGAAGTGAATTGTTGAGGGGAATTCTAAATGCAAACGAAGACACCCCACGCGGTTATGTGATGTTTGAAGCTTTAATGCAGCTGGGTGTGTGGTGCACTGCGGAAGTTCCAGATAGTCGTCCAACTATGCGGCAGGTGGAGACCACATTAACAAAGCTTTTACAGACCAACTATGAGGAACAGGAAAATTGAATGTTAATCTTTTAAAAATATGTGGTGTAAATATATGGTGCTAATCTAGTAAGAGTATACACATTCTTATATCAGAAAATCGTAAAACCCTCGCTTAACTAAAACGTACAACAGGTTTGCCGACGGACGCGTTTTGGGTTGCCAACTTATTATGGCAGTTTTGGCCCTGGTCTTTCGAGCGATGGATGATGGTTGATCAGGACAGAAGCAACAACACTTGCATGGCATTCATAAGTGGGGAAGTTTATAAGAATGGCATTTCCTGTCTAGGTGTTATCAAATATGGAATCCGGGCATGTCCACGAGTTTCATGGTATCAGAGCAGGATTTGGATTTGAGCAGACCGGAGCCCAAGCTCAAAAATTAGTTCGCGCATCACGAGAATCCGTAAAGGGATCGGAGGAGCGACAGTCGCAGCCCCGAAGAACCGAGAACGTGACATGGTCGCACTTCTCAATAGATCAGAACGTGACATTGTCGTAGCTATAAAGGAGGCACATTGCGACAATCTGACTGGACTCATACAAATTTTGTAAATTTTGATTGTGGTGGGTTCTTGTCGGAGATGGTGAATAAAAAAGGTGCGACAACCGTGAAATTTTCTACTACACGTTGTCGACGTGCAGTCCAAAGCACGAGATGTTAAAACAAGTAAGTGAAGGTGAGAATCGCGTTGAGTGTGTGCATACTTCCACTTGCGGGACTTTCGAGGACCTCTCATACTCACCTACTCTTCTCTTGCGAGACATTAAAAATAGTTGAGGCATTCCATGAGAGATAATTATTAGTGGAGAGAGACTTAGTGTGTGAGAGAATCAATGTGAATATTATATTGTTTTGATGTGCATGAGAGATAATTAGTGGTGGAGAGACTTTGTGTGAAAGAGATTATATTATCTCTTATTTAAATTATATTTTATCAAAAATATTTTGTAAAATGGCCTCAAGTAGTGAGCCCTTCGTTTGTCCCTATTCCTTCCCTCACGAAAAAATTATGAAATGTGGTCCATCAAGATGATGACCCTCTTCAAATCCCTTGATGTTTGGGATTTTGTCTTCATCGGGTAAGCGACCGATGAAGTAGTCGAACTCGCCCTCACAAACAATCAAAGAAATCAACAGAAGGAACACATAAGCATAGATGAAAAGGCATTGAATCGAATTCAAGGCTCTTTGGATGAAACAGCATGACCCAAGATCTCCCTTGCAAAGACTTCTAAATCTGCTTGGGATATCTTGCAGAAAAATTACCAAGGCACGACCAGGGTAAAGAATATAAAATTGCAAACCCTAAGAAGAGATTTTGAAACCCTTGAGATGAACTAGTCCGAGATGGTAGATCTGTACATGAATCGAGTAGCGGGCACTGTGAACCAGTTGAAAACATACGGTGAAGACATATCCAATCATAAGGTGGTTCAGAAGGTTCTTAGAACCCTATCTGCCAAATTCATTCATGTGGTTGCAAATATAGAGGAAGCCAAAGACACAAGTCAAATTTCTATTGATGAGCTCACAGGATCTCTTCTATCCCATGAAGCAAGACTAGATCGGAATGAGCATTCCTCTCTTGAAAATGCCTTTTAGACTCAAACTTACTTTAGCAAAGGCAGAGAAAGGGGTCGTGGTAATAGAAGCAATAGCAGAGGCCGATGTAGAGGTAGGAGAGGCAGAGACTCTTCACATGCAAGAGAGATCAACTCCAGATCAAAAATCAAATCAAGAGCACCTTCAGAACCAAAGGGGGAGAAGAAGATAGTATAGAGACAAGTCGATCAAGTGTTACTACTGTAACAAATTTGGACATTATGAAAGTCAACGCCAGAATAAGCAGGCAGATCTGAACAAAGGCAAAGTGCATGTTAGCCAATATGATGAAGGGACATTTGAGACCATGTTTCTCTCATGTCAAACCACTATGGATACCAATGAAAGCATGGATCTATGGTTGCTAGACAGTGGCTGCAACAACCACATGACATGTCACAAAATTTGGTTTTCAAGTTTAGATAACTATGTTATTTCTGAAATTAAACTTGGAGATAATTCAAAAGTTAAAGCCGAAGGAAAAGATGTAGTCTCAGTCTTAACTAAGAAAGGTGAAAGAAGGAACATAAATGATGTATTCACAACCTAATGATTGTAGGTCAAATGAGTCATCATGGATATAGAGTCATATTTGAAGGTCTCATCTATACAATCCTTGATAAGCCACCCAATACTAAAGTTTTGGCTCAGGTTCGAATGACCAAGAATAGAATGTATCCCTTGACATTGTAAAGATTAAACCATTCATTGTCTTATGCCCACAACGTAACTACTACTGATGAAACCTCGTTATGACATCATAGGTATGGTCATCTACCATTTCCCAGTCTTAGTTTGTTGCAAAAGAAATGCATTCTAAATGGCTTACCCCAGATAAATGATAAGCATAACTCCTATGAAACCTACATCTTAGTCAAACATCCAAGCAATAGTTTTCAAATGCATCATATGGAGCTAAGGAACAACTTGGAGTGGTCCATACAGATCTTTGCGGTACTATTTAAACCCAGTCTATAGGAGGAAGTCATTATTTCCTAACCTTTATAGATGACTTTAGTAGAAAAGTATGGGTGTACTTCATGAAATACAAATTTGAAACTTTTTAGAAATTCAAAGAGTTCAAAGAAATGATAGAGAGACAAGTTGGAAAATAGATCAAGATACTCAGGTTTGATAGTGGTTGTGAGTATGACTCCAGAGAATTCATAGATTTTTGCAAATAGCAAGGGATTGTCAGACAGTTCACTACAACATACACTCCACAACATAATAGAGTAGTTGAGAGAAAGAACATGACAATTATGAACATGGAAAGGAGCATGCTTAATGCCAAGAAGCTTTAAAATGAGTATTGGGATGAAGCAGTAGCATTTTCAGTCCACATTTTGAACAGATCCCTAACCAACAGATTGAAATATATTGTTCCTGAAGAAGCTTGGAGTGGTAAGAAAATCAATGTTTCATATTTTAGAATTTCTGGATGTGTAGCCTATGCACAAGTTCCAAAACAGTTGAGGAAGAAACTAGATTACAAAAGTGAGAGATGTATCTTTATAGACTATAGTGAACATTCAAAAGCTTATTGACTGTACAATCCTGTCACAAAAAGTTTCATAGTGAGCAGGGATGTTAAGTTTCAAGAACACAAAGTCTGGGAGGATCAAACAAATGAACCAGTTAATATACAAAATACTTTCCCACAAATGGATGAACAACAACCTACAAAACAACAAAACACACCTACAATTCCAAGATTGGAATTTCGGGATCAAGAAGAACAGGTTGGCCACAGTCCTTCTTCCAGCATGGATTCAGATCCAACAATAGATTCTTTAAGGAATTAGAAAACAAGAAGTTTGTAGGATATCTATGAACACCTTGATGAGGATCAATGATCTAGGTGGATATTGGTGGTTAGCCACCTGTTCCAAATTTCATCTGGCTCATCTTGACAGTTTTTATTTCAGCATGTTTCTCTATGATGGGGACATTTATTTGTAATTTTAGGTTCAACACTTCCGGGGATATCTTGAAGCCCTACACAACATCCAGGTGAATATTGGTGGCCGCCCACCTATTCCAACTGGCTTATTTTGGAATTTTTCATGTTAGTACATCTTTCTATATTTTCAGGGCTATTTTGGGGCCCTAAATATTGTTTTCTTGTCTTTCCATAGTCAAATTGTAGGAGTCAATGCTTGATAGCATAATGTGTATTTATCACAAATACCTTTCCAACGGGTTATCACACACCTCAAACGGAAATCATATGCAAAAGTTACGACCCCAGGAAGTTGATGTACTAACTTACCCCAACAGAGCCCACATGAATTTTGGTGTTTCATCTCCTAGGGTTAGGTTTTTGGATATCTAGGGTTTTTTCATTCATGTTTATCATAAAAATTCTTTTAGAGCCTCATTGTACTCATTTTCTTATGAATAAGCATAGTCGTCACATCTCTTCTCAGAGATAAAGTTGCCACCATTCTAGTGAGTCTTGCACTCTATATTGTTACAGTCTTTATACATTTATTTCATTAATCAAAATCATGTATTGTTGTATCTCTTTGTTTATGGAAATATTTATGTGTATTTCATTGTAATATCTATTCTTTCATTTCACTCCAAAAATAATCTGGATCAGTGGTATTAGAGCAGGCTGCTCTTGATTTTTTTTTAGGGCATGTCCCTGACGAGGTCCAAGTATATAAAGTTGGGTCTCAAGATTGTCTCTCTGGAGGAAAATCACTCTCACGTGCCCAAGAAAACATGTATCGTGGAAGAAAATAAAAATGATGGAGCAAAAGATTCTATTAACCTGTTGCTTGAGCAAGCTCTCGCGCGACAGAGGGATGAAATGATAGAGAACTTTTCCCACTTCGGTCAACGCCTGTCGATAGAAACATGCACATCTTCATCAAGAGGCCACTTGGGAGGAACCTCTCCCTTCAAGGTACAAGTTAATTTTGATATTCCCATATTTGAAGGTAAGATAGATGTAGATTCCTTAGAAAAATGGTTAAATTTGCTAGAAGGTTATTTCTATGTTCACAATTTTTCTGACAATGAAAAGATCACCCTCACACTCCTCATGGATATACTCCATGTCAAACATTTGTGGGCAACTTACTGGGAACAAAGTTCCACAAAGGAGTCTGGAATATATGGGTCCGAACCCACTTTGGATTTTTTTGTGGATGCATTCAAGAAACAATATTACTCGGTTGATAACTATGAAGACCAGTACATGAGATGGACCTCATTGTGATAAGAGAAGAGCCAAACAGTGTCAGATTTAAAAAATAATTTCCATACCTTGCACACCAAGATGGGTATCAAAGACTCTGAGTGACATCTGATTCTAAAATATCGTGGGGCTCTGCATAGGTACATCCAAACCAAAACAAATTTCCTAAAGATCTCATCATTAGGAGTTGCCTATCGATATGTTGTCAAAATCGAGCAAAAATTTAGGTACCAAAACAAATGGGAGTTCAAGTCTACAAATTTATCATAATCAAAGCATGGTAAATATGGCCCTAACCAACATCCTCCCAAAAACCAGTCCAATACACAGGAAAATAAGGGTAAAGGAAATATGAAGAATGACACTGGCAAGTGGTGTGACTTCCACAAAATCCCCTGGCACAAAACCAATGAATTTCACTCGAAACAATCATTGGTAGTTGAGGTCAAAGACAAGGAGCCGAACCCTGATTCAAAATATGATCCAGAAAATATTGAAAATAGACAGATCATCGGCACAGACCCCAATGCTATTGTTGTGATCGCAACAATTCAACAAGAAGGACCAGTAGAACCTAAAGAGGGGGAGTGCCTCTTCCATTCATAGATGTGAGTGAAGGGGACCCCATTACATTTCATTGTTGATAGCGGCATCCATAAGAACCTCATCTCAGTTGAGATCGTCAAATTGTTGGGGTTTTCGACAACCCCACACCTGCAACCAGACAACATTGGGTGGCTTCACTAGGGACGAGATCTTTGTTTCAACCAACAACATCGCCTGTCTTATGGCATGCAACCCTTCAAGGGTGAGTTAGTGTGTGATGTTTCCCCTATTGATGTATTTGATGTTGTTTTGGTCTAACCATATATGTGGAAATGTCATGTTGTTTATGAGTCTCGACCTTGTAGTGCCATTATTACTCTGGGGCGTCAACTCTACAGTATACCAGAGGTAGTTCTGACTATTGTTCCACCAAAAAAATGTCACAAGGTAATCTCTCATACTGCAAAATTCATCATATTCACAGTCTGTTCAAAGGATGCACAAAAGGTCGCTACAACCACTACAACCTCAACACCTTCTATCCAATAGAAGAAGATTTCATAAGAGAAAGACAATATTGTTTCTTCACCTATGATGGTGCCTACACAATGCCCCGTCAATCCCAGATACAACAGGTTGGTGGAACAAGTTCAACCCCACCAACAACAGGTTGGTGGAACAAGTTCAACCCCACCAACAATAGGTTGGTGGAACAAGTTCAACCCCACCACCAACAGGTTCGGGACAACCTTCCATGGATCACACAACGCAACTTCTCCAACAAGGCACGCAACTCACCAAGATTCAGATTCAAAAAATGCTTTCCCCTCTTTCTCGTGCACTCAATGCAATAGAGACCATTGCTTCCTAAGAGTGGAGGATTATGTTGATATTATGGTAGTTGTAGGAGGTATTAACCTCCACGTGTAACCTTTGACAAGACTAGAATATTCTGGGAAGCAAGACAAACCCTAAAATGTTGTATAATAACCCTATAAGACAAGTTGGCTCAAGAGAATATTTAATATTGAGTTATTAGCCTCTAGAAAGAGAATTTGGCCCAGTCAAGTGAGATAGAGCAGTATAAATAGAGGGTGCTAGAGCTCATTTTTCACTCTCACTCTCACAAATTCATAAGACTAGTGGTGCACAAGTGTGGAGAGGGAGTGCAGCTAGAGCTACTGCAACTGGGATTTTGGATTTTGGTTGGACTTTCTCTTGGTTATGGTTTGGAATTTATGCGTTTTCTTTGGTTATTCTTGCTTGGTGCGCTAGCCTTGGTTAAAGGTGCACTACCTTGGTTGATTATTGGTCTTCTTCCGAAATTATTCTATCTGCCAAGGTTAAGGTGCTCGGGTGTGGCCTTTGTGCCTATGGTTGGGTGACAATATTGCTATATTGTCTATGGAAAAATGAGCACATATATTTATTTCTAACAGGTTATGGGCCCACACTATCTTTAGAAAATCTAACCACTGGAAGATAGATTGGGAATTTATATGTTAAGATCATTATGGCACCAGTTACAATTGTGGCTAGGTTTTTTGATTATGTAGTTGCAACAAACCCTAACCCTTGTGTTCGAGCACTTATGATGAAATGTTTGACCTAATTCCTTAACATCCCAATGTGCCCTAGCCTAGCCCACCTCTTAGTACTCTCATCTAGCAAAAACATTAGGTTTGAATTTTTTTCAAAGTCAAAGTCAAAGGTTGACTTCTGGTCAAATTGATTTTGTGGTCAAAGTTGAAATTTTAGAGTTTCTAGCTTGTTCTAATCATTGAATATTCCGATTGATTTTCTAATCTCTTCTTGTCAATATGGTATCTAATTTCAGATTGGAAGACAAGATGGACGATGTTACAAGACTTCAAAGTTATGCACTTGTATATGTTATCCAAGTTATATCATCTAGCAAAACGTGAGTGTGTTTGCAGGAAAAGTATTAGAGAGCTTGTCCAAGTTGTAATCTTGAATTTAATGCATTCATAGGAACATGAAAACCCTCCATAGAAGTTGAGGCTTCATGTTTGATTAAATTGTTAAGCTTCAAATTTGTGTATATCAAGAGTGATAGTTGCTACATTACAATTGTAAAAAGAAATCTTTGAAAGATTCTATTATTTCTAGGTGCAATGAATACTTGACTGCATATGAATACTATTGATATAGATTCTTATTGTTCTTGTTCACAATATGAACCAACATCTCTTCTAGATAGATATTTCATGTTTTCTCTTGTTGTTCTTGTTCCGGGCAGGTACCCTTCTGATGAACAATCCTTGCAGAAGCTGTCAAAGAAGAGGTTTATAAGGATGACACAAATTTCAGATGGGCATCAATCAGAATAGATAGAAAAAAAATTAAATAGACTCAGAGGATTCAGACTCGAAGGAAGTTAGGAATCAAAAGGAAACCATAACAGGCTTGTGACACTTTGCAGAAAGCAAAGAGAGATGTAGCAGACGAAAGCATGGACTCTCTCAGATGGAGGGAGTTGATCAGAGAATTCCAAAAGAAGAGCATGCATATTTCTCATTCAGAAATGAAGCTAGGATTAGGAGGGCGATAATCCACAATGATATGATCCATTGAAGAAGAATCCATAAAAAATATGAAGTATATATCCATGTTCTTCATTGCAAGAAACATCCATGAGAATAAGCACGTGTTCAGTTTGAATCTAGAAGAAGTATTTTTCAAAAAGAAGTCTCGAATATCCTTGGTTGTCCATCTACATTTATGTTCATATGGAAGAAGGTTGGATCCTTCAGGAAAGAAGGGAATGTAATCTATATAATATTCGATGGACTCCAACATTGAAGAGAAACATGAGGAAGAACATGAAGATTCCAAGAAAGAAACAAAATTTAGAACAACCAATTGAACCAGTTTGAACCCACTAGAAGTAGTCAAGTAGAAGGAATGGAAGGAAGTTGTGATGAAGAACAATGTATTGTGAAAAAGACTTAATCATTGATAGATACAAGGCGAGACTCAGGGCTAGAGGGTTCTCCCAGTAGGATGGAGAAGAATACAATGACAACTTGTTCTAGTAACCAGATATACCTCTACCTGAGCCATTATATCTCTTGTAGTATCCATGGGTTGGAGTTTACATCAAATGAATGTAAATATTGTTCTTCTCAACAGAGTAATTGAAGAAGAAGCGTATGTAGAGAAACCTCAATGTTTTAAGGTATACCAGAAAGAGACCCTTGTATGCATATGGAAGAAGACCTTGTATGGATTCATGTGCAGATCCTCTCATGTACAACAGAAGCATGGTGAAAACTTTTTATGAAAGAGGAAGTTTATTGAAATGGTTCTTTATAGTTCCATGATGATGGATTGAAAATCCATGGAAAACTCCCATGATGACAGATCTGAAGAAGTTGAGAGACTCTAACCCAGTATACCCATCTCCGTATTGACAATTGATTGGCCCATTAATCTATTTGGAGAATAATCAGTTGGATATTTGTTTTGTGGGATGTTTAAGTTATGATATACAACTTCATGGATTTATCGATTCAGATTGGGCAGGGAGTGCAGATGACAGAATAAGTGCTACTTGGATATGTTTCAGTTTGATCTTTTCCACAATGTCATGGGATAGCAATAAATATAAGTCTGATGGACTCGGCATTGCAGAAGTAGAGTATATTGCAGCTTGTGATGCTTGTACGAAATCAATGTGGCTCTATAAGTTGGTTTATGGACTATTTGATTAGGTGTTGGATTTGACCGTGATATATTGTGATGATAAGAGTTGTGTGAAGCTTTCAGAGAACTCAGTGTTCCATGAAAGGTTGAAGCACATTGAGATCAAGCATTATTTTCTCTGTGATAAAGTCCAGAGGGGAGAACTGGTTCTCCAGTATATCTCCACAGATGAAAAGATAATAGATATTTTGGTAAAGCCTCTATCTAATTTGAAATTTTTTGCATACTTAAGGAACAAGCTAGGTCTTGTGGAGATGACTTCTTGATTGAAAAAGGAAGTGATTACTCCTAGGTTGGGAGGGAGCATTGATATGTTATTTATGGACAATCATTTTCCAGTTCGGAAAATGGTCCAGGTTGGGCAGTTCCTCTCCAATATGGAAAGTGGTTCGAGATTTCTAACGAAAATTCATTTTCTAGTTTGGAAAATGGTCCAAATCGAACAATCATTTTCGTAATGAAAATGGTCTGATAGATTGTTGATGTACCATGGACAACGATTCCCCTTATTGACAATGTGGGGAATGGTATAGGACACTCATTCTCCTTGGCAGTCGCTCTGAGTAGTGGTCAAGTAGAATGGTTTGCCTCGTCGAGAAGTCATTCTTTTGAAGTTCACAGTTGTGAGCAATTTTGAAGAATGGTTTGTTTTGGAGGTTGGTGCAGGATAGTCATTTCCATAGGAAATGGTCCGAACATCCATTCCCTAGGGAAGACTCATTCTCTTTAAGTTGCACCATGGTTACTAATGGAGGAATGGCCTAATTAGGTGAATGGTCCAGGTTCAACAATTAGGTACAATAATTCTCTAGGGTAGACTCATTCTCTCTAGGTTGCACTATGATTAGTACCAGAGGAATGGCCTATTAGGTGAATGGTTAAGGTTCAAAAATCATGGAAAATTTTTCTTCTATGCTTGGGAAGAATAAATTAGATATCCCATGGTTGATGTTTTACCTTTTGAGGGTAGATACTCTTCCATAACCTATATCATGATATTATTATGTAGATTGATATCAAATGATATGATTATTGTGGAGACTATATGTCTTTGGACAATAGTTGTATGCTACTATGGTGGATGTGTTCCACTGGTTGTGACTATGTGTCACTAGTTAGTAGTTGTGTGATACTAGGTGTGGTTATGTACCATTAGATAGTAGTTGTGTACTACTATGGATAGACATAGTTGTTCTCTATTGGATGTCATTATTGTAATTTCCATGGAGACTACCACTAGTGTTGGAGAATATTTCTAGCTAGATGGATAGTCAGTGTGTTGATGGACAAACATTCTCTAGGTAGAGAATGGTCTAGGTAGGACATATTACTGGTGGATATAAATCCTTCCTATGGAGGATGGTCTAGGTTGAAAGATTGTTGGTGGACAAACATTTTCCCTTAGTTCATAGTATCGGTCGGAGGGAAAATGGTCCAGGACAGTCATTCTTCTAGGATGTATGTCCAAATTAGAAGAATAGTCCTTGTAGCCCATGGCGTG
This sequence comes from Picea engelmannii, assembly GCA_009831015.1. NCBI lineage: Eukaryota > Viridiplantae > Streptophyta > Pinopsida > Pinales > Pinaceae > Picea > Picea engelmannii. The sequence continues at coordinate 69,247 of ML795536.1, forward strand.
GCTTCCAACATCTATTGGAACAATTATTCTTCTAGGACATATGTCTGGATTAGAAGAAAGGTTCTTGTATCACTTTGTGGAGTGAGTGACTTATTTAGAATCATGCCTAATTAATTAGATGGAGTATGGATTCAATATATGATGCAGTTGATGCTATCAGATGATATTGATAGTGATGATGCTTCTCGTGAGTTGATCTATGTGATCATGACGCTATGATCATGCTACTGATTGAATGGTTTTTTTGTCCTCAATACCATTTCCTTTAATACCTCCCTAGCAAGGAGGGAGTGTCGATATTATGGTATTAGTGGGAGGTATTAACCTCCACATGTAACCTTTGACAAGACTAGAGTATTTCGAGAAGAAAGAGAAACCCTAAAATATTGGATAATAACCCTAGAAGACAAGTAGGCTCGACATAATATTTAATATTGAGTTATTATCCTCTAGAAAGAGAAGTCGGCCCAGTCAAGTGAGATAGAGCAGTATAAATAGAGGGAACTAGAGCTCATTTTTCACTCTCACTCTAACAACTGCATAATACTAGTGGTGCACAAGTTTGGAGAGGGAGTGCAGTTACAACTGTTGGAGCTGGGATTTTGGATTTTGGTTGGAATTTCTCTTGGTTATAGTTTGTACTTTCTTCTTAGTCTTTGGTTATTTTTTCTTAGTGCTCTAACCTTGGAGAAAGGTGCGCTACCTTGGTTGGATATCGGTCTTCTTTTAGAATTATTCTGTCTAACAAGGTTAAGGTGTTCGGGGTGGCCTTTGTGCCTATGGTTGGGTGACAATATTGCAATATTGTCTATGGAAAAATGATCACATATCTTTATTTCTAACATATTGATCGAGGTGGATATTGGTGGTAACTCACTTGTTCCAAATTTCAACTGGCTCATACTGACAATTTTCAGTTCAACACGTTTCTATGTAATGGAGACATTTCTTTGTAATTGTAGGTTTTGCACTTCCGGGGTTTTCTTGAAGCCCTAAAAAAAATCCAAGTGGATATTGGTGGCCTCCCACCTATTCCAACTAGCTTATTTTGTAATTTTTCATGTCAGTACATCTTTTTGTACTTCCAGGGCCATTTGGGGCCCTAAACAGTCTTTTCTTGGCTTGCCATAGTCAAACTGTAGACAGAGTCAGAGTTTTACGACATAATGTGTAGTTATCAAAAAGAAATTTCGAACGAACTATGAAACGCCTAAAAATGGATATCGTATGCTAAAATTAAGACCCCAGGAAGTTGATGTACTAACTTACCCCAACGGGGCCCACATGAATTTTGGTGTTTCATCTCCTAGAGTTATGTTTTTTGATGTCTAGGGTTTTGAAATTCATATTTATTATAAAAATGCCTTCAGAGCTTCATTATACTCATCTTGTGAATGAATGTATCTGTCACATCTCTTCTTATAGATAAACCTGCCACCATTCTAGCGAGTCTTGCGCTCTGTATTTTTACATTCTTTGTACATTTATTTCATTAATAGAAATCACGTATTGTTGTATCTCTCTACTTTTGGCAATATTTATGTGTATTTCACTATAATATCTCTTCATTCATTTTGTTCTGAAAATAATCCGAATCAATCAAGCACATTTTTCTTTACTGTCGTATCAACTAACCTACTTTGAAGAATCCATAAAAGAAAAATAGTGGGTTGATAATATGAATGAAGGAATGGAAGCCATTGAAAGAAATAACACTTGGGAACTTGCAGATCTTCCAACATAAATGACCAGCATTGGATTCAAATGGGTTTAGAAGACAAAGTACAATGAGAAAGGCACAGTGGACAAGCATAAAGCCAGACTTGTTGTAAAAGGCTATGTTCAAAAACTTGGTGTGGACTATGGAGAAACATTTGCTCCTGTTGCACGATTGGATACAGTCAGAACAATTTTAGTTGTTGCAGCTCAACACAAGTGGTCAATTTACCAACTTGATGTGAAATCATCCTTCCCGAATGGTATATTAGAGGAAGATGTCTATATGGATCAACGACCAGGGTTCCCGAATGGTATATTAGAGGAAGATGTCTATTTATTCCATGAGAAGATTGTTAGTGCTCCAACTTTCTTCATTGTGTGATTTATGTCTTCATATCTCTGTTCTTCTAAATTGTTTCATGGTATCAGAGCAAGATTTGGATTTGAGCAGACCGGAGCCCAAGCTCAAAAATTAGTTCGCATATCACGAGAATCCGTAAAGAGATCGGAGGAGCGACAGTCGCAGCCCCGAAGAACCGAGAACGTGACATGGTCGCACTTCTCAATAGATCAGAACGTGACATTGTCGTAGTTACAAAGGAGGCACATTGCGACAATCTGACTGGACTCATACAAACTTTGCAAATTTTGATTGTCGTGGGTTCTTCTCGAAGATGGTGAATAAAAAGGGTGCGACAACCGTGAAATTTTCTACTACACATAATCGACGTGCAGTCCAAAGCAGGAGATGTTAAAACAAGTAAGTGAAGGTGAGAATCGCGTTGAGTGTGTGGATACTTCCACTTGCGGGAATTTCGAGGACCTCTCATACTCACCTACTCTTCTCTTGCGAGACATTAAAAATGGTTGAGGCATTCCATGAGAGATAATTATTAGTGGAAAGAGTCTTAGTGTGTGAGAGATTTAATTTGATTATTATATTGTTTTCATGTGCATGAGAGATAATTAGTGGTAGAGAGACTTTGTGTGAAAGAGATTATATTATCTCTTATTTTAATTATATTTTCTCAAAAATATTTTGTAAAATGGCCTCAAGTACTGAGCCCTTCGTTTGTCCCAATTCCTCCCCTCACACGAAAAAATTATGAAATGTGGTCCATCAAGATGATGACCCTCTTCAAATCCCTTGATGTTTGGGATTTTGTCTTCATCGGGTAAGCGACCGATGAAGTAGTCGAACTCGCCCTCACAAACAATCAAAGAAATCAGCTTAAGGAACACATAAGCATAGATGAAAAGGCATTGAATTGAATTCAAGGCTCTTTGGATGAAACAACATGACCCAAGATCTCCCTTGCAAAGACTTCTAAATCTGCTTGGGATATCTTGCAGAAAAATTACCAAGGCACGACCAGGGTAAAGAATGTAAAATTGCAAACCCTAAGAAGAGATTTTGAAACCCTTGAGATGAACCAGTCCAAGATGGTAGATTTGTACATGAACCGAGTAGCGGGCACTGTGAACCAGTTGAAAACATACGGTGAAGACATATCCAATCATAAGGTGGTTCATAAGGTTCTTAGAACCCTATCTGCCAAATTCATCCATGTGGTTGCAGCTATAGAGGAAGCCAAAGACACAAGTCAAATTTCTATTGATGAGCTCACATGATCTCTTCTATCCCATGAAGCAAGACTAGATCGGAATGAGCATTCCTCTCTTGAAAATGCCTTTTAGACTCAAGCTTACTTTAGCAAAGGCAGAGAAAGGGGTTGTGGTAATAGAAGCAATAGCAAAGGCCAATGTAGAGGTAGGAGAGGCAGAGACTCTTCACATGCAAGAGAGAGATCAACTCCAGATCACGAATCAAATCAAGAGCACCTTCAAAACCAAAGGGGGGGAAGAAGATAGTACAAAGACAAGTCGATCAAGTGCTACTACTGTAACAAATTTGGACATTATGAAAGTCAATGCCAGAATAAACAGGAAGATCTGAACAAAGGCAGAGTGCATGTTAGCCAATATGATGAAGAGACATTTGAGACCGTGTTTCTCTCATGTCAAACCACTATGGATACCAATGAAAGCATGGATCTATGGTTGCTAGATAGTGGTTGCAACAACCACACGATATGTAACAAAATTTGGTTTTCAAGTTTAGATAACTCTGTCGTTTCTGAAATTAAACTTGGAGATAATTCAAAAGCTAAAGACGAAGGAAAAGATGTAGTCTCAGTCTTAACTAAGAAAGGTGAAAGAAGGAATAGAAATGATGTATTCACAACCTAATGATTGTAGGTCAAATGAGTTAGCATGGATATAGAGTCATATTTGAAGGACTCATCTATACGATCCTTGATAAGCCACCTAGTACTAAAGTTTTGGCTTAGGTTTGAATGGCCAAGAATAGAATGTATCCCTTGACATTGAAAATATTAAACCATTCATTGTCTTATGCCCACAACGTAACAACTACTGATGAAACCTCGTTATGACATCATAGGTATGGCCATCTACGATTTCCTAGTCTTAGTTTGTTGCAAAAGAAATGCATTCTAAATGGCTTACCCCAGATAAATGATAAGCATAACTCCCGTGAAACCTACATCTTAACAAAACATCCAAGCAATAGTTTTGCAAATGCATCATGTAGAACTAAGGAACAACTTGGAGTGGTCCATACAGAACTTTGTGGTACTATTTAAACCCAGTCTATAGCAGGAAGTCATTATTTCCTAACCTTTATAGATGACTTTAGTAGAAAAGTATGAGTGTACTTCATGAAATACAAACTTGAAACTTTTTAGAAATTCAAAGAGCTCAAAACCATGACAGAGAGACAAATTGGAAAATAGATCAAGATACTCAGGTTTGATAGCGGTCGTGAGTATGACTCCAGAGAATTCATAGAATTTTGCAAATAGCAAGGGATTGTCAGACAGTTCACTACAACATACACTCCACAATAGAATAGAGTAGTTGAGAGAAAGAACATGACAATTATGAACTTGGAAAGGAGCATGCTTAATGCCAAGAAGATTTAAAATGAGTATTGGGATGAAGCAGTAGCATTTTTAGTCCACATTTTGAACAGATCCCCAACCAACAGATTGAAATATATTGTTCCTGAAGAAGCGTGGAGTGGTAAGAAAATCATTGTTTCATATTTTAGAATTTTTGGATGCGTAGCCTATGCACAAGTTCCAGAACAATTGAGGAAGAAACTAGATTACAAAAGTGAGAGATGTATCTTTATAGACTATAGTGAACATTCAAAAGCTTATTGATTGTACAATCATGTCACAAAAAGTTTCATAGTGAGCAGGGATGTTAAGTTTCAAGAAGACAAAGTTTGGGAGGATCAAACAAGTGAACCAGTTAATATACAAAATACTTTCCCACAAATGGATGAACAAGAACCTGCAAAACAACAAAACACACCTACAATTCCAAGATTGGAATTCCAGGATCAAGAAGATCAGGTTGGCCACGGTCCTTCTTCAAGCATGGATTCAGATCCAACAATAGATTCTTTAAGGAATTAGAAAACAAGAAGTTTGTAAGATATCTATGAACTCCTTGATGATGATCAATGATCCAAGTGGATATTGGTGGTTAGCCACCTGTTCCAAATTTCATCTGGCTCATCTTGACAGTTTTCATTTCAGCACGTTTCTCTATAATGGGGACATTTATTTGTAATTTTAGGTTCAGCACTTCCGGGGATATCTTGAAGCCCTACACAACATCCAGGTGGATATTGGTGGCCACCCACCTATTCCAACTGGCTTATTTTATAAGTTTTCATGTCAATACATCTTTTTGTACTTTCAGGGCTGTTTTGGGGTCCTAAATATTGTTTTCTTGTCTTTCCATAGTCAAATTGTAGGAGTCAATGCTTGATATCATAATGTGTATTTATCGAAAATACCTTTCCAACGGGCTATCACATGCCTCAAATGGAAATCATATGCAAAAGTTACGACCCCAGGAAGTTGATGTACTAACTTACCCCAACAGAGCCCACATGAATTTTGGTGTTTCATCTCCTAGGGTTTGGTTTTTTCATTCATGTTTATCATAAAAATTCCTTTAGAGCCTCATTGTACTCATTTTCTTACGAATAAGCATAATCGTCACATCTCTTCTTAGAGATAAAGCTGCCACCATTCTAGCGAGTCTTGCACTCTATAATTTTACAGTGTTTATACATTTATTTCATTAATCGAAATCATGTATTGTTGTATCTCTTTGTTTCTGGCAATATTTATGTGTATTTCACTATAATATCTATTCTTTAATTTCATTCCAAAAATAATTTGGATCAGTGGTATCAGAGCAGGCTGCTCTTGATCGTTTTTCAGTGTGTGTCCCTGATGAGGTCCAAGTATATAAATTTGGGTCTCGAGCTTGTCTCTCTTGAGGAAAATCACTCTCACATGTCCAAGAAAACATGTATCATGGAAGAAAATAAAAATGATGGAGCAAAAGATTCTATTAACCTGTTTCTTGAGAAAGTTCTCGCGCGACATAGGGATGAAATGATGGAGAATTTTTTCCACTTCGTTCAACGTCTGTCGATAGAAGCAGGCACATATTCATTAAGAGGCCACTTGGGGGGAGCCTCTCCCTTCAACGTACAAGTTAATTTTGATATTCCCATATTTGAAGGTAAGATAGATGCAGATTCCTTAGAAAAATGGTTAAATTTGCTAGAAGGTTATTTCTCTATTCACAATTTTTTCAAATATGGGATCGTCAAATAGTTGGGATTGTCGACAACCCCACACCCGCAACCATACAACATTGGGTGGCTTCACTAGGGATGAGATCTTTGTTTCAACCAGTAGTGTCACCTGTCTTATGACATGAAACCCTTCAAGGGTGATTTAGTGCGTGATTTTTCCCCTATTGATGTATTTTATGTTGTTTTGGTCCAACCATATATGTGGAAATGTCATGTTGTTTATGAGTCTCGACCCTGTAGTGCCATTATTACTCTTGGGCGTCAACTCTACAGTATACCAGAGGTAGTTCTGACTATTGTTCCACCAAAAAAATGTCACAAGGTAATCTCTCATACTGCAAAATTCATCATATTCACAGTTTGTTCCAAGGATGCACAAAAGGCCACTACAACCACTACAACCTCAACACCTTCTATCCAATAGAAGAAGATTTCATTAGAAAAAGACGATATTGTTTCTTCACCTATGATGGTGCCTACACAATGCCCCGTCAATCCCAGATACAACAGGTTGGTGGAACAAGTTCAACCCCACCAACAATAGGTTCGTGCCAACCTTCCATAGATCACACAACGCAACTTCTCCAACAACGCATGCAACTCACCAAGATTCAGATTCAGAAAATGCTTTCCCCTCTTTCTCGTGTACTCAATGAAATGGAGACCATTGCTTCCTAAGAGGGGAGGATTATGTTGATATTATGGTAGTTGTAGGAGGTATTAACCTCCATGTGTAACCTTTGACAAGACTAGAATATTCTAAGAAGCAAGAAAAACCCTAAAATGTTGGATAATAACCCTATAAGACAAGTCGGCTCAAGAGAATATTTAATATTGAGTTATTAGCCTCTAGAAAGAGAATTTGGCTCAGTCAAGTAAGATAGAGCAGTATAAATAGAGGGTGCTAGAGCTCATTTTTCAGTCTCACTCTCACAACTTCATAAAACTAGTGGTGCGCAAGTGTGGAGAGGGAGTGCAGCGAAAGCTACTGCAACTGGGATTTTGGATTTTGGTTGGACTTTCTCTTGGATATGGTTTGGAATTTATGCGCGTTCTTTGGTTATTCTTGATTTTTACGCTAGCCTTGGTTAAAGGTGCACTACCTTGGTTGATTATTGGTCTACTTCCAAAATTATTCTATCTGCCAAGGTTAAGGTGCTCGGGTGTGGCCTTTGTGCATATGGTTGGGTGACAATATTGCTATATTGTCTATGGAAAAATGAGCACATATCTTTATTTCTAATAGGTTATGGGCCCACACTATCTTTAGACAATCTAACCACTGGAAGATAGATTGGGAACTTATTTGTTAAGATCATTATGGCACCAATTACAATTGTGGCTAGGTTTTCTGATTATGCAGTTGCAACAAACCTTAACCCTTGTGTTTGAGCACTTATGATGAAATGTTTGACCTAATTCCTTAACATCCCAATGTTCCCTAGCCTATCCCATCTCTTGGTACTCTCATGTAGCAAAAACATTAGGTTTGAATTTTTTTCAAAGTCAAAGTCAAAGGTTGACTGGTCAAAGTCAAAGGTTGACTTCTGGTCAAATTGATATTGTGGTCAAAGTTGAAATTTTATAGTTTCTAGCTTGTTCTAATCATTGAATATTTCGATTGATTTTCTAATCTCTTCTTGTCAATATGGTATCTAATTTCAGATTGGAAGATAAGATGGATGATGTTACAAGACTTCAAAGTTATGCACTTGTATATGTTATCCAAGTTATATCATCTAGCAAAACATGAGTGTGTTTGCAGGAAAAGTATTACAGAGCTTTTCCAAGCTGTAATCTTGAATTCAATGCATTCAGAGGAACATGCAAAGCCTCCATAGAAGTTGAGGCTTCACGTTTGATTAAATTGTTAAGATTCAAATTTGTGTATATCAAGGGTGATAGTTGCTACATTACAATTGTGAAAAGAAATCTTTGAAAGATTCTATTATTTCTAGGTGCAATGAATACTTCACTGCATATGAATACTATCGATATAGATTCTTATTGTACTTGTTCACAATATGAACTAACATCTCCTCTAGATAGATATTTCTTGTTTTCTCTTGTTGTTCTTGTTTCGGGCAGGTACCCTTCTAATGAACAATCCTTGCGGAAGCTGTCATAGAAGAGGTTTATAAGGATGACACAAATTTCATATGGACATTAATCAGAACAGATAGAAACAAACTTAAAGAGACTCAGAGGATTCAGACTCGAAGGAAGTCAGGAATAAAAACTTTGCAGAAAGCAAAGAGAGATGTAGCAGACGAAAGCATGGACTCTCTCAGATGGAGGGAGTTGATCAGAGAATTCCAAAAGAAGAGCATGCATATTGCTCATTCATAAATGAAGTTGGGATTAGGAGGGCGATAATCCACAACGATATAATCCATTGAAAGAAGAATCCATAAAAAATATGAAGTATATATCCATGCTCTTCATTGGAAGCAACATCCATGATAAGAAGCACGTGGTGAGTTTGAATCTAGAAGAAGTGTTTTTCAAAAAGAAGTCTTGAATATCCTTGGTTCTCCATCTACATTTATGTTCCTATGGAAGAAGGTTGGGTCCTTCAGGAAAGAAGGGAATGTAATCTATATAATATTCAATTGACTCCAACATTGAAGAGAAACATGAGGAAGAACATGAAGATTCCAAGAAAGAAACAAAATTCAGAACAACCAATTGAACCAGTTTGAACCCACTAGAAGCATTCAAGCAGAAGGAATGGAAGGAAGTTGTGATGAAGAACAATGTATTGTGAAAAAGACTTAATCATTGATAGATACAAGGTGAGACTCAGGTATAGAGGGTTCTCCCAGTAGGATGGAGACGAATATGATGACAACTTGTTCTAGTAACCAGATATACCTCTACCCGAGCCAATATATCTCTTGCAGTATCCATGGGTTGGATTTTACATCAAATGAATGTAAATATTGTTCTTCTCAACAGAGTAATTGAAGAAGAAGTGTATGTAGAGAAACCTCAAGGTTTTGAGGTATACCAGAAAGAGACCCTTGTATGCATATGGAAGAAGACCATGTATGGATTCAAGAAAACCAGGTGCAGATCCTCTCATGTACAACAGAAGCATGGTGAATTTTTTTTATGATAGAGGAAGTTTATTGAAATGGTTCTTTATAATTCCATGATAATGGATTGAAAATCCATGGAAAACTCCCATGATGACAGATCTGAAGAAGTTGAGAGACTCTAACCCAGTATACCCATCTCCGTATCGACAATTGATTGGCCCATTAATGTATTTGGAGAATAATCAGTTGGATATTTGTTTTGTGGGATGTTTAAGTTATGATATACAACTTCATGGATTTATCGATTCAGATTGGGAAGGGAGTGAAGATGATAGAAGAAGTGCTACTTGGATATGTTTTAGTTTGATCTTTTCCATGATGTCATGGGCTAGCAAGAAATATAAGTCTGATGGACTCGACACTGCAGAAGCATAGTATATTGCAGCTTGTGATGCTTGTATGAAATCAATGTGGCTCTGTAAGTTGGTTTCTGGACTATTTGATTAGGTGTTGGATTTGACCGTGATATATTGTGATGATAAGAGTTGTGTGAAGCTTTCAGAGAACTCAGTGTTCCATGACAGGTTGAAGCACATTGAGTTCAAGCATTATTTTCTCTGTGATAAAGTCCAGAGGGGAGAACCGGTTCTCTAGTATATCTCCTCAGATGAGAAGATAACATATATTTTGGTAAATCCTCTATCTAAAATGAAAATTTTGCATACTTAAGGAACAAGCTAGGTCTCGTGGAGATGACTTCCTTATTGAAAAAGGAAGTGATTACTCCCAGGTTGGGAGGGAGCACTGATATGTTATTTATGGAAAATCATTTTTCAGTTCAGAAAATGGTCCAGGTTGGGCAGTTCCTCTCCAATATGGAAAGTGGTTCAAGATTTCTAACGAAAATTCATTTTCTAGTTCGAAAAAGGTCCAAATCGAACAATCATTTTCGTAATGAAAATGGTCCGATAGATTGTTGATGTACCATAGACAACGATTCCCCTTATGGACAATGTGGGGAATGGTATAAGACACTCATTCTTCTTGTCAGTCACTCTAAGTAGTGGTCAAGTAGAATGGTCTGCCTCGTCGAGCACTCATTCTTCTTGGCAGTCACTCTAAGTAGTGGTCAAGTAGAATGGTCTGCCTCGTCGAGCAGTCATTCTTTCAAAGTTCACAGTTGTGAGCAATTTTGAAGAATGGTTTGTTTTGGAGGTTGGTGCAGGATAGTCATTTCCATAGGAAATGGTCCAAACATCCATTCCCTAGGGAAGACTCATTCTCTCTAAGTTGCACCGTGGTTATTAATGGAGGAATGGCCCAATTAGGTGAATGGTCTAGGTTCAACAATTAGGTACAATAATTCTCTAGGGCAGCCTCATTCTCTCCAGTTTGCACTATGATTAGTACCAGAGGAATGGCCCAGTTAGGTGAATGGTCAAGGTTTAAAAATCAAGGAAATTTTTTCTTATATGCTTGGGAAGAATAATCCAGATATCCCATGGCTGATGTTTTACCTTTTGAGGGTAGATACTCTTCCATAACCTATATCATGATATTGTTATGCAAGTTGATATCGAATGATATGATTGTTGTGGAGACTGTATGTCTTTGGACAGTAGTTGTATGCTACTGTGGTGGATGTGTTCCACTGGTTGTGACTATGTGTCACTAGTTAGTAGTTGTGTGATACTAGGTGTTGTTGTGTACCATTAGATAGCAGTTGTGTACTACTATGGATAGACATAGTTGTTCTCTATTGGATGTCATTATTCTAATTTCCATGGAGACTACCACTAGTGTTGGAGATGATTTCCAGCTAGATGGATAGTCAGTGTGTTGATGGACAAACATTCTCCAGGTGGAGAATGGTCTAGGTAGGACATATTGCTGGTGGACATAAATCCTTCCTATGGAGGATGGTTTAGGTTGAAAGATTGTTGGTAGAAAAAAACATTCCCTTAGTTCACAGTAGCAGTCGAAGGGAAAATGGTCTAGGATAGTCATTCTTCTAGGATGTATGTCCAAATTATAAGAATAGTCCTTGTAGCCCATGGCGTGGCTTCCAACATCTATTGGAACAATTATTCTTCTAGGACATATGTCTGGATTAGAAGAAAGGTTCTTGTATCACTTTGTGGAGTGAGTGACTTATTTAGAATCATGACTAATTAATCAGATGGAGTATGGATTCGAGATATGATGTGGTTCATGCTATTAGATGATATTGATAGTGATGATGTTTCTCGTGAGTTGATCTATGCGATCATGAGATAGCCTATGTGGCTATGATCATGCTACTAATTGAATGGTTTGTTTGTACTCAATACCATTTCCTTTAACACCTCCATATCAAGGAGGGAGTGTTGATATTATGGTATTAGTGGGAGGTATTAACCTCCATGTGTAACCTTTGACAAGACTAGAATATTTCGAGAAGAAAGAGAAACCCTAAAATATTGGATAATAACCCTAGAAGAGAAGTAGGGTCGATAGAATATTTAATATTGAGTTATTATCCTCCAGAAAGAGAAGTCGGCCTAGTCAAGTGAGATAGAGCAGTATAAATAGAGAGAACTAGAGCTCATTTTTCACTCTCACTCTAACAACTGCATAATACTAGTGGTGCACAAGTTTGGAGAGGGAGTGCAGTTACAGCTGCTGCAACTGGGATTTTGGATTTTGGTTTGAATTTCTCTTGGCTATGGTTTGTAATTTCTTCTTGGTCTTTGGTTATTTTTTCTTAGTGCTCTAACCTTGGAGAAAGGTGTGCTACCTTGGTTGTCTATCGATCTTCTTTCAGAATTATTCTGTCTAACAAGGTTAAGGTGTTCAGGGTGGACTTTGTGCCTATGGTTGGGTGGCAATATTTTTATATTGTCTATGGAAAAATGATCACATATCTTTATTTCTAACATATTGATCAAGGTGGATATTGGTGGTAACCCACTTGTTCCAAATTTCAACTGGCTCATCCTGACAGTTTTTAGTTCAACACGTTTCTATGTAATGGGGACATTTCTTTGTAATTGTAGGTTTTGCACTTTCAGGGTTTTCCTGAAGCCCTAAACAAAATCCAAGTGCATATTGGTGGCCTCCCACCTATTCCAACTAGCTTATTTTGTAATTTTTCATGTCAGTACATCTTTTTGTACTTTCAGGGCCATTTGGGGCCCTAAACAGTGTTTTCTTGGCTTGCCACAGTCAAACTGTAGACGGAGTCAGAGTTTTATGACATAATTCATAGTTATCGAAAAGACCTTTCCAACGAACTATGAAATGCCTAAAAATGGAGATCGTATGCTAAATTTAAGACCCCGGGAAGTTGATGTACTAACTTACCCCAACGGGGCCCACATGACTTTTGGTGTTTCATCTCCTAGGGTTATGTTTTTTTATGTCTAAGGTTTTGAAATTCATATTTATTATAAAAATGCCTTCAGATCCTCATTATACTCATCTTGTGAATGAGCGTATTTGTCACGTCTCTTCTCCAAGATAAACCTGCCACCATTCTAGCGAGTCTTGCGCTCTGTATTTTTACATTCTTTGTACATTTATTTCATTAATAGAAATCATGTATTGTTGTATCTCTCTACTTTTTGCAATATTTATGTGTATTTCACTATAATATCTCTTCTTTCATTTTGTTCTGAAAATAATCCGAATCAATCAAGCACATTTTTCTTTACTATCGTATCAGCTAACCTAATTTGAAGAATCCATAAAAGAAAAATAGTGGGTTGATCCTATGAATGAAGGAATGGAAGCCATTGAAAGAAATAACACTTGGGAACTTGCAGATATTCCAACATAAATGACCAACATTGGATTCAAATGGGTTTACAAGACAAAGTACAATGAGAAAGGCACAGTGGACAAGCATAAAGCCATACTTGTTGTAAAAGGCTATGTTAAAAAACTTGGTGTGGACTATGGAGAAACATTTGCTCCTGTTGCACGATTGAATACAGTCAGAACAATTTTAGTTGTTGCAGCTCAACACAAGTGGTCAATTTACCAACTTGATGTGAAATCATCCTTCCCGAATGGTATATTAGAGGAAGATGTATATTTGGATCAACGACCAGGGTTTCAGATGAAAGGAAAAGAACACAAGGTGTATAAGTTGAAGAAGACATTATATGGTTTGAAGCAAGCTCCAAGAGATTTGTACAGTCAAATTGACTCTTATTTTCACAACCATGGATTTAACAGAAGCAATAATGAACCCACTCTCTACACCAAACAAGATCAACATGGTAATATTTTAATTGTGTTCCTCTATGTTGATGATATGTTATATACAAGAAATTGGTTGTTGAATGAATTTAAAACATCCATGCAAGATGAATTTGAAATGACAGATTTAGGGTCAATGAAGTATTTTCTTGGTCTGGAAATTGATCAATTAGAAAATTACATATTTATCATTGAGAAGAAGTATGATAAGGATTTCCTCAAGAGGTTCAGAATGGATAACTATAATCCCACAAACACTCCAATAGTTGCAGGAAATCAACTTAGTAAATCTGATAAAGGAGGAGAAATCAATCCTACACTATACAAGAAACTTAGTGGGAGTCTCATGTACCTCACATCAACAAGACCTGATATTATGCATGCATTTAGTTTACTTTCCATATTCATGGAGTCACCAAAGGATACTCGTTGGAAAGTCAAAAAACGAATCTTGAGGTACATAGTAGGATCAATGAATGAAGGCATCTTCTATACCAATTCTGAAAATAATTGTTTAATTGGCTATACAGACAACAATTTTGTAGGTAGCAATGATGATCGAAAAAGAACATTGGTTATGTGCTCTTTCTAGGAAGAATATTATTTCATGGCAACCTAAGAAGCAACCTATTACTTCTCTCTCTTCAACAGAAGCATAATTTGTTGCAACAACTTCAACATCTTGTCAAGCAGCTTGGTTAAGAAGATTATTGGATGATCTTAAACATCAAACAAAGGAGTCAACTCAAATTTTCTGTGACAATAGTTCAGCCATTTCACTATCAAAGAACCATGTGTTTCACAAAAAGAGTAAACACATTGACACTCACTATCACTTCATAAGCGAGTTAGTAAATAATGGTCTCATAAATTTGAAATTTTGTGGAACACAGGAACAATTGGCGGATATATTTACCAAAACTTTAGAAAAAAATAGTTTTTTCTCAGAAACAACAGTTAGGAATCAAAGATAATCATAATTAAGGGGGAGTGTTGTAATTACTCCTTAGGAATAAGTGATGTGAATAATTAATAAGGAGTCTTATTTATTGTAATTACTCCATCACTATTGTAAGTGGACAACTCACATTTTGTAGTTGTGGAAAATGTAACAAGTGTAATTGTCTTTTGTGACTAATATAATAATCTAGGTGACAATTGTAGACATCAACATGCAATCAAGTGTAATTGTCTTTGTGACAAATGTAATAATCTAGGTGACAAGTGTAAACATCAGCATGCAATGTATTGTTCTAAATATTCTAGTTGATTATGAGAAGAGCTTTTGTTAGTACTCCGAATTTCTACATTGTGTGATTTCTGTCTTCGTATCTTTGTTCTTCTAAATTGTTTCAACCCACAATATATATATATTATAGAAAACAGTTTTAGCGATGAGCGCAACCAAGTTATGGTTTTCAATTATTATCTTACTAGTCCAAAACCCGAGCTTACATTAGGCATACCACCACATTCAGAATATGGTTTAATTACCATTCTTTCCCATGAATATGTGAGAGGTTTTCAGTTGCTGCACGATGGCCAATGAAAGGCAGTACGACCATTTCCCAAATCCCCAACAAGAAACATAGATGATCATATAAGGGGACTATACTATTTAAAATATATGACTTTCTTAATTAATATATTTAAGAATTAATGGGTTACATCAAGGTCGATATTCCTAGATAGGTAAGAGCTATATAGTTTATCACTTATAGGAAAGGTTTGAGGAAGAGCATAGAGTTATTCTAGAATTTAAGGGTTATCTTAATACAAGAGATAAGTGTTACATTCGGGAAGAGATGTGGCTTATATTAATGTAGAGTTAAGGTTAAGGTGAGGGTTTTATATGGAGACATAATCTATAATAGTATAGAGTTAAGGTTATATTAGTATAAAATTATAATAGTATAGAGTTAAGGTTATATTAGTATAAGATTAAAAGTATTAGGAATTACATTTTTTTGAGGTTAAGAGAGGGGTTTTATATTAAGGTTGAGAAGTTATATAAGTCAATTGTTAAAATTTATGATTATATTATAGTTTAAAAATTTATTAGCAATTTAGGGAATATGGGTTTATATTAAGAGTAGGGCTTGTGTGCAGGGGTTGGAGTTATATTAATATTGGATTAAGAGCTATATTCATATGGATTTAGAGGTGAAATAAATATAGGTTAATTTGGATTTTTTAGTGGTACGAGTATGATTTATATTAATATTATATTAAGGATAAAAGTGTTATATTATATTAATACACTTAACATTTACATAGATATTCAAAATTGTATTATAACTTAAGTTTAATTATATGAAGTTAAAATTTATCTTTAAGATTATCTTCGCACTTAGAGATTAAATATGTGATCCACTTTTGAGTTGTTAATTCTCAACATATGGAAGTAGGAGCCAATTTCAAATTCATGTGCCATAGCAATGATTCAATGAACAGTAGGGAAGATAGGTCACCACTTTGTTTTGAAAAATCTTGAGAATCGTAGAGAATCACCAACCACAGATACCTCCTTAGCTATAAATCATTGAAAATTATAGCTTGCATCATTACCAATGTGGTTGCCTCATTAGTATTCACTTATCTTAATCCCCATACAAATAATACTTCTTTATTTCTCTCGGATACAAAGACGATCTAGGTGGTTGTGTGGATTGTTTGTTCTCCTTCCTACCCGGGTTGAATTCCCATAAGTGACATGTTGACCCATTGTGATAAGGCTAGAAGGATAGGCACTCTGCGGGTGTGTCTTTGGATATATCGGTCCTTACTATCATAAGTTTCATGCTAGGCATTTGCTTGTTCCTAGGGTTTATAGTATATTATAAGCTATTTGTTATATGAGTTAACCCAATGCATGTGGTTTATAGTATATTATAAGTTATCCATTATATGATTTAACATTCAATGAAGTATGTTTTTTTTTTTTCATGTGGTTCATGGTAGAGAATATCAGTGCTCGCTACGTCCATGGATAGCCCCCTCGAAATCCATGAGAGAACATGGAGAGGCCGATCATTTTCAGAATATTGGGGGCTAAAAAACAAGAGCATCTTATAGACCCATTAAGGGAAAAACATTTCACTCATAAGGAATTGAACCTCGGTGGGGAGGGTAACAATCATTCCTCCCAACCACCCAAGCTACATCTAATGGACATTTAACAAAGTATGTTATTATATATATATTTTCATTAAAAAAAACAATCTCATCAATCCAAAACTACGATTTCAACAAAGATTAAGTGATTGGATTCTCGTGATAACAAACAAAAAAAATCAAAATCATAAAATGATTATCTTTCTTCTTCTTCTTACAACATTTCCCAGTATCTACTGCTACTATATATTCTATAAAGACTCCCTAAAATGTATATAAATTTATAGAACATAACCTATTCAAAGGATACAGTGGCTAGTAGCTTATTGTGGTATCTGATTAGGTGGCATGATTCCTACTCACCAATATCCATGGCTTCAAAAAGTTGTTTGATTGTATCATCCTCTCTAAGTTCCGAGTCTCCAAAATTTACTAATTCCATATGATTTGAGGCTCCATAATAAGCATAATTTCTCAAATGGACAACCAAGTTTATTAACATAACACATTCATCCTTAAGATTGCCAATCTATTTTTTTAATTGTTCCAAAATCCCCATAGTTGAAGCAACCCGAGAAACGACATGCTCCTCATTATCATTTACCTTAGCTATAAAAAAACGTATGGTGGTCATATTACCTTTATCATTTCCTTGTGTGATCATAATATCCTTCTCATTTCATATTGTTCTCGATAATCCATTTTTTCGATTTTGAAATCAAATGATTTCTAGGCAATGGAGAATTGAAAATAATTGTAAGGGAAAAAAGATAACCAAAAACCCAAATCATCCCTTAAAGTAAGAATAACCATTACAAGGAAATGAAACAAAAAACTATAATACTATCCATGCATTGAAAAATAGAAAACCACAAATAAATTCTTCACAAATAATCCCATAGTTTCATAGAGGAGAAGAAACCTAACCCCAAAAAGCCTCAACACTGAAAATGTAGAGCACCATACACTCAAAACTTACATAAATTCAGACCTAAAAACCACAAATAAAACAATAAAAAAATTAAGAGTCACCAACCTGTAAGCAATGTCACGCCTAACAAGAATTGTGTAATGGTCCCATGGTCTCACATCAAAGAGGAGAAAAACCCTTTATTTCCTCTTGAACCTTCCACAACGTTTCACCATTATCCCACCTCCACTAAAATATAAATCTAAAGCCAATTTAATAATAAAATTCCACACCAAACTTAACATGTGCATGGAGAATGCAAGTTTCATCACATTTATGGTTGAGCTTGGGAAGAAGAGTGACCTTATAAATTACATACATGTCTTATTAAATAAATATTACTTACCAACTGATGAATGAAGATTACTTAGCGTAAACTAAAAATCTCCCTCATTAAATGATTAACTTTGTTGAACATTATGCTTTACATATCCTTGAAAATGATGTAATTAATTTTTAATGAATTTTATCATTATTATAATTTAAGATTGACTTTGTTGAACATTATGCTTTACATATCCTTGAAAATGATTTAATTAATTTTAAAAAAATTTATCATTATTATAATTAAATTAATAAATAAAGTTAAGATGTAGTGCAATATTCTCTAAAGGTTTTCGTTTTCGTGTATATATATGTGTTAGGGATGATGGTGTGATTCACAAGAGCTTTTCATAAAGTTTTTTTTTGTTTTCAACATGATTTTGTATTATTCTATTTTGGTTGTTGTTGTTTTTTTTTTTTTTTT
>ML795536.1:88454-119660 GCA_009831015.1 Picea engelmannii
TATAATTTAAAAAAAAAATTGTTATCGAGATATTGATTTCAGAAAATACAATTTAATTTGTCTAAATCCTCTTGACAAGTCATTTATTATATTTTTAGATTTCACAAAATACAATTTAATTTAAATGGTTAATCCTATTGAAAAGTCGTGTATTATATCATTGTATTATATCGTTCATTACGTATGTTATTGGTGAACTATTATATCCACTGAGCTTGGTCTAGTGGTAAATGAGGAGAATTGCGTTTCTCCTTAACTCCAATTCAATCAGTGTAGATACAAATAGATTTCCACATTGGGTTAGGAGGTAATAAGTTTATTGCTTAGTTACAAAAAATAAGGAAGGTTATGGGTTTAGAAAACCTATGATTTATTATATAGTTAATTTTATTAATCAATCATCTTTTTATAGGGTGAGTGGCCGGGTGAAGGTAGAAATTTGTATGCATATATATTTCAAGAAGTGTACATGTTCACTTCACTTATTCTCCCAAGGGGTAATAGAAGAAGTGTATATGTTCACTTCATCCACTCTCCCAAGGGGTTAAGGTAGATATTCTTCACCACCCACTTTCTTAGGGAGTGAAGGTAGACATTTGTGCCTTTGTATGTAATTATGAGGGATGAAGGTGTATATTTTTTCATTTACATGATCTCTCGAGAAATGAAGGTGGATAGTTGTGTGCACAAATACCGACCTTTACTTTTCACCATCCACCTTCCTAAGGTATGAAGATGCAATGTGAGCATTCACCCCTCACCCCTTTAAATGATTAAGTTGCATGTTTTTGTGGTATGGGGATAAAGATCATATGAGAGGTTTGGCTGCACAAACGTGCACCTTCACCCTCTCGAAGTGTGGATGTGTGCATTTGTGTGGTGAACATGTAAAGATGAACACTTGTATATATAAAATGTGTACTTTCACCCTAACAAAGTTGGAGGTTGAGAGAAGGTTAAGATGTATAATTATGCATTAGTAAGGGATATGCATGAGATTTATATGCTAAATGTGCACATTTACCTCTTAAAAAGATAGAAGTGCACATTTAGATGATAAGAGGTAAAGATAGTCATTTGTACATACAAAAACACATCTTCATCCAAAAAAAAGTATGAGGTCTAAAATGTGAAAAAAAAATTAAAAAAAATAAAGAATCACTACTTCCACCTTGAAAAAGTGGGTGATGGAGATGAATAACATAATGATTATATGGTTTGATCTATAACATAATGATTATATGATTCATATCATTATGATATACATATAGTAAATACCAAGTCATATCATATAATAGTAATATAATATATATAATGAAATATAATTTCATGGAATATAAATGATATTTTTAATTATATAATATTAAAAATTTATAATTATTATATAAATATATTTAACATGATAACTATATAATAAAATATATAAGTAAATATAATTTCATAGAATATAAATAATATTTTTAATTATATAATATTAATGATCTATAATTATTATATAAATATATTTAATATCATTAATTATATATTATATAGAATATTGATAATTATTGATATGTTGTGGTTGACAACATGTTTACAATCATAATATTAATTATTGAAGTTGATTATATAAATAACAAAATGAATATATTGGAAGTTTAGTTTACTTATTAATCATACTGTTTATCTTTCAACCATTTTGAAAAGTTGATTGATCATATAATTAACCATTTACTAAATGATTGATTATATTATCAAATAACATGATATCAAAGGTTTAATTTACCATATAATTAAATATGAGCTATATCAAATATTTAATTTACTATATAGTTTATCATAATTAATAATAACTTAATACAATATTAAACATTTAATTTATCATATTTATTAATAACCTAATTAATGATAATTTAATACAATATTAAACATTTAATTTATCATATTTATTAATAACCTATTAACCATATTGACCTTTCTTTTCATCAAATGACTTTTATGTCATATAATATAGTTGACCATTATAAGACAAGAGGGTGTTGTGGCATTTAGCACTTTGATTTGATAGGAAGAGATTAACATTTTGTCAATGTTGTTGAGGTGGTTTCGTCAATAAAACTTTGGGTAGTTGATAAAGTGAAAAGGGTAGATGGGGATTTATAGTTGATAAAGTGAAAAGGACTTTGGCTAGCTGATACAGTGAAAAGTGCAAAGGGTAGATGGGGATTTATAGTTGATAAAGTGAAAAGGACTTTGGCTAGCTGATACAGTGAAAAGTGCAAAGGGTAGATGGGGATTTAGATTTAATCAGGGGACATGTGGAAATAAACTTGAAGGCCAAAATTTCATGAAATAAACATAAGCAATCAACAGACGGTAGCATGCTGAGTGTTCATAATTGGGCTAATACCAGCTGTAACATGGGAAGAAGAGATATATTACTCGCTCTGCACGTGGAAATCACTTTACGCTTGGCGTCTTCTTCTGTTTAGTGATGCAAATAAAAACAGAGTCAAGGAATTAGTGTCTGTGAGGAGTCGACGCGTGGTGGCTCCATTTGTTTCGTGGCATGAGAGCGTTAACTTATGATGACTCGCCATTTTTCTTGAAGTTAATCATGTGCGCAATGAGAATTTGTGTGCTTGATGTTTAAATCAACGATAGCACTCTGCGAATCAATGGTGGATCATGCGATTTCATTAAAATATTTATTTCCATTTCATAGATTTTGAAATCCTACTTATCAAATATCAAATAAGAAAAATATGAACCTGTTGTTTCATCTCTTACAGATTCAGGCACTCATTTTGTAGCCTCAGTTGACAGTGTGAACGTTAAATTTGCAGATGCAGGCAGAGAGCGGGTTGATCGAGAGAGAGAGTGTTTAGCTCTTCCCAGAGCCCGAAAGGCCAATATCGTTGTCCTTTCCAATTTAGTATTCATAGAATCTAGCCCCAACTGTTTTGAAGCCGTAACTTGTCTACTCCCTCGTGATGTAACTCCTCGCTGGCTAAAGAACATGAACACTAAAGGCGGCGTTTTGTCAAAAACTGTAGTTGATGCCGGTCGATTCAGGCGGCATAAGTTCTTTGAAGCGCCGTTTTTCCCGACTTAATTTAGGTTACAGTTTTATAAGTCAAACTTTTAGGTTTCATAGTTTCTCGAGTTTTTTTTGGTCGTATTATGGGAGAAAAATTGATCCTTTTGCTGAAATTCTATAGAAATCATTTTGTCTTGGATGAAATGCCATGAAGTGCCAGACATAACTGATAATATTACACAGATTTACTTTTACATTTCAAACAATCTAAAATCAAAATTTTAATTAAAAAAATAAAACTTTAACCTGGAATGAAAAAAAAAATTCTTATTTCTTCCTTTCAAATCTGGAAAATTCTTTAACAACTTCTTAAAATTTTTTTCTGAAACTCAATTTCTTAAACAACCCGAAACTAGGTCTTGCTTAAATAATTTACTTCGCCACAAACTTAAATAAACTTTTGCAAAGCATATATAACCCGCCCAGTCTGATTATGTTGCGACAGGATCACTGGCACTTCAAACGCTCTGCCTTCCTGGCGTTTTTGTTGGCTGAATGAGGTGGGAATTTTGGCAGTGGCGGGGTTTTTGGATTTTTAAGTCGATTGAATGTTTCATAAATTATATTTTAAGAAGCGGATTTGCTGGCAGAAATGGGTTGGAAATTTTGGCGGTGGCAATTTTAGGGGGTTTTGGATTTCCGAATCTATTCATTGTTTCATTTTCAGGAGTTCTGTTATAAATAGTGGGGGGAGAGAGTGTGAGAGCCATGAAGATCTCAAAGTCAGTCTTCTCCGCTGAGTAATTTGTTTTGCTACCCAGCAGTATAAGTCTCTCCCCGCTTCAAGTTTTCTCTCCTTCCATTTGGTTAGCACATACATTAATCCTCTACTTACTCTTTAATGGCCAGCCTTTCGTGTAGTTCGAACACCAAGAGGGATGATGATGTTGATAAAGAGGATGTAAATAAAAGCAGTTTGAAGTTCACAAGCGTTAAACATCTAGCTGAGGTTGTGGGCGTGAAGGTACTTCCCAGCAACTATATTTTGCCTGCGGCCGATCGTCCAAATGTCAATAGAACAATCGGTAATCCGCAATATGATCTTCCTGTTATCGACATTTCCGGCTTGGAAGGCCCTCACCGCCCACAAATTGTTTCGGCCATTGGCACTGCCTGTCAAGAAAACGGATTTTTTCAGGTATATAGATTTTATTGCTACTAAAAGCTACCCATTTAAAGTCGTTTTACTATTCAGGTATATAGATTGGAAGCTGCTTTTTTTTTTTAACTGATATGGTATCGTAGTTTATATAATCAGTTTACACTTTGTGTAGATATATATGAAAAATTATATAATTTGTGTAGATTTAATGATTAAGAATTCTTATTTTTTTTATAAGTTTAATAAACTTTTGTATTTACTTCTTAAATTTTAATAACTAATTTTTTATAGTCAAATCTTAGTATGTAAATGGATACTTTAGTATGTAAATGGATCTTTTTAGTATGTAAATGGATCTTTTATCCTATAAAGAAAGGGATTTAATATATTATTTATATGAAAATTTATATAATTAATTTCTAATTTATGTAGATTTAATGATTTTTTATAAAAGGATTTAATATATTGATTTATATAGAAATTTATATAATTAATTTTTAATTTATGTAGATTTAATGATTAAAAATATGTGTTTCTATTATATGTTTAATAAATTTTTGTATTTGCTTTTTCTTAAATTTTAATAATAATTAAATTCTTATAGTCAAATCTATGTAAATGGATCCTTTATTTGAAGAAAAGGATTTCATATACTAATATTGGAAATGAATCTTATGAAGATTTATATGAAAAATTATATAATTAATTTTCAATTTATGTAGAGTTAATGATTAAAAATATATGTTATTTTATATTTTTAATAAATTTTTGTATTTACTTTTTAAAATTTTTGATAATAATTAAAATCCTTATAGGTATGTAAATGGATCTTTTATTTTATGAAGAAAATGATTTTTTATATTAATATTGGAAATAGATTTTATAAAGATTTATATAATTAATTTTTAATTTGTGTAGATTTAATGATTGAGATTATGTATTTCTTGTATAAATTTAATAATTTTTTATATTTACAATATTCATTAAATTCTTATATAGTCAAATCTCACTATATAAATGGATCCTTTATACTATGAAGACAATGGTTTCATATACCAATATTAAAATGAATCTTTTATCCTATACCAAAATATTGATTTCTCTATTGCAAAATTTTCAAAAGGGTTTCATATACAATATTGGAAATGGATCTTTTAATCCTTATAGTCAAATCTCAGTATGTAACTGGATCCTTTATCCTATGAAGACAAGGGTTTCATATACCAATATTGGAAATGGATCTTTCATCCTATACCAAGAAATTGATTTCCCTATTATAAAATTATCCTCAAATTAATAATAGTTAAATCATTATTCTAAAATTACTATTGAAAATGGATGTTATTAGCTCAATTGCTATAGTGGTTCTTTCAATATATTGGTGTTGGTGTAGGGGAAGCCTTGAAAATGGATATTTTATTATAAATAGAAAAAAAATCATATATCAAGTTGAGGTTTAATTGAACTTTAATTTTAAAATCAAATTATAATTAAAATTAAAAAAATAAATAAATGCTTTACAGAATATTAAATATACTGAAACAATAATAATTAGATAATCTACTATATTACAACTAAACATATTGATATTTTTTACTATTTAGATGTAATTGGAAGTTGCCATATAAACATGTACCTTCTACTATGTGATATTATGTGTTTTATATGCACTCTAACATTGCCTAGTTCTAATATTAGATATTTAATAATTATAAAGTTGTATGCTTTGTAACCCAGACTATCAGATTGGGTTTGGGTTTAGATGGGTTCGAATCAGGTCTAGATTCAATGCACGCGATTGGGTTCGAATCAGCTCTATATTCAATGCACAGGATTGGGTTCGAATTAGCTTTCTCTGAATTCACGACATGTGAAGTTTTGAGTTTTGAATTAATTTGCAGGTGATTAACCACGGTGTGGAGGATTCGCTGATAAGCGAGGTGATGAGAGTGGTGTCTGAGTTCTTTGAACTGCCCATGGAAGAAAGGAATAAATTTATTTCTGAAGACACGATGAAGGCAGTGAGATACGGCACCAGTCTCAATCATCTGAGAGATCGAGTGTTCTGCTGGAGAGATTTTCTGAAGCACTATTGCCATCCCCTCGACAAAATGCTTCGACTTTGGCCTTCAAATCCTTCTGATTATCGGTGAGTCTTTATCAAAATTGATCAGATAAATTGATACTATCTGTTGTTTCTCATGATGTCCATAAACCTGCAGGAGCGTGGTGTCAGCATACAGCAAAGAGGTGAGGTCGTTGGGCGTGAGGATAATGAGTGCAATAGTGGAGAGCTTGGGATTGCCCCACAACAAATATATTGTAGAAAACGGTTTTAGTGATGAGGGCAGCCAAGTTATGGTTCTCAACTACTATCCTGCTTGTCCAGAGCCAGAGCTTACCTTAGGCATACCACCACATTCAGATTATGGCTGCCTTACTATTCTCTGTGAAGACTCCATCGGAGCGTTTCAGGTGCTCCACCAAGGCCAATGGGAGGCAATACGACCAGTGCCCAAATCCTTCACAATAAATATAGGAGATCATCTAGAGGTAACTGCACTATTTAAAATAAAATAATATATGGGTTTCTCAATTAACATATTTAATAATCAATGCCTTACGAATTGGTARTAATGTGTATTAATGTGTATTCTACATCATACATCGGTGACACGGATTCATTCTGTAACCACGTGTCGTACAATGCGGCCTAATTGAGCGCAGAGTTTTTAGGCAGTTCAATACTAATATTTGTTGATGTATTTAGGTTCTGAGCAATGGAAGATACAAGAGCGTGATGCATCGGGCAGTGGTGAACTCAGAGAAGTCGCGTATATCTGTGGCGGCTTTCATGAGCATGCCTTTCGAAGCAAACATTGGTCCGGCACCCGAGCTCATTGATGAACACCACCCGGCCATGTACCGCGACACAAACTTCGCCGAGTTTATGAATCTGCTGGTTTCCAAGGAGTACAGAGAAGGGTCATTCTTGGATTCCATAAGGCTTAATGGCCGTGACAACAAATTAGATCACCCACAAAGGGATGATCATCACTAAAGAATTATCCTACCATCTTCTGAGTACGAATATAACTAAAAACTGCTGGATTAAGTGCAATAAATTGTAGAATCTGCATCATATGTACATATTATCGTCTTTCTTTACAATATAAAAGCTTAAGCTTCATGAAATAGGCTTACGGTGTGGAAATGGATAAGAGTTCATTAGATAATGCGGCACTGTATTGCAGACCCAAATATTTCAACAACAAATAGAATTTTTGGATCTTTGCACTGTTACAAATATAATAATATCCATGATGATTATTGTTAAGAAGCTATATCATTTTAAGCAAAATTGATTTGTTTTATAAGTTTTTTTTTCTATATTTAAAATAATATAAAAAATAATATCAATGATTATTGTTTTAACTACTACCATAACCACATTATTAAAATTGGTTGAGATACATTATAATGGCAATTTCTACTATTTAAAAGCTAATGAAGACTATTAGCTTATATTGTCACTTGATTGGTTTAATAATTAAAACCATGTGTTTTCTATTATTATTTTTATTATAATATGGTTGTTGCAGTTTATAAAAAAAATATAATTACATTTAATATATTAAACTAAATTAAAAGTCTTTTAACCATTTTAGATTTTAGTTTATTTTTCAATTAAAATTTGTTGGATGTATATATTTGAGTGGTTAATTCTGTATAATCTAAGTGTCTCATGTTGGATCTACATATTTGAGTGGTTAATTTTGTATAATCTAAGTGCTTTATGAGTTTTTCTCCATTTTTAAATTCAGAAATGCAATTTAAAATCTATTTCTAAATTAAGAAAGACAATTTAAACAATAAAAAWTTGTGATTTTGTGCAGGCTAGAATTTTTTGGATCTACATATTTGAGTAGTTAATTATGTATAATCTAAGTGTCCCATGAGTTTTTTAACAGGCTAAATCCATCTCTGAATTCATAAATGCAATTTAAACAACATAAAATTGTGATTTTGTGCACATTAGATTCTATATTCTAAGTGCCCCACTAGTTTTTTAGCAGGCTAAATCCATTTCTGAATTCATAAATGAAATTTAAATAACATAAAATTGTAATTTTGTGCAGATTAAATTTTAGCAAAAAAACAAAACTTCTAAACAATACCAAAATAAACTTATTAATAATAATAAATATCATGATTTTAAGTAAAACTAAAATTTCTTATTATTTTTGCAAATATTGAAAGTTGTTAAAAGTAATAATATAATAAATATAATACTAAATTATTAGAAAATAAATGAAACAACATATTAAAATTGCAAATATTGAAAATTGTTAAAAGTAATAATATAATAAATGTAATATTAAATTATTAGAAAATAAATGAAACAACATATTAAAATTTGTATTTCAATCTTTTAATTTATAATTTATTATTTTTGCAAATATGGAAAGTTGTTAAAAGTAATAATATAATAAATGTAATATTAAATTATTAGAAAATAAATAAAACAACATATTAAAATTTGTATTTCAATCTTTTAATTTATAATTTATTATTTATAATTGTTAATATAAAATATTTTTGTATGAATAAAATATACATATTTTAAAATATAGTTTTATATTAAATATATTTAAAATTGGTATGACAATGATGAACAAGATCTTAAGAGGGTAAGAGATTACTTTTGATTCTTTAGAATTTTGTTTTGTGCTCCAAAAACATTAAAAGAAGCTTTCCAATATCACCATAGCTTTCTTGAGTTAAGAGGTTGGAAGGTTGGTAGTTTGACAAATATTTTGAAAATAGGCTGGACAATCTAAGAGCGTGTTTTTCATCTTCAACATTCTTAGTGTCATAAAGGTGACACACTCTTTCATCCCATGGAGTTTTAAGAATTGCAATGCTTATTTTTTTCTTTAAGCTCTTCAAAACATATAGATAATTTTGATCTTCTAGATTAGGGTTGATTACATCCTTATAATGCCTTAATTTTATTTTTCCTCTAACTCTTTATCACACCACATTTTATCTTTAAATTTTGATTTGATGATATTTTTAATAGTATCTTTATTCTGCAAAATGGTGTCTTCCATGATTCCCCAACAGTTTAGACAAGACTGAGGATCTTTATGCCATCCTCGCTTGAGTCTATGGTGGTGTTGACGGGTGAAATTGACTGCTCGTCAGCTGGAGGAGTGAATCCGGTCTGGGGTTGTCTACTTAACCCAAGCCATTTGGATTAATCCACTATGACGAGTTTAGCGGCTCCGTTAGTCGATCTAAGTCCTAAGAAAGTGAAAAAACAGAACTAAAGAAAATAACTAAATGAAAAACACTCGTTGAAAACTATATACAAATCTAAAATATACTTACAGTTTACTAACTAATATTTATAAAATAGCTCTACTTACTATATATACAATATATCCAAATGATTATATCTCTGATATATGTATAACATTTACAGAATGCAAATTTTAATC
This sequence comes from Picea engelmannii, assembly GCA_009831015.1. Taxonomy (NCBI): domain Eukaryota; kingdom Viridiplantae; phylum Streptophyta; class Pinopsida; order Pinales; family Pinaceae; genus Picea; species Picea engelmannii. The sequence goes on from ML795536.1 coordinate 98,140, forward strand.
TAAATTTGCGAAAATCGAATATGGATTGATTTATTTAACGACAACAAAACTATCATTCGGCCTTTTTGATTTATTTTTTTATAACGTTTATAAACAAGAAATGAAATAGAAAATTGTCTAATTGAAAGCAGAGATGAACAATAAAATGTGTTTAGATTACAGGAAATTTCTATATTAATTAAACTAATAAAATAAAACTAGCGAACCAACCTGTAATCGCATCTCCTATTCACCTTGTGTACAGTATCCAATTTCGTTGTTTGATGAGGTAAACCGCAACAGATCTTACAAGTTCTTCTTGTTAACGCGAAGCAGTAATGATTGAATGCTAATGACAGAACATATAAGATATGTAGTAACAACAATTTTATAATTTCACAAATGGCCACATTGAGATAAATCCTGCTGTAAAAATTTGTGTATAAATGTTCAATGAATAAAGAAGATGAATCTTCTAATCTCAAATTTGAACAGATAAATTACTGTATGTAATATATGGGACATAAAACATGGATATCATATAAATTTCATCACATCAATATGCAATAAACCATGATATCTAAAGTAGTCACAATTTAATTACAAATCGAAATGACCATAACTTGAATAAAAACATGATATATAGAAGCTAAAGCTGTGCAAATATCAACTTCTATTCAAGTCTGTCAATCATAAATCCATAGCTTTTTGCTCCCAGGCAACGATGATCTTTGTTTACAAAACAACACATTTATATAGGTTACAAGAACAAAACGTTTCATGTTGATAACATCTAATTTGTTCCAAAAAATGTGGGGGATGCAACCTCCCATATTCTACTTGATACCAAAAACTAACAGTCTATTCTAAAAAACATAAAGATAGTATGCTGAGAGACGCCAACAGTTCTTCAAATATCCTTAGAAATCATAGGTTCCTGAAAACACATAAGAATAAAAGATTTCAGATGTATTTTCAGTTATCAAAACAAGTAATTCGAATTTTTCTAACTAGTTATAGAATCTCACGATTCTGTAGCTAGTTATAATTATAACTAGAATCATATTTTATTGAATCAATCAAAACAAACTAAAGGTAATCTGTGTAAACAAATCATGTATCCTAATTTTAAAAAGACAAAATCATCCTAAACTTATTTTAAAAAATCATACCTCAAATTAAGGGATTCGACTTAATCAAGCAATCTTTGAATTTATTATTGTAGTCGTTGCTTCCACGTTCTTAAAAACAACAGACCCTGTGGTTTTTTCACGTTTGTATTTCATTTGAGCTACAGATTGGAGTCTGCTATTCCCCTTCGTTAGCAAATTCACCTAGTCTTCCAAGGATTTAAGCCAAGACTGAAGTAAATGCACGTCTTTGTAATACCTATCGATCCCTGATCGACATTCATTACATTGTGGCTGAATAGACTGTGTATTAGCAGTGATAGTATTAACAGGTGGGGAATTTTCCATTTGACCTATAGGTTCATTACTGAGTTTGATTCCATGAAAATCGGGATTGTCCTTTAGACACGGTGGAAGGTTTGTAACATAATCGTAGGGTTTATCCGAGCAAAGTCCATATGAATATGGATACTCTTCGGCCAGGAATCTTTCAATTTCTGAATAGGAATCCTCGCTTAACACAATTGCATTTTGGTCTACACAGGGCTTGGGTTTATTTCAGGCACATTGTGAAACCCAACGAGAATCCCTTTTACTCTTATAATTGATATCAACGTTGCCTTTACACTTTTTCCTTGTGGATTTTTTAACAGTCTTAACACCACCCTTAGGATACGAATCTGGTAGAGTGTCGGGTTGGGTAGTGTCAGGATAGGTCGAGGGATCCAAATTAGAAATAGGATCACAGGGCAAGAGCGAAGGAGGAGAGATGGTAGGCTTCACGAGGGTTTCTGTGACGACAGGCTTGTCAACCTGTCCCAACTCACTGCTACCAAAACCATTTCTTAACAGAAAAGCATCCCAACAATCATTGTTTAATTTCAACTGATATATAATGATAATCTTGATTAAATAATGGTGGAAAAGACTAGAATCAGACTTCTTCCTTTTAAACAACTTTGCCATTTTGTATAGACTTCGAAGGATAAAATAGGGCATGTTCAGGGGGAAATCGATAAAACTCATGAGCAACCGCAAGTGATACAAGAAAACCAACCCATATCTCCCCTCACAGGTAATGAACTATTTCACAATAGCTAACAGATCATGCCATCTAGGTTTTAAAGCTGAGACAGGCATACCTCGGTCGTAGCTGGTAATTCTCCTTGAAGTGAACAACAATGACTAGGGAACCTCTTCAACCTTTGAGTTTTTGAACCATTTTTTTCCCATGGCTGGTAGACCAATAGCTTGGCTTATAAAATCTTCATTTAACTCAAGCTGGATGTCTCCTATTTTTTCTCTGCAACCGTCGAATGTCAATGGAAATTCTTGAGTAACTCTTAGATTAAAACCCTCGAATTTTTCAACAAACACACGCCAACCATTCCTTTCTAAGTCATCTCTGGCATTATCAAATGATAACAATGTCTGGATGCCGTTGGGCTCAATCCTCACCACATGAGTCATGGCAATCAACAGGGAGTCAACACGGGATTTGGGGGTAGGGTTTGATAAAATAAACACAGAGCCATCACCCCGAGTTTCCTCAATGCAATGCAAAGACAACTCGAAATGGTAGGCAGGAGCGTTAATTACCATGCGTGTGAGAGAGGTCGTGTAGATAGAGGCCATGCAAAATTATAATACCACGATGTACTTGGAATGACACCTTGGCACAATGGTACGCACAATGATAATAACAGTTGAAAACAATAGTATGCATATCCACGACTCACCCACCAAGATTAATGTATCAAATAAACAATTGAACCATTAAAATTTTTATAAATCAAAACCCCATTGACATTAGTCGAATGCTAAATGAGTGGAGGTATTATACATCATGTAACCAAGGTGTGTTTAAGACCAAGGGATTATAACCAGGAATTCAAACATGTTCAATACGACAATTTGACAATAGACCATATGAACATTAACCCTTTAATAAAAAAGAATGAAATCAAGTATGAATTCCAGCTGTGAGTTTTCATGCTTACAGTCGTGAAAACAAAAATCGAAAAGCAGGCATGTAGAAAAGGACCAGTGACAAGTGTCATTTAATGAGAAAGGTTGTAACGAGTAACGAGAATTTAAAGACCCTATGTAGGCAGCTTGTAAAAATAGATATTATATTATTGCTGCCAACAATGGCGACACACTGGTAGAAGCAGTTATCTCTGCCAAACGAACGAGTCTAGATTAGGATAGTCAGAAAAAACTTCAAATCGAAAACAACTAAGAAACTGTTTGAAAATTATTATCAATTATAAGCATTCCAGTTTCAGATTACTGTTATTTTAAAGAGACGAAAATTGACAACAATCTTAACAGAAGAGAGTCACAATATTAAATTTACAAAAACTTCAATACTGTTGATAGAGACATTGCTTCTAGCAGGCGTCCATAGCCTCGACAGGGATGCCATTTAACCCACTCTGATATTTTTATCCAACCAAAAATTTCTAGATCAGAACGAAGGACATTTAAGGTCAAAAGATTCCATATCTGAGAATTTTCATATACCTAACATTGTTTCGCTGCCAACGGGCCTGTTCAGTACCCCGACGAAGTTATCTTGGTGTCATGCATGCAATTACCCACTGCCAGTGGACCTGTTCAGTATCCCAGTGGGTTTACAAGCACTTCCCACAGCTCTCTGAAAATTTATTTAGTTTTAAAGATATTTAATAGAGCAGGGTGACGATGAAAATCCTGGTTTTTCTTTTTTTTTGGACATATCTTAGTAAATTTCAGACCTTGAAGAAATTTCTTCTTTGTCCTTCATCAAGATCTAGAGATGGTTTATTAATAAAACCAACTTTCAAGGGCAGGGAGATGATGTCGACGCCCACAACCTCTCAACCCGTAGGTCGGAAGGTCCACGTCAACACAGGATATTTTCTTTACACTAGCCCGAAGAGCTTTGCACTGGCTCTTCTATTTTCCTTTCAAAAAATTGGCACCCACATAAAATCCTCGTGGGATCCCTTCTTTGCACTTAGGAGATCGGATTTCGCAAATCCGTAGGTCGAGCGTTGGTCTCTTGAATCCCTGAAACCCAAAAACAGTCAACGTTGACCTTTCCTCTTTCCTTATCGCGATTTCGGCGATCGTGATGTCGAGAAACTCGTCTCCTCGACTCCTGAATCCCGATTTGCCGAAACTCCGATACACTCGCGAGCTTTGACTTTTCAACGCCACTTCACTTCTGTCGGTACTTCGGACTTCGCGATATCGCGAATCTTAATGCAAAAGGTTCGAGACTTCACCCAACGAAACTCTGAAACCGTCCACTGAATTGGCTTCATGTCTAGAGTGCGCCACCTGTCCACTTGTTGACTCCACTTTGGCCCACACAATCCCCTTAGCTTTCGGTACTTCGCGATTTGGGATATCGCGATTCCAGTTGCAAAGTTTACGGAACTTCAACCTACAAAACCCTGATATTGAATCCACACGTAAATACAACGACCCTTGTGGCTCAGATCTACGGTCCTACTCCTCCTGAGCTTAGAACCTCTCGGGAATACTCGTCGTATCTCCCCTGCTCCTCTGTGAGATCTAGTGTCTCACGAAAATTCATGAATTCTTCTCAGAGAATCCCGACCATCCGTCTTTTCCCTCTAAGAACCTCCTGCGGTCCGACGTTGCTACGCCTTCCTTCGACTCCTTCGAGGGTTCAAATCCTTCTGAGCTTTCCCGACTCCGTGTCTTTCAGAAAACTCTTGTGCGTACTCCTTGCGGCAGACTTTCAAGCACCTCCAAGTGTTGAAATCCTCCGACTCTGCACACTCCTGCAACAACAGTCTCTCAATGCTTTGCTCAGATTCGCAACTCTGAGACTTCACACGGCCTGCGCACTCCTTGCATGGCTCCTGTGCCCAACTGCACTTTTTGGGTGAATGAGAACAAAAGCTATCCCTCCTGAGCTTTCAGAGATGAACCTCTGAACACCTTGTCGATGCACTCCTTGAGGATAAGTTTTTTTCCTATATTTAAAATAATATCAATGATTATTGTTTTAACTACTACCATAACCACATTATTAAAATTGGTTGAGATACATTATAATGGCAATTTCTACTATTTAAAAGCTAATGAAGACTATTAGCTTATATTGTCACTTTATTGGTCTAATGATTAAAAACATGTGGTTTCTATCATTATTTTTATTATAATATGGTTGTGACAGTTTATAAAAAAAATATAATTATATTTAATATATTAAATTAAATTAAAAGTCTTCTTCTAACCATTTTAGATTTTAGTTCATTTTTCAACTAAAATTTGTTGGATCTACATATTTGAGTGGTTAATTCTGTATAATCTAAGTGTTCCATGTTGGATCTACATATTTGAGTGGTTAATTATGTATAATCTAAGTGCCTCATGAGTATTTCAGCATGTAAATCCATTTTTAAATTCAGAAATGCAATTTAAAATTTATTTCTGAATTGAGAAAGACAATTTAAACAATAAAAAATTGTGATTTTGTGCACGCTAGAATTTTTTGGATCTACATATTTGAGTAGTTAATTATGTATAATCTAAGTGCCCCGTGAGTTTTTTAATAGCTAAATCTATTTATGAATTCATAAATACAATTTAAACAACATAAAATTGTGATTTTGTGCTGATTAGATTATATATTCTAAGTGCCCCACTAATTTTTTTGCAAGCTAAATCCATTTCTGAATTTATAAATGAAATTTAGACAACATAAAATTGTAAATTTGTGCATATTAGCTTCTAGCAAAAAGAGACAAAACTACCAAAATAAACTTATTAATAATAATAAATATCATGATTTTAAGTAAAACTAAAATTTCTTATTATTTTTGCAAATATTGAAAGTTGTTAAAAGTAATAATATAATAAATGTAATATTAAATTATTAGAAAATAAATGAAACAACATATTAAAATTTGTATTTCAATCTTTTAATTTATAATTTATTATTTTCTTATTATTTATGAAAATAGTGAAAGTTGTTAAAAATAATAATATAATAAATGTAATATTAAATTATTAGAAAATAAATGAAACCATATTAAAATTTGTATTTCAATCTTTTAATTAATAATTTATTATTTAATATTTTTAATATAAAATATTTTTGTAATATATATATATATATATATATATATATATATATATATATATATATATATATATATATATATATATATATATATATATATATATATATATATATATNTAAATACATTTAAAATTGGTATGATGATGATGATGAACAAGACCTTAAGAGGGTAAGAGATTACTTTTCATTATTTAGAATTTTGTTTTGTGCTCCAAAAACATTAAGAGAAGCTTTCCAAGATCACCATAGCTTTCTTGAGTTAAGAGGTTGGAAGGTTGGTAGTTTGACAAATATTTTGAAAATAGGCTGGACAATCTAAGAGAGTGTTTTTCATCTTCAACATTCTTAGTGTCATAAAGGTGACACACTTTTTCATCCCATGGAGTTTTAGGAAATGACCAACACTTAGTTTCACTATGGAGCTAGTGGGAATGTGTTCCTCTCTTAGCAATGCTTATTTTTTTCTTTAAGCTCTTCAAAACATATAGATAATTTTGATCTTCTAGATTAGGGTGATTACATCCTTATAATACCTTAATTTTATTTTTCCTCTAACTCTTTATCACACCACATTTTATCCTTAAATTTTGATTTGATGATATTTTTAATAGTATCTTTATTCTGCAATATAGTGTCTTCCATGATTCCCCAATAGTTTAGCCAAGACTGAGCATCTTTATGCCATCCTCGCTTGAGTCTATGGTGGTTGTGACTCGATTTTGAATCAATTTTAGTAAGTCTCTTGTCTTCCATGTTGTTTAACGTGTTCTTATACATTATGTATCTAGTCATAGTTATCCTCTCAATGGGGGAGAGGCTTGTTTCTAAGTGGAGGGTGGGATTATTTTGTATTTTCTCTTTCTTTCTCCAGGATTCAAGAGAGGTACTACAACCCCATAATTCACATCCATAAAGAATAACAGGTGTAACGAGAGTCTCAAATAGGAATTTATTCTTATCCCAAATCCAAAGATCAACTGAATTACAATTATTTTAAAGCCCATAATAAACTTTACATTCCCTAATAATCATTTTCTCAATGCTATAATTCCAGTTGAGCTTGTGGTGAATATACATTCCAAGATATTTGTATGAAGTAATTTCCTCCAAGTTGTTTTTGTCATATATGAAGGTATCATAAGTGATTTTATTGGATTTAATAATCATGACCTTAGTCTTATCAGTATTAACAGTCATACCCATATTGGAGCAAAAATCCTTGACGATTCTTAGTTGGTTTTCAAGATCATGGGGACTCATTGCCATAAGAACGATATCATCAACATAAAGAAGAAGAATGATGACTATACTAGTGAGAGTAGGGTCGACATAACCTTATTTTTCCAAACAGTCTTCTAACTTGTCAATGTATATTCCAAAAAGGGTAGGGTACAAGGGACAACCTTGTTTGACTCCAATATTGCAATTAATCTCTTTCGACCAACCCTCAGAGTTTTTAAACTTGGAAATAACGTTCTCATACATCCTTATTGCAACATCCATCATCTCAAGAGGCACTTTTATCTCTTCCAACCTATTCCAAAGGTTTTTCCTAAGAACCATGTCAAAATATTTTCTAAAGTCAACAAAACAACAAAAAAGAATGGTTTTAGTATTGTGAAAATCCTCTGCAATGATCCTAAAGGTAACAACATGGTCCATAGTTGAATTATATCTCCTAAACCCGGCATGGCCTTTAACTCTTTTACTGTGAATTTCTATCCAAAGGCTAATCTTCTTTTCCAAAATAATTGCATAAAGCTTGGCTAAAATCGAGCTAATCATAATGGTCCTATAATTATAGGGAATGTTTCTATCTCCATTTTTAAAAATAGGAACAATGAGGCTTTGCGTCCAGGGTTTAGGGAAGCCCTTCTTGACTGTTAAAGTGAAGATCTTGTGTATGCGAGAGATAAGGATAGGCCCTCTAATTTTAAAAATTTCATCTTGGTATCCTTCAATGTCCTTAGATTTCCCATTTGCAAGTCGCTTAATCCTGACCTCTATGTCATCTAAAAAAAATTGCATCCTCTGTAGGGACAATAGGAATGGTGTACATGGAATTAGGGAACTCGTAAAGACTTTTAAGGTAGGAATTAGTCCCTTAAGGGAATCATATTATTTTCTTTATTATTGTGGTTTAGAATTATACTCCAGGACTTCTTAGGATCCAACTTAGATAGTTGTGAAAGCTTCTCTTGCCTTTTATTGATATAGTACATTTTTTTCCTTTTAATTAGGGATTTGTACGTAATGATCTTATTAAGTTTTAAGGACTTATTAGAAGCATCCCTAACGGATTTCCCATAAATTTTACATTCTTTATCATACCATGGGTATGTCTTTCTATTATTATTTTTACAAGACACCTCGAAAGAGAACTTGTTTATAGAAGTGGAAAGGGTAGTTTTAAAATTATGATAGAGTTCTTCAATATTGTCCTTATAAGTTAGGAGATGTAATTTACTATTTAAATCCTTTAAGAAAAGGTCAAATTTATTTTTTTCGAAGCATAATTGTCTTTGATTATCAGAATTCTCTTCAATGGCGCTCTTGTTCATGGAAAAGTTTAGAGTTAGGGTTAAAGATTTATGATGAGAGTTGGGTTCATCATTTAAAAGGTTTAAAGTTTCTATTTGGTTGGAAATGGGTATATCAATATCACATAATCTATGACATTACTACCTATCCCATGAATACAAGTCATCTAGTTGGAGCTTGGCCACTTCATTACTCCATTGCAAATTATTAGGTCTTGAGAACTGCAGAGCTTGACCAACTCAATACCAAACAAATTCTCAATTAGGTCTTAAGAGCTTCTTTTGTAGCTATTAGATAAAACAAGGTCATCATCTGTACATAAAGGATTATGGTTGGAATCAATGCTTAAAAGAGTAGCTTGTTTAGTTGCAATCCTAACATTAAAGTCTCCCAACATGAGGATATTACCTTCATTTTTCAAACTATAAATATCTTGTTCTAAATTATTATAGGGACAATTCATATCTAGATTATTTTTCTTGTAAAAAATAAAATTAATAGATGCAAAATAGCAAATTACTATATAGCTAAACATGTTTATATTAAATAAGATTAGAACTTGTAATTTATGAAACAATTATGGTTTATAATTATAACTTTTTTGTTTTGATTAAAAAACATATTTAATAATAGATTTATATAAAATATAATAATTATAAAATTTCAAAACATATTTTTTTTTTGTTTGTTGGATTTTTTGTCCCCGCAGGTTTCGAACCGGTGACTTTAACATCACGAAGTGACTTAACAACACACTCTGTCACCGACTGTCCTACACCTCGGGGACAAATTTCAAAAMATATTTTATTATACCCTATAAAAACATGTTTTATTATACACTATAAAAATGTATTTTTTTTTATTAATAATTTATATTGACTAGAGCATGCATTCCTCACTATTTTGTAATAATTTATATTGACTAGAGCATGCATTCCTCACTATTTTGATTACAGTACCATTTAATAATAAAATCCCTTTGTCTCTAAAATAGCCTTAAGTCCACATAAAAATATTATGCATGACATCATCCTTGGAAGCTTTAATCCAAATAATATTGGGACGATTTCTCCCTGATATAATTTAGCTAGATATTCATATTAATATTGTTAAATCATTTTAGAAAAAGTGTTAGGGTAAATAAAGGTTTATGTGCCACAAAGATAGATAGAGAATGAGAACCACTACATTTCTTAAAATCATAGCGTTTGTCTATTCATGGTTAGTATTTACCAAAGTCAATAGAGTTTCCACGTTCGAATGTGAGAAGAGAACTAGGTCTGAGGCAGGTTATCCATAGAAATATTTGCTGAACTCGTGTATTCATGGATTGTATTAATGGATTTCATGAAATGTTATTAGTCTTGATCTTGAATCGGCTAATCTCATTTTTCAATTTTTTTGTAGCTTTTAATTGTTTTGATTTTGAATAGGATAATCTCATTTTTCCACTGTTTTATAGCTTATAATTGTTTAGATGAATTTCCATGTTTACTCAGAACTAATAGTCATTATCCATACATATCCGAATAACTCAAAGAATTGAATACCGTAATAAGCACAAAGAACAGAGTTGCATTACAAAAACAGAGATGAATACATAAATACATATGCAGAACACGGAAAAGCTGATTGGTTGCCATTGCAGACACAAACTAACCTTGACACCAGCTTCCTTCCGAGCGTTGAATCCAAAATCAACGATTTCTCTATCACTCCACTTGATTCACGTTTTAATTTCGATTTGTTTATAACCTTGAAGATCTCAGGATCCAGTCCTATGGCCTCTTTCTATACTAGCCTTTTTTTTTCCTTTGAAAACTTCACAGCCTGAAACAATATCACATGAATTAATCCATGAGATGAAATTGTTTACATATGGAACTTCAATCCAAGACTAATTTTAAAAATGAAATGTTGAAATTGTTTGCATATGGAACTGCAATGCAAGACTAATTTTAAAATGAAACGTTATGAATTGAGTATACAAAATGTGAGCGTTTTTGTTGTAGTGATTTCCCTCAATTCAACATAATATGCCTTTTTGTATGGCATATACCTCTTGGATCTACAGTGGGTAGGCTTTACTCAGCACAACGCAGTTGCAAAGGCCGTGCAGTTCCATTCTTTGTCGCTGAGATCTCAGGTCTTACTGTGTAGTTCCAAAACCACATATGTTTTCAATGCAGATTCAAGAACATATGAACCTACTTAAGCTTGTGCAGATACAGAGAGAAAATATCTTCAATATGTTTGCATACAACATGACTCAGAACTTAACATCGTTTATGTGCACAAATCATGAGTATATCAACACACACAAATACTTAATGTATTACCAACATGGATGTTGCACATTGTTACAAATTGAAAAACTATGCCCCAGCTTCGGCTCCAACAACTTCTGCAAACTTTCAGAGAACATATCTTGTGCTCTCAGACTTCTGTGACTCCCTTCACAGTTGTTGTTGCTTCTAACTATCAACTAACTCTTAACTCTATCTGTATTCAACTATTTATAGACTCGAAAATATAGAGACTAAGACAAACACTTCTTGTAGAAACAAATTGACTAAAACATTTAAGGTGACAATAAATTCGACTGACTCTATTTGCATAACAAAGCTCGATATAGATAAAATATAGGCTCATTAATAACTCTCCTTCTTGTCATGATAGACAGAGTCGACGTAAGCGTAAATCCCATGGCTTATAATTAATATCTCCAACATTCCCCCTTAATTATAACTAGGTGGGAAACATAAAAGCACAAAATTTACATCAAAAGATTAAATTGACTTGAATTGTTAAATTCTGGCGACTACGAAGATTCCTAGACAACTGAACAGATTCTGAAATGCATCTCTTTCCAAATATTTTGTAAATATATCTGCAATTTTTTCTTTACACCTGCAAAACTCTAAGAAAATTTCTGTATTATTCACCAATTCTATGATAAAATGATACATTGTGTCAATGTGCTTGGTTTTCTTGTGAAACACATGATTCTTGGACAACGCAATGACGATTTTTTTATCACAAAACATTGTAGTTGGTTCATGTTGTTCCTGCATCAGATCCTTTAACACTATTTTCATCCAAACAACTTGAGAAGCTGCACTTGTAGCTGTGACATACTCAACTTATGCTGAAGAAAGAGTCACAATGGGATGTTCCCTTGATTCCCATGACACTATACCTGTTCCAAAAAGAAATGTGTACCCATAGGTAATTTTCCTATCATCTATGTTGCCTCTACAGTCACTGTCAGTATATCCAACAAGTCTAAAATATTCTGAAGTAGAATACATAATGCCAAAACACATATATCAAAATTCTTTAACTTTTCGTCCAAGGGGATTCCTTTGGATTTTACATGAATCAAGTTCACTCCATACATAATATCAGACCTTGTTACTGTCAAATACATAAGCCTGCCTACCAACCTTTAAAACAGAGTGGGATCCACTTTAGATCATTCATCTTCCTTGCTTAACTTCAATCCTGATTTGGTAGGTGTTGGTGCTACTTTGGAATTTATCATGTTGAATCTTTTCAAGATTTCATGTGCATATTTAGATTGTAAAATAAATATACCATCTTTGGACTAGTGAACTTCAATTCCTAGAAAATATCTCATAATCCATAAATCAATCATTTCAAACTCATCCTTCATGATTGACTTAAATTCTTCTCTGCCAAAATCACCTGTAAAAATCAAATCATCTACATATAAGCAAACAATTAACATATTACATTTTTTATTGGCTTTGATGTACAATGTTGGCTGACAATCACTTCTTCGAAATCCATTCTGTGTGAGGTAGGAATCTATGCGACTATACCAAGTTCGAGGAGTTTTCTTTAATCCATACAGTTCCTTCTTTAATTTGTATAATTTTCTTTTCATGTCCTTGAATCTCATATCCTTGTGGTTGTTCCACATATACTTATTCCTCTAATTGACCATTCTAAAATGTTGACTTTACATCCCTTTGATAAACATGCCATTTATTATGCGCAACAATAGCCAACACAATTATTATTGTGTCCATCCTTGCAACTGGTGCAAATGTTTCATTGAAATCGATTCCATGTTGTTGTGTAAAGCCCCTTGCAACTAACCTCTCCTTGTGCTTCTCTACATTTCAATATGCATCTTGCTTGGTTTGATAAATCCACTTGACACTTATCACATCATTTTCCTCAGGTACATCTACCAATTTCCATGTCTGATTGTTCTCTATGCATTAAATTTCTTCATCCATGGCTTGTGCCCATACATCATCCTTGACAACTTCTTCAAAATTAATGGATCATCTATTTGTGAAAATAGAACAAAGACTGAGAATGAATTTGTTGTATCAACTTTGTAGATGTGTTAAGAACCAAATATCAAAACAACATAAAAACCTCAAAATAAGTACTCAACGCCTTGACAAAGAGATAAATTCATATAATAAGCCTATTTGAGGGGAAAACCTCCTTATACATCATATGAATTCACAATTAAAAGATGATTCCAAATGAAAAGGTCTCCTTGGTATATATAGGAGGCTAGGAGGTACAATTAAAACTAATGGACCCAAGGCGACATAAATAAAATAACAATACTAATGTAATATGACCCAATTAAGGGGTAATGGGCCACATATTAGGGATTGACATGCCCCTCCCCTTTAGACAAGTGTTGTCCTCAACACTTGAGTAGTTTTGTATGCTTCTGTATAAAAGACTCATCTTCCCACGTGGAATCTTTAGCAGGTAGTTTCTTTCACTTAATGAAATACTTTAAAATTGATTTATTCCTCAGCTGGAGAATTCTTTTGTCAGTGATAGCTTCAGGCTCCAATATGATTTTTTCTTCCTCATTAAGTTCTGGAAATAAAGTTTGAATTGAGATCTTGTCACCTATAACCTTCTTTAAGAATGAAACATAGAAAACAGGGTGTATTTGTGAAGATGCAGGCAACTCCAATTTGTATTCTATAGTACCAATCTTTTGCAACACCTTATAAGGGCCATAGTACTTCGATGATAATTTATTATCCTTCTTAGCTTGCTTGAGGGACATTTGTTTGTATGGTTGTAGTCTTAAAAATACCCAATCCCCTACTTTAAAACTTATTTCACTACGATGTTGATCTGCTTGTTGTTTCATGTGATTTTGTGCCATGTTTAGGTTTTCCTTTAAGAGTTGGAGAACTTGTTGTTGATGCTCGATGTGATCTTCCACTACTTGAACCTTAGATTTTTATTTTAGAGAAGAAGTGGTGGATGGTGGGTGATATACATAAAGCGCCATAAATGGTGTCATTTGTGTTGCAGTATGAAATGAAGTGTTATACCACCATTCTTTCAAGGGTAACCACTTGAACCATTGTGTTTGTTTATCAGAGACAAAGCAACAAAGGTATCCTTCTAGACATTTTTTCATTATCTCAGTTTGTCCATAAGATTGAGTTTGATAAGATGATCTATGAGCCAATTGAGTACCCAAGCAAGAAAATAATTATGTCCAAAAATGTCCAGTGAAGATGGGATCTCTGTCAGTTACAATAATCTTTAGGCTTCCATGTATCTTTTGAACTGTCTCCATGAATGCGATAGAAAGTGTATTGGATTTGAAAGGATGAGAGAGTGCACAAAAGTGTGCGTACTTGGTAAGTCTATCAACAATCACCATGATGACACACTTTCCTTCATAAATTGGTAACCCTGTGATGAAATCCATGGAAACCTCCTCCCAACACTGACTTGAAATGGATAATGGTTGTAAAAGACCTGGGGTCTTAACTGTTTCCACCTTGTTTTGTTGGAAAACCAAAAATTCTGCCACAAATATTTGAACATTAGTTTTAAGGCCATCCCAAAAAAAATCCCTCTTGACACTATGATAGGTTTTAAATAATCCTAAGTGCCCTCTTACTAGAGAGGTGTGCAATTCCAGAAGTACCTTTTTTTTTTAGTTGGGAATTCTTAGATAAACATAAGCCATATTTGTACCATAATGAATCATTTTTCCATGTAAATGCATCAGATGCACTGGAATCTTGTTGTAAACTTTGAATGAGAGTCCACACTTCTTCGTCATTATTCAATTTGTCCCTTGCTTCTATTATCCAATTAGGTTGAGGTGGTTTAGAAAAAGGAACATTATTTGCTCGATAGATGTTAGGGGTGGTCCTTCTAGTAGCCATAGCCAAATTTTTACTTTCAACATTTCTCGCCACCTTGAACACATTCCCCAATGATTTAGGTTCTCAAAGGAGAACCTCATGTTGAATTTTATCATTTATAGTTCCTATGAAGACATCAATCAGGTGTTCATATGGAATATTTGTTACCTTTATATTCAATCTTTGGAATTTATCAATGTGATTTGCAATTGAACCCTTTTGCTTGAGATTTATCAATTGGTTGAAGACAATATTTCTCCTTGTATCCTCATAGTTTGATATCATTTCTTCCATGAAAATTGTCCAAGTGACAAGTGATTTGTGAGAACAAAGCTATTGATACCACACAAACTGATTAGGTTCTAAATATAAGGACATAATTCACACCTTTTGTGTTTGAGGCACATCATGTAGATCAAAGAACTTCTCCATCTGGAGTGTCCATGTGATTGGATACTTTCCATCAAACATTCTCATATTGATCTTAGGGAAGTGGTTGGTCTTCAACCCAAAGATGGAGTTTATGTAGTCTTGATTCATATTCCTTGTGTCCTCATCATGAATTTCATGGGATACATTATCACTTTCAGGGGGGMTCTCTATTAACAACTTTTTCAACCCTTCCATGATCTCCTATTTTAAGCCATCCATATTAGTATCCATCATTGCTTCCATCTTAGCTTCAGTTTAATCCATCACCCTTTGTAGTTCACCTTTTGTAATTGTCTTCTTTTGTAAAGAATCTATGTCCTTGTGCATTTATTCACCTTCATCAAGAGTCCAAGTAGGAATGTCTGAGGGCTTATTTGGTGTAGAAGTTCCCTTTTTTGGTGGCATGTTGGTCAAGTATCAATGCAAGGTAGGAATTCCTAATTGTCTTAGGTAGAGGTTCTCACAGAAAAGGGAGTGTTAGGTGTTATAACTCTGTAATATACATGCAGGTCCAACAATAATACTCAACCCAATATCTCAGGGAACTAACTAAAGAGTCTTAACCATGCCCTTATCCATACTATCTGACTACCCAGGTACTAGAGAGTGATCTCCCCAAGTGTTATTGTCGGTGTACTATAGAAACAAGACAACCAAATGTTTTACTCGGTTGGTATCAAGATTCTAGGGGGGTCTCCCGATATACACCAGGTACATGGGAGCTCAAATCTATTGTAGTGTTTTCTAATGTACAACTTTTTGAAAGGGTCCTTCTGATATACTCTAGATACGTGGAAGAACCACATAGTCCCCAGGTTGTCGCGCTGATAAGTAAATACAACTCCTATGTTTGAATACACCTGAATACATATGTACCTAAAAAACCCTAAGATTCTCCAAAATTTATGTGATACTCATTTTATCCCACTTTACTCCAAATTTTGAATCACCCCAATTGGATCTTCTAGTCAAAATATATGCAAATTTTCAAAAACAAAATACACATTTAAAAACCCTGATTTGGAGACTGTTCTGCTAGCTGACATTTCTTCTATTGTGTCTCTGCAATTTTGGCCCTTATTACTTTAAAAATTATACCTAAGGTATCATGGTGTTTCATCTTTCCAACCCCACAAGTTCGACCAAGATTGGATTCTCCAATAGAATATTATGATAACTTTCCCAAGATGTGTTGATTTGTTTCCCTTTCAGGAAAGAGAAATCGTACAGACTTCCACATGTCATTGTCTTCACTTCATAACTTGAAATTCATACCAGTACAACTTTGGTCAATACCATAACCAATGGAATAGGTCTCACTCAATTTTGAGGTCTTTATCTTCAAATATAACAATTTGCCTGAGAACACCTGTTTTAGATTGAAATATGGACTAGCCAAAAACCCTAATTTCCTCACGGAATAAATTTCAAAGTAAAATGAATCAAGGTCTGAATTTTTCAAAACATATAATTCACTATTCCTCCTTACTGTAATGATTTCAGAACCTAAAACCAAGCCGAAACAAATTGGGAGAGAAAATTCCAAGAAGACTTGTTTCAGACCAGTTTCAGGACTAGTAAAAAACCCTAACTTGAACATAATGTACCTCCAAAACTATAATGAACCAAGATCTTAAACTTGAACCTAATTTATCTCTATATGCTACCTCTACAACATAGAAATTCATATTCTAAAACTTTCCTGAACAAAGTTGTAGCGAAAATTCCAAGAAGACTTGTCTTGAGGAAGTCAGTCTCGAGGATTTTCTAGCTCCGATACCAAATGTTAAGAACCAAATATCAAAATAGTATAAAAACTTCAGACTAAGTACTCAAGGCCTTCAAAAAGAGATAAATTTAAATAATAATCCTCTTCGTGGGGGAAACCTCCTTATATATCATATGAATTCACAATTACAAGATGATTCCAAATGAAAAAGTCTCCTTGGTATATATAGGAGACTAGGAGGTACAATTACAACTAATGGACCCAAGATGACATAAATAAAATAATAATAATAATGTAATATGCCCCAATTAAGGGACAATCTGACATGAATTAGGGCTTCACAAGATGTCATATAGACTTCTTGTATTCCTTCGTAACAGACTTGCTAATGTTGGATCTGGAGATATAGAACTACTCAGACTGCTTACTCTAATTTCATGTGCTCTAGATGTGGACTTGCACCTGCAAATCTCACTGGAGTAGTTTGCGCTAAAATTTGTGTCATAGTTCCAAGAGTGGAAGGAAAGGACGATTTTGAGGATGGAAATTTATTTTAAAATGTACAAACCTTGGCAAATCTTACTAATCATTCATGTTCCAACTATAAAATGTTTGGCGACATTTTTGTAAAAATATTCAAATTTCTAAGGATTTTATATAGTTTGTATAAAATTTTGGTGATTTTAAAGGTAAAATCATTTTATCCTTTAGAATTTGAGAGATTCATTTTTAGAATAACGAATCTTTTTTTGGTAAAAACCATAGAAAATTAGCCCATGAGCGAAATTTAGCCCCTAAAACCATCTATGGTGGAAGGAACTGCGCTCTAAATTACGATTGGTGTTTGAACCACTTCATCCTCCATGTCATCATGTCTCATAGAATCATGAATTTTAATTGTCCTTTCTATGCTTCCATACCATGCTTCATTCTCCACAAATTGAACACCATGGCTGATTATGACTTTCCTTGCAATAGGATCATATAGTTTGTATTCTTTTGTATCTTCATATTACCCAACAAATATACATTTTTGTCCTTTGTTGTCGAATTTCTTTCTCAGCTCATATGGAACATGTGCGTATGAAAAACAACCAAATTTTTTTAAGTGCGCAACATTATGCTTCATACCTGTCCAGGATTCTTGAGGAACATTGTTTTTCACACTCTTTGTTAGACACCTGTTTATGAGTACAACACAATTGCTACTCCATCATCCCAATACTCATTTGACAAATGTTTGATTGCTAACATATTGCGCACCATTTCCATGATGGTTCGATTCTTCGTCTCTGTGACACCATTTTGCTGTGGCGTATATCGCGCAGTAAATTGCTTGTGAATTCCATGAACTTTACAAAAGTTCATAAATTCTCTTGAAACATATTCACCACCTCTGCCAATTCTTAGAACTTTGATGTAATAACCACTTTGTTTCTCCACAAGTGATCTGAACCGCTGAAAACAACCAAATGTATCATATTTATGTTTTAGAAAATAAATTCATGTTTTTGTTGAGAAATCATCAATAATGCAAGAAAATAGGTGTTTCCTCCTATATATGGCGTTTTCATTGGTCGATAGATGTCTGAATGTACTATTTCCAGTGGATATTTTTCTCTATATGACTTTCCAACTGGAAATTACTGTCTATGTTGCTTTCCAAAGATGCAACCTTCACATATTATTTTTGGTTTTTCAATCAATGGAAAAACTTTCACCATATCCTTTGTGTGTTATAGTTTCAAACCTCCAAAATTCAAATGTCTAAATCTGAAATTCCATCGCCAGGAATCATCCTGCACTTTAGATTGAAATGTTTCTTGCAACTCTTCGCCATTGTATTCTTCTTTCTTGAAATTGCACGCACTACCTTTTTCTTCCTTGGACAGTGCACACTTACTCCTTCACTTTCTTCTTTAAATGCAGTGTCAGATTTCTCATTGTTTTCTTCATAGACATCTTGTGTTGTTTTTCTCTTCATCGTTGGCTCCAATGTCAATGGAAACATTCTATTGATTGTCATCTAAATTCTTGTAATAAGTTGATTGCTTGGATATCTATCCAAAATCACAAAATGATTATTTTCCATGTATATTCTATACCCTTTTTGTAACAGTTTTCATGTGCTCATCAAATTATGTTTTAGGCCAGAAAAATAATATACATCAAGCATAACTTTTTCCTCACTCTGTTTATTGTAAATACCAAATTTCATATGGACTTTCTTCAGCAACATTACATTCAACTAGGGAATTTATAGGCATCTCTTCAACGTGTGCCATAAACATAGCACAGGAGGGAGTATTTGCGTTGCTTGATTGATCTTGACCTTGTTTGTTAGGATTATATTGTCTCTTCATTCATTCATATGCACAATGTCCATACTTTTTACAGTAATGGCACTGAATCTTTTATTTATCAAATCTCTGACCACTTGGATGACTACTATTTTGATTTTGACGTCTACCACCAATATTTGTAGGAATGATATTGCATCCTCCTCTACCATAGGTCCTTGTAAGTTTTAAACCGATGAAGTACAACAATGCATATAGATTCTTAAGCAAAACAAAAATGAATCAATGGCTCATTCACATAGTACACAGAGATTTATACAGGAAACCCTCAATCGGGGAAAACCTTTCTTATTTCATTATATATAGAATTTCATCATTCACCATACAATATATATACAATTTTTTTAGGTATTTCGTAGATACCAAAACCCTAATCCCTTAATACAGGATTAATTTAGAAAACTGCTAAAAATAGCAAAATCCACCCAAAAAAAAAATTGGGGTGTTGCACGTAACTAGGGGGGCCATACCTGGCCCCCCTGGGACCCCCCTAGGAAGCGCCTGATGCACACGAAAAAAAGAGCACTACTATGAGCGATCGTCATATGCAGTTTTCGAATATGACGCACCCACATACACACATGCAAAGAATATAACACATACCCAACATTCTCCCACTTGTTGTTTTCTTTGCATCCAGGGGTCCACATGATTATATATAGTCAACAATCCAGGGAAACAATGCCCATTTTTACTCTACACCAGGAGAACTTTTTTGTGCTCACAGACGTTTTCAATGAATATGCAACATTCTTCAAAGTGTCAACCTTTTCCAGTAACACCTTCGTTTCCTCAACCATGTCTCTCACAAAGTGATACTGAACATCAATATGCTTTGTATTTGAATGATAAGCTGGGTTCTTTGCCAGGAATATTGCACTCTGACCATCACAATCTAATCTCACTTCTTGTTGTACCAACCGAATACCTGAACACAATCTATGTAACCATACTTCTTCCTTGCTTGCATGAGTGGTTGCCATGTATTCAGCTTCTGTAGTTGAGAGTGCCACTATAGCCTATCTTTCGCTCATCCAATTGATTGCTCCTCCGAATAGGTTAAACACATACCCACTTTTAGATCTTATGCGATCTAGATCTCTAGCCCAGTCTGCATCAATAAATCCATGTATGCCCACCACTTTGTCCAATCTTGGTCTTCCTTGGTAACAGAATGCATAATTGGTAGTGCCACGCAAATACCTAAAGACCCTCTTTACTGTTGTTCAATGCTCCTTCCCTGGTTTTGACATATACCTGCTCAAAACTCCCACTGCATGTGCAATGTTTGGTCTAATATAGACCATTTCATACATCAAAATGCCAACTGTACTGGCATATGGAACATGGGACATGTCCTCTTCTTCTTCCTCTGTCTTGGGACACTGATCTGCAGATAACTTTACACCTATAGGAATAGGAACCTTAACCGGTTTACTTCCATGCATATTAAACCTCTGTGATATCGTCTCAACACATTTTCTTTGATTCAATCAGAGTTTCCTCTTAGCACGATCTCTTTTAATTTCCATTCCCAGAATGAAGTTAGCAACACCGAGATCCTTCATGTCAAATTTGGAGGATAGTTGTGATTTCACCTCCTTGATAACATCCATGTTATTTCCTACCAACAATATGTCATCAACATACAACACTACATAAATGAAGTGATTACCAACCCTGCTTGGAATATACATAGTGATCAGCCCTGCTTCTCACAAATCTCAATCCAAGGATGTATGTATCAAAATTTTGGTACCACATCCTAGGTGATTGCTTCAGACCATATAATGACTTCTTTAGCTTACATTCCATCTACTTATTTCCCTTCACTACAAAGCCTTCTGGCTACTTCAGGTAGATTTCTTCTTCCAGATCCCCATGTAGGAATTTTGTCTTCACATCCATCTATTCCAGGGATGATTTTAAGGATGGAAAATTATTTTAAAATGTAGAAACCTTGGCGAATCTTACTAATCCTTCATATACCAACTATAAATGTTTGGCGATATTTTTGTAAAAATATTCAAATTTCTAAGGATTTTATATAGTTTGTATAAAATTTTG
>ML795536.1:156394-168007 GCA_009831015.1 Picea engelmannii
ATGAATTTATGCAGGAACACAACAGAATACACAAATAACCATGAATACAAAGATGCAGTGGAAATAACACTTCATTTCATTAATATCAAAGAACTAACATTTGTTTACAGACATAATAGAAATTAACTAGCTAGGGCTCTGGTAGCTTATCCCTAAGAAGAGATGTGGCGGCTAGATGCCTCTGAACTCTTTTTTACAATGAGGATCGAAGGAATATATGTTATTAAGAAACAATGGAAACCCTAAACATCCACAAACGTAACCCTAGGAGATGAAACGCCAAAATATGGGCCCCATCGGGGTAAATTGGTACATCAATTTCCTAAAGTCGTAACATTGGCATTCTATCTTCGTTTGACGCATATGATACATTGTTAGAAACATCTATCCGAGGACTACAAATTCTAACAACGAATATCATGGTCTATAATTGACTAATATTTTCCAACCAGACCATGCCCAAAAAACGTCGTTTAGGGCCCCAAAATGGCTCCGGAAGTTCAGGACCCGAAAACTGCCAAAAATAGTAAATTGTGCTACAATTAAGGAAACTGAAAAACTAAAAGAAACAATGGTGGGG
The DNA here is from genome assembly GCA_009831015.1 of Picea engelmannii. Taxonomy (NCBI): domain Eukaryota; kingdom Viridiplantae; phylum Streptophyta; class Pinopsida; order Pinales; family Pinaceae; genus Picea; species Picea engelmannii. The sequence goes on from ML795536.1 coordinate 156,975, forward strand.
GTTCAAGTGGAATAGGTGAGTGGCCTCCAATATCCACCTAGATCAAATATTTTGTGTTAGAAAAATTGATTTTTGACAGTTAACCTCCATACCCGACGTTGTACAGAACATTGCTATTATAGTTTTAAAAACCAACCAGTCTTTATATTCCCCATCCCCAAGGATTAAGACATCATCTGCGAAGAGTATATGTGTCACAAAGTTGGTGGAGGAAACTTTGATTCTGTGGAAGGATCTTCTTCAACAACTTTCCTCAAAATTCTAATGAGACATTCTACTACTAGAAGAAACAATAGATGAGAGAGGGGACAACCCTGTCGGAGTCCCCATTGACTTGGAAAAAACTTTGTCAGGAAACCATTGATTAATACTACCATATTAACTGTGGAAATGCAGGCCATGATCCATTGGGATATCTCCCAATTTAAACCAATCTGAGAAAATTCTAGCTTACCTTATCGTAATCTTTTTTTAAATCCATCTTGAGGACAATTGTGCTAAGTTTCTTTGTCTTGGTTGAGTGTAAGAATTCTTGAGCTATGCCAACAACATCAAATATTAAGTGGTCCTTTAAGAAGCCGAAATGTTCATGTGAAATACAAACATCTAATTTTGATTTAATCCTTGTAGCAATAATCTTGGAGATAACTTTGTATACAAATTACAAAGTGCGATTGGTTTGAAATCATGAAAATTCTTTGGTTTATTAACTTTGGGAATAAGTGTGAAGAAGGTGGCATTAAGAGAACCTGGAATAAACCCAGACACTCTGGATTCTTCGACATCCAAGTGAATATCCTCCCCCAATATCTCGAAAAAAGACTAGAATGGTTCTTGTGTCCATCCATCGAGGCTTGGGCTTTTGTCTTTGGGCATATTGAAGATTGTATATTTTACTTCATTTAACGAAACAACTATACCGATCTCTTCACAGTATGATTCACTAAAAAAAATTGGCAAATGTTCAAGAACCTTGAGCTGACAATGTGTATCTTCAGACTCGATGGATTTGAATTGTGATTTGAAATGTTCCATAGAAATATTTTTAATTTCATGATCAGATGAGTGGAGGACACCTGGATCATCTTCAATATCCCAGATTGTATTATGTGTCCTCCTCATAGTGGCATATTTATGGTAAAATTTAGTATTTTTATCTCCACTGTTGAGCCAAATAGATTTGCTTCTGATCCTCCAAGTATCTTCTTCAATAGCCATAATATTTTATTTTTCCTGCTTCAGAACCTTAAGAATATTCGGATCTTCTTGCTCAAAAATATGAGTCAGACACTTATCAAAAATAGTTGCCATCTTGGATTCTATTTGGATAAATTCTGACTGTAATTGCACTTTGTTATCTCTTTTCCAACTGATCACTGCTTTTTTTAGGTTCTTTAATTTTTAAAGTAGTAGTTGGATAGAGGAGGAATCTGACCAATGACTCATTGAATACCACGTTTTCTTGATGAGAGAAGAAAAATTTGGATCCTTGATCCCAGTAGAGTTGAATTTAAAAGGTGTCTTAGTAATATAAGAAGGGGAGTCTAGTTGGAGACATATCGGGTTATGCTCTGAAATGTTAGAATTTATCACCCAAGATCTGACCTTCAAGTTGTTGTTGAAAAGGGAGTCGTCTAGTAGGAATCGGTCCAATCTCTTCGCAATACCATCATTCCCAGCTCCGCCATTCCACCATATGGGAGTAAGTTTTGTAGGTTGGACATCCACTAAACCGGAGGAGTGTATGGGACTTGTGAAGAAGTTTGAGAGTGGATTTGATCTTGTTGTAGCCCCCCATACTTTTGTCGATGAAAGTGTGAAGTTTAGATCTCCTCCAACTATAATTCCTTCCTCTTTCAATAAACCAGACTAAAAAATAGGGAGCCAGAATAATTCCCTATCCTTGTAGGGAGAATAACAATTTAGTAATTTTACTTTATCTGTTGATTGTTTAATCCTTCCTTCCAGATAAATAACTGGAAGGGTGTCAAGAGAAGATAGCTCAGCATATGCTGGATTCCATCCACTCAGCAATCCACCGGAGTGACCACAAGGGTCTAGAGCCACAACATTCCAAGAGGGAACACATTGTAGAAAGATACTAGTAGCCTTGTCATTGCTTACAAATGTTTCTTGGATAAAAGTGATATAAAACAGAGCTTTAAGGGAGGCAGTTTTATGGGGTCCCCCAAACCCACGAATATTTAGGGATAGGATGATCATAATAGAACCTGGGTATTCAACTGGCCTACTCTAAAGGCCGAAGAGGAAGACAAATTAGGATCCAAATTTAAAGTAGTTGGGAGAGTTAAGGATAATGGGAAATCCAAATTTTGTAAAGTTAAATCAGTAAAAGAGGCTAATCCTCCCTCTGTAGCTCCTGGATTGGTTTTTGGGACTAGAGCTCTGTTTTTTTTTCTTCGAATAGTGACATTTGAACGTAGTGAGGCAAATGGAGGAAGCATTTCTAGGTTGGAAATAGGTAGGGGTTTGGGAGCAAGGGAGACCACAAACTTAGGAAAGCCATAAGGAGTATGAACAACAAGGTCGTCAAGGGTTAAGGAATTAAGGGTAGATTCCTTAATTAGGGGGGCATCTGAGACAGTGACATCCAAAAAATGAAATGTATCATTAGAAAGGGTTGCAACATACTTCAAAACAGAGAGAGGCACAACATTTAGGGGAGCATCTTCAGGAGGGGAGGAAGTCTCCAAAATTTTCGGACTGACAAAGTCAGATCCCAAGGGTTGTGTAGCACAAAATTTGGCCGATTTCTCTAGATTTTTCATGAGAAGTCCACATAAATATCCAAATAAATCCAGAACCCATTTTTCATTACAGTGCAAGTAATCAATTTCGGCTGGGGAGAGCTTATTTAAAAAAGAGGGGAAAAAATGTGCATCTTACCTAGAAAAGAGCCGTTGTCGAAAGAGCCTGCTTTCGAAGCTATAGAAGAAGAAAAAGTTGTCGCTAAGGGATCGAGGCTCTATGATCGAACCATGGAATTCGGGTAGCTTGACTTGAGATGTCACGTTTGCCAGCAGACATGGAAACATAAAGACTCCTTCCAAAAGTCGACTGAAAGTGGTTAATAGAGGTAGATTGGCATCATTAATTTTAAAAGATGAAAAACGGTACCAATTTATATCAACCACTTTTTATAATTGATATTATACCATCTTCAAATTTATTATATAATTATAATTAATTCAATATATAATCTTAACTTATTTTATCTTATTTATAAAAATAATTTTGTATTTAATGTTTATATGTTAAATAACTTTGTTTATCTAACTTAAATGGTTTATTTTAAAGTTCTCAACTTCACAATTAATTTTCAGCTTCAAAAAATTTAGAAACCATTCCCAGAGTCTCACTAAATCCCTTGGTACTGATGAAATTTATGCAAAATTCCTGGGTACTTGAATTATTGTACATTTTTTCCCTTCCCTATTCGCTTCCTGGGTACTTACGAAATTTTGTATGTTTATGCCTTCTGGATAAATTTCATCCTCTGTGCACTGAAATTTTGTATGCTCGATGGTTAAATCGATGATGGCACTTGACGAATAAATTATTTATTTCATGCTCTTCAAATAACAACCTCGTGTTGCATTCAAGGAGTCATTTTGCAGCTTCAGTTGTCAGTCTAAACACTAAATTTGTAGATTCGGGTAGAGAGCGCGTTGATCAAAAGAGGGGGTTGTTAGCTCCTCGAGGATCACGAAAGGCCAATTTTATATTCATGGAATCAAGCCTAAGTTAGTTATTTTGAACCTCATAAATTATATGATTCCTTAGTGATATCACTCTTAGAAGAGAATATGGTTAACAATACACAGAGAGAATATGGTTAACAATATAGTATTTTGGTTTGGGGATATGTTCTATTTAATTTTATTTTAAATTTGGTGAGAAATTGTTAAATCTACATATTTGAGTGGTTAAGTTTGTATAATCCCTGTAAATGTGTTGAAACTACAAAGAATAGATCTAGCTAGAAAATACTACACACATTTGCAGAGAGAAATTAAGAAAGAAGAAGCAAGAGAGAAATAATGGAAGAATTCTCATTAACCATATTCCACACCCAAAGAGTGAATAATTTACAATAGATATAAGATACATGAGTAACTAATGAGCCATAGTGGTGGTCTAGATTGATCTGGACACACACCAACAGTTACGGGAGTGAACTGCCACCTAGTCTAGTCTCTCAGGCAGTTACGGGAGTGAACTGCCACCTAGCTGAGTTAACTAGTCAACTAGTCTTCAGTTAACTGATTGAACAAAGAGTAGTGAGTTGTTGATGATCCCAATGCAACATCTAAACTCAATTCAACTATTCAAACTGAAGTGTCAACTGAAAGAGAATATTCTCCAGGTGGAATATTCTCCTCTAAAATATAGGAGACTAGATAATTACTAACTATGAAGAATAAACAAGGAATAACCTTAGGAAAAATAAATACTAGGTGTGTGTGAAATAACTCCAACACCCCCCCTGAACATCACTATGGTGAAAATAAAAAATGGGTCCCGGCTACGAGGTCATGTTAGGTACCCAAATACAAAAGATACACTGAACTAAACGAGGAAAGAGGGAAAACCTCATGGGAACAACCCCCCCCCTAAAATTACAATGCATAAAATAAAAAATGATAAGGAACAAAAGGCAATTGCTAAACAACCATGTCCTTCACTCCAAGAAGACCTCGCAACTGTGGAAGTTTGTGCTCTTTGAAGATTTTGTTGAAGATGTAGATGTCTGCACAAATATGATGAAGTATATGCATCATTGATATTTCCACACATATCCACTTTATATTCTTGTAATGAATAATATCCAAATAAAGTTTGGACGAAACTTTGAAAACCGTACGGCCGTTTCTAGAAAAATGCTGAAATTTTGTTGATTTTGAAACGATCATAACTTCATTTTCTGGACTCTGTTTCAGATGATTTGTTTTTTGAAATTGGATATTTTCCCGAGAGGAATTCAAATATCCAAATTTTTTCTGAAAGTGTTTCTCAGAAAATATTAGAATGGCATCTGATGTGCGCGGATCCCTTTTTGTCTCCTGAGATGCATGCATGGTGCATGCAATAGTGTCTGCATGTGACTCCTGAGATGCATGCCATATATATTCCACATGAATTTCAAAAAATAAATCTGAAATGGAGTAGACATCATCTTCAATTAATGGAATACAAATTTCTGCAAAAACTTTTGTAGAAGACTGTTCATAATAAGAGACTTGATCTTCTGATTGCTTCTCTTCTGGCTCTATCTGTTCGACCCCCTGCATGAAATATTCACAATATTTTTTATTCCCAAATAGAACCTCCAATCTGGTCCATAATTCATTTGGAGTTAATCCTTGTGATTCTTCATATACTTGATGGAAAAGTTCGGGAGAAACAGACATGTCGATACTTCCTATGGCCATATCATGTCTATTGAAAAAGTCATTTTTCTCATCAACAGAATCAGGTTCTACTTACATTTCCATAGTTATTTGGTACAAGCCTCTGCATCTAAGATGAAGAAGAATTTTTGGCTTCCATTCCAAATAGTTATGAGGCGTGAGAAGTATTTCCGGCGAATAATCCATCTTTTTGTTGTCTTCAATCTTTTGTTCCTGCAAAAAATGATTTGGTGTAGCTTTTTATTAACAGTCCGTCGGCTATGATAGCATATAAATGTGTTGAACCTGCACATAGTAGATCTACCTAGAAAATACTACACACATTTGCAGAGAGAAATTAAGAAAGAAGAAGCAAGAGAGAAATAATGGAAGAATTCCCATTAACTGTATTCCACACTCAAAGAGTGAATAATTTACAATAGATATAAGATACATGAGTAACTAATGAGCCATAATGGYGGTMTAGATTGATCTAGACACACACCAATAGTTACRGGAGTGAACTGCCACCTAGTATAGTCTCTCAGGCAATTACGRGAGTGAACTCCCACCTAGCTGAGTTAACTAGTCAACTAGTCTTCAGTTAACTGACTGAACAAAGAGTAGCGAGTTGGTGATGATCCCAATTTTTCATGGTGACAAAACCAATGCAACATCTAAACTCAACTCAACTAGTCAAAYTGAAGTGTCAACTGAAAGAGAATATTCTCCAAGTGGAATATTCTCCCCTAAAATATAGGAGACTGGATAGTGACTAATTATGAATAATAGACAAGGAATAACCTTAGGAAAAATAAATCCTAGGTGTGTGTGAAGTAACTCCAACAATCACAATGTCCAAGGGTTTTTCAGTAGGATGAATTCATTTATACATTCAGAAATGCAATTTAAACAACAAAAAATTGTGATTTCACCCAAATTTATATTTGCTGATAAATAATTAAAATGTTTAGACAAAGCCTCTTCAATATAATGTAGAATTTCAATATACTTTAACTCAAATTAAATTTATATATTTTAGTCTATACAAATATCAATTGCTAATATTAAACACAGTCTTTTCTTAAAAACTATAACCAATATTTATGTACTGTAACAACATATGATAAAAATTATTCTTCTTTTCCCATTAAACTTATGTTTCAAATATAATTTTAATATTCATAAATATTTATCCAAGATATTTTTCTTTCACTTTGAATTCACTCGCTAGTTCTAGTTCGGTGGCTATCATGATCAATTCACCAAAAACCAACAAATAAGAGACTTTTAAAACATCAAATATACTAACTATGTTAATGTTTTTTGTTTCTAACATGGGTGGATTATAGGCACAATCATGGCCACTTACAAGAGAAGAAGTGGCAAGGGGCTAGTCATCGAATTAGCCTCAGATAAAAAGGAGGAGGAAGAAGGAAATAATGTCCTAGGTCCCATATATGATGACACTCTGTGAATTGTGGAAAAAAGTGTATCTTAGCAGTGGGTTGAAATATATTAGATGTTTCAAAATGAGTCCTTCCCTGAGTTACCGTAGGGAGACCAAGACTTGGGCATCTACCAAACAATCAAGCATCCCAAGCATCACATGATAGTCACTCATGCAACTATATTCCCATGCACTAACACCATTAGTTCTCTTAGCATGCTACAAACTTCTCAATGAAGAAATTGAACTCACAAAATATTGGATCACTCATTTCCTCTTGTATGTCAGGGAGATTATGAAGAAGTGGTGGATCCCAGATAAACAATTCAATGACTACCCCACCAAGATGTTGAGAAACCCATACCAATATGTAGTAGTTATGATGTGCAAACTTTATGGAGAAGTTGACGCTAATAGTTTCAAGGTATCATGGGTCCTTTAGATACACTCCATCACAACAATGGGACACATATTCAATTGGGTAGACATTCTCTCTACTACCTTGGAATAAATTGTGTCAGTTGTAAAGCACATAGTCCGAGGAAAACATCCAAATTTTCACAAGATCTCCTATTTATTGGATGTGGTATGTATGGTACATGACTTGAAAAATATGGGCTAGCAATGACAATTAGGTGACCCTCAAATTCATGTCTACTACCAATATTTATGGGAACATAAATATCGCACCCACTATCACAAGATATGTGAAAAGTTACTCATTCCCCTATACTAATTACTATTTTGTGCCCCAATTCCATCCATGTCAAACAAGGAAATCACTACAATTGGAAAATTAGGACATTGGTTTGTGGTAGAAAATCAAGCTTACGTCAGTATTTATGGCGTAACCAAGCCTCCTCATATATTCCCTAAATGTTTTCTCGACAATATGGCCCTGCAATAAGTAGCATATCAAACTCTAGTGCATGGAGTAGGAGCAACACTTTTCAAAGACAAAAACTACTGACCTCGCCACCACTTCCATTCTATTTGAGATCCTGCAGTTTCAAGAATGTGAAGGATGCACAAGTTGATCCTAACTCTCTGGAAAAATTCAATTTTTGGCAATAAATATTCCACATGCATGATCTCCTTAAGGTTTTTAGTAGACATTTTCAGGCATGCAAATATAGGTGGAAATGTGAATAAAAAACGTGGAAAGATGAAGAAATTTACAAGAGATTCGTTAACTATGATGAGATTATTTTGAGGATGAAAGGAAAATCTAAACATAGGGATAAATTACAAAGAGAAGAAGCAGTTAGAGTTGTAGTAGAGAAAAGGAGATTAGAAATAGAAATAGCATTTAAGGACCTAACGTCCCTAACCCCTCAAGTGGATAGAAAATTTGTTTCTATGTAATAAAGATTGACATTAGTAAATAAAGCCTATGTAATAATGTGAACATGTCTAATGTAAGAAGACATAATAAAAGGTTTCTCTTCTATAACGATCTTCCTCTAGAATGTTCTCTAGAAGATATAAACAACATAAATAGGAGTATAAGGCATGGAAAAGTCTTGTCTTGAGAATCATTTTGTACTTGAGCTATGCTCTACTCAAGGTTTCCCCCTCAAGAAATTAAGTGAACTTGGATATCGATATAATAAAGGTATCATTTATGGAGTCAAATGCGTCATTGTGCTCTATATGTTTCTCTTTTTTCTGATAATTTTTATAAAAAATCTGATATGGTACCTTACAAGTCGTATCAGAGTCCTTTCCTCTGTAGAATTTTTAGACAATTGTTTTTAGGCTAGAGATGTGTACTGTTGGTGTCTTTAAAGCACACTGATATGTCATTCGACGAGTAAAGTTTTGATTGGGGAGGAATACACACACGAAATACATACGATTTCATGGGTTAATCGAAACACATTGTTTCACCTACTTGGAAACCTTGGTAACCCTTATTGGTACCCCTTCGAGTATTACCACATTAGACAACACATGTACATGTCCATTTACTCTCATGTACCCTTGGGTACATAGGGAGTCCATATGTCTCTTGAAACTAGCAATAGATTATATGATCAATCTTCTGACTGCTATAGTGTCATCAATAACAACACTCGAGAAGACTACATACCTGGGTAATCGAGTAGAATGGCTAAGGGTATGGTCAAGCCTCCTTAATTGGTTCCCTAAGAGATTGGGTTGTGTACTGTTGTTGGATCCTCCTGGTATATTAGAGAGCTATAGAACAAGGAAAATCCTTGTCTGTAGGAACCCTTAAAAACCCTAATCGTTTCTATTAAAACCAAACAAAATAGACATAGAGGGGAAATTCTACAGTGCAACCTTGCCACTTGCATCGAGGTTGCAAAATTACTACACAATTTTAACTATTACACATTTGGGCATTTGGTCACTGCAGTATTATTCAGACTAGGGTATAACTATGGAAGGAGTATAGTGGTCATACCAACACCCTTATTTTGGACCTATCACACTGGATCCCTCTCTTTTCAGTAATCGTAGTGGTACCCATCACTTATAATCATTTTTTTTCTATGGACCCACTCACCCTCGCCAATACCCTTAATTGAGACTTATTCCTTTGGATTCCTCTCTTCGTGTTGATCGACATGGTATGCCTTACCCATAACCGTTTTCTATGTGGACCCACAATTTCAATTATTTCCTTCTTACCTTCCCAATGGCCCACACCCACAACCAACACTTTGACAGTCACATCTTTTCCTTGGACATAGCTCATGAGTAGACCAAGACTCACATCAATGACATTAATTCCAATCTTTCTTGACTAAATTCCTATCTCCACCAACTGGATGATATAAATTCCCAACTCACTAACATGGAAACCCTCTCTACCATTGTAAAATAATTGACAATCATTCTTATGCCACCCAATTATTTTAATTCCTCCAAAAAACTTTCACACCAAGAAGGTGTTGACTCCTCCCATTTTAGGGCCATTCAGTCCATCCCCCTTCATCATGAATTACATATTCCCAAAGTTGAGGTGAATAAATTTGATCGCTCAGATCCCATGGATTGGTTCCCTCAAATGGAACATTACTTCTCCTTGCATGGAATTACTAATGACCTGACCAAACCCCGCATCAATGTCCTTTATTTGGATCTTGAACGATGGAAATTATGGAAATGGAAAAATTCACACCCAAGGTATATTGCTTGGACCAAGTTTTTTTCAAACCTTTATGAACACTTTGACACTGACACACATCATTTGGGCCATTTGAGCAAGCTTAAAAAATATGGTATGGTGGAAGAATACATTGTTCATTTTGAACAATTTGATTTTTGAACTAATAGAATGTCTGACACCTTCTTCAATGAATGCTTTACTGGTGGCCTCAAGGATGATATATGAGATCATGTCCTCATGGTTCACCCCCATACCTGGCTTGCAATTGTTCAACTTGCCCAAGAACCCCTATAGGACATCTCTTAACAAATCAAAAATCTCTCCTTTAATCTTGATTCCTGACCCATCAATTCTTCCCCTCCTTCCACTCCTCCTAAGATCCAAAAATATACTAAGGACGAAATGGCTAAATGCCATCTTAAGGGTATTTGTTATAACTATGATGAAAACTATTTTCCAAGGCACAAGTGTGAGGAGAAATATTTTTTTATGGATGTGTCTAAGGAAGTGTCTAAAGACAATGGAGATGTTACCCCTTCCAAAGAACTACCCCAAGATGATGATCCTACACAGGGGCTACACCTTGTTAACCAATATATTATCATGTTCATTAATAAAGGGGTATTTTAAATTGTGAAAAATAAAGTCAATATATTGTATGTATTAGGGGGGGTATGTGAGGTATCCATGGGTTTATAGGTATTGGAGGCTATAGAAAAGGGTATCTAGTAAAAAAAGGGGTTTATTTGGTTGGAAATATGTATTGGGAGGGGGTTTCAACAAAAATATTTTTGAACATATTTATCAGTATCTAGTTAAATTAGGGGTATTCTTTAATATCCCATGAACAAAGGTGCTATTTCATAGGTTCACTAAGTGAAGACTCTATGTGATCCTATCCTACCCTCTAATCCACCATAAGTTGAACCACTTATCTCTTTGAATTATCTCACTATTATCTTTCCTCCCCAAACTCTTAAGTTAATTGGGTATATCAAGAATCATAAAGTAATTATCCTTGTCGACAGTCGAAATA
>ML795536.1:192063-210889 GCA_009831015.1 Picea engelmannii
ATGTAAATATGACTCATTGTTTTCTTTTCATGGTTTATAAGAAGTAAATATGGATGAAATCCAAAGTGGTCCCCTTATGGTGAAATCCCTCATGGGAAGACGCTTTGTGGAGTAAGATAACCCATGCCTAATTGTGGAATAATGAGATGAAGGACAGTGAATTTGTCAGGGAAACTATCCTAGATGGATAGTGCTTATCATGCCATTTCTGGTGGTATGTATAACATCACATAACTCCTCATGGTTAGTGAGTTATGACCATGTGAAGTTGGAGAACCTAGGTTTGGGTAATGGACCCAAGTTTGTTTGATGGATAACGGTATGATTTTGCTATATTTGAAGGTAATACTATTCTGTATGGATAGTAAATGTCATTCCATTTCTGGTGGTATGTGTAATGTCACATAACTCCTCATGGTTTGAGATTTATGGCCTTACGAAGTTGGAGGACCCTCATATGTCAACTAGAAGCCCCAAAAGGTCAAAGTAGTTAAAGTGGTTTAAGAGATTTTAAAAGGTAAATAATAAAGTGAAGTGATGCGTGTATTATAATTCAAAGTGAATACAAAATAAATTATTTCAATAATAAATTTAATGGAGGAATTAGAAGTGAGTTAACCCTAAAATAATGAAAGTGGGCCAAGTGACCTAGAATATGTTTTTAAGGAAGTTACTCCGCGAGTATAAATAAGAGACAAGGCTCTCTCATTTTAATTACACTTGAGCATATTGAATATCTATAGGTGTATGAGGTAACCAAGGATGTCTAAGGTGAATTTCTGAGGGAAGGTGAAGAAAACAAGGCCGAAATACAAGGAAGGATAAATTCTTTTGATAGTGCTTTCTAAGGTATGTTACTTACAGGTCATCTCACCATTTTCGTTATAACTTTTTTTCTATAATGATTCAAACCGTGAAATTGCTATGAAACTGAGAAAACATACCCAAGTATCTGTGGTAAAATATTTATCTTGTGGGTAGTTGTATTTTGGGAGTTACACTGAGTGGAAAATAGGGTTTGTGGCTAGTCCTGAAAGTAGTCAAAAACAGGTGTTTCGGGTAAAAACATCATAACTTCTTCAAAATAGATCCAAAATCAGTGAGACCAAATGTGTTGGTTAGGGTACAGTATTTAGTATGCTTTATAATAGTTTTAGATCAATTCAACTAATATTTCATGTGGGGCATGCTCTACAAGGTTGCTCTCTAGAATAAGCCAGATTTCAACAAGGTATGCCATTTTTTCTATAACTTCTTTCCTGAGAGATTCCAAGTAGTAGCACATGGAGGTATTGCATAAAACACATTGAAGAAAATTTTATATCAGTTTCATATCTTTATTCATTACAGGTTCAAATTTATGATTAATTCAAGTTAGGGTTGTTGACTAATCCAAAACTAGGCATGTGAGACTAAAGAAAAATTTGATGAAAATGCTAGTCTCTTGTTAAACTTAAGGAAGGTTTGCAGGAATGCGATCATATACACCAGGTCTATTACAGAGCTACAAATCAGATTTGGATGATGAAATTGATCAGGGATTTTGGTTGAGGTACATGTTGAGTACATGGTTGAGACAAGTAGTTGATGAGTTGGCACATACATGAGGTGTATAGTTGATGATGTTGGTAGATATTGATGAGTCATAGTTGATGAGTAGTTGACACATGAATGGTACATACTTGGTACGTGGTTGGATGCACTTGTTTATGGTGCAAATTGATTACAGATTGTTTGGTACATGTTGGTGCATGGTTGATGCACTTGTTTATGGTACAGGTTGATTACAGGTTGTTTGGTACAGGTTGGTGCATGGTTGATGCACTTTTTTATGGTACATATTGATTACAGGTTGAGGTACAAGATGACGCATGGTTCAGATTTATTGGTATAGGTTTACAGCGGTATATCTCACAGTGATAGTGTGACAGTGGTTCCATCATTCTACTTCTACTTCAAGGTGGAAGGATGGGGCAAGGATAGGTGGTTGTAGCCACCTTCCGGTTGTATCCGAAGAACATAGGGGGTTGTAGCCTCCTTTTGGTTGTAGCCATAGAATTAGGGAGTTGGAGCTTCCCTCAGGTTGTAGCTTGAGAAACTAGGGGGTTGGAGCCTCCTTCCAGTTGCAGCTAGAAAACAAAGGAAGTTGGTGCTTCCAATAAATGTAATTCTTCAAGACATATAATAAAAATCATTCCGTGGTTTTCTCCCAATTTGGGTTTCCATGTAAAACACTGGTGTACTGTGTATGTGTGTGATTTTTTATTTCTTACTACTCATTATTGGATAATAATTCTACATTGATATAACATTTGAAGAAAAAAGATTATAATTACGCTATTATTGATTCACCCCCCCTCTCAGTAATACAACAAGGATCCCTTTCATAATAGGATCCATTGTATGGTGTTTCCCTACCTCAAGGGTTTGATAGTAATAAATGAGATTTTGCATATTGTTCTTGTATGTCTATTGTGGTTCTTTTGTATTCAGTATAAAGTGTGCTTTATTCTATCTTTCTTTGTGGATATATTATGTATTCAGTATTTGTGGTGATTATATTTGTAGATATATTCAGGTTCTTAACAAGTGGGTAGCTAGAGAGGTAGTAGTGGGGGCCCAGATGGCCCATAGTGATAATAGTGGAGCCCATTCAATGTAAGGTGGACTAGTTTCACTACATTACTAAGAAAGGCCCACTATGGTAGTTAGATATAATAAATGGGTAGTTAGATATAATAAATATAAAATGACTTCTTAGAAGGTTCTACTTCTAGAAGATTCCTCCTCTAGAATGTTCTTAGGTGATGGTAGCACTATATAAAGAGGTTCAAGTAATGTAATGGGATATTAAGAGAATTATTGTATTTGGAGCGGTAGCTCAATAGGAGGATTCCCCCTCGAAGAGGCAAGTGAACAGGAGAGAATCCCTTCCATAATAGGATCCATTGTACAGTGTTTCCCTACCTCAAGGGTTTGATAGTAATAATTGATATTTTTCATATTGTTCTTATATGTCTATTGTGGTGCTTTTATATTCAGACTTTGGTTCTTAAAATGCACTACGTGCTCCAAGGGTGCCACTCACCTTTTGAATGATTTTGGTAGATGTCCAACCCTTGGATTCAATACTTCGTTAGATGACCTTGTGGGAGACTAAGGGCCTCTAACGAATAAGGACCCTGCCTTATTGCACTCCCCTTAGAATATTCATGAGGGACTGTCTCAGTATTCCCTAAGAACATCATGGATATCTTGAACTAGGTAATCGTTAACCTACAATTCAAGCCATGACGGGAGTGCTACTAGGCTATGACAGGGTTTTTGCCACACCTCTCCCTCAATATATTTGGTTTTCATGCATGGCCCCTTTACTCCTATTGTGAGTCTGATTAGCAAGAAATTGTCAACCTGCATCCATTAATAAAAAAATGTCAGATATCCATAAACATCATCATGATACAGTTGAATACATGTCACATATGCATAAAAAAATATACCCAAACCATATACATTCCACTCCCCGACTCGATCCAGAATCCAAGGAGGTCCACTGATGCCATAGACATTCTCAATCTATCAAGAGTCCTTCACACTCAGGAGAAACCAGTCAATAGAACATGTCTTTACATAAATAACATATCATAACATCATAATCCATAGTCTCATCATTAGAATCCATAATAGAAGTAGTCAATCATATAATGAACCAGATCACTTGCATGCAAGTGTCCTCAAAGAATAATTCACATCAGGTGCACGCAAGAGTAGGATGTTACATACACCCCCTCTTGTTTTAAACTTTGTCCCAAATTTTCATAGTATACAAGTGTAGAAATAAAGTATCTGACAATATCTAAATGTGTATCTATCAAACAAAAATGGAAACTACTGACACATATCATATGCATCCTCCCAGGTAGCCAACTGTGGACTATAATTGTCTCACTTGACCTTGACCTGATTGATTGTTCGACACCGTAGTTTCGAATCCGATGGTCCATAATGCATATTGGCTACGCCATGAACATACCCTCATCTGATACCTACATAGAACTCATGCCAATCACATGTGTAGGATCACTAACATAATGTCTCAAGACAGAAACATGAAAAACATCATTCATATGCCTCTAAGAATCAGGAAAGGCTAGTCGATAGGCCATGGGCCCCTTCCTTTCCACAACCTCGAAATGTCCCATGAACCGAGGATATATTTTATCCCCATTTTCAAACTTGATCGAACTATTGTGAGGTTTCACCCGCAAGAAGAATCGATAGCCAACTTGATAACTACGGTGAGTGTGATGTGCATCAGAATAACTCTTATGTCGATCATGCACTTCCTTGATCCTTTGTCTTATGGTTTGCATTTTCTCTTCCATTTCTTGGATCGCTTCTGGTCCTACCAGGTCCCTATCTTAAAGTCGATCCCAACTCAAAGGTGTTCGCCACGATCACCCATAAAGAAACTCGAATGGTGCCATATTAATGGTGATTTGATAAATGTTATTATATGCAAATTCTACCAGTGGAAAGAACTATTCCCAACACTTTCTTCGGTCCATCACATACATACGCAACATGTCCTCCAATATTTGGTTTGTTATTTATTTATGCCTACCCGTCTCAAGGTGATATGCGGTACTAAAGTTAAGTTAAGTTCCCAAGGCCTCTTGGAAACTAGTCCAATATCATCCTGTAAACATCGATCCTCGATCGGATATGATCCTCTTTGGCATGCCATGCAACCTCACAATATCTTTGATGAAAAATATAGCTATGTTAGGTTCCTAATATGTCGTACGCACATGGATAAAATGTGCATTGTTTGTCAGAGTGTCAACTACCACGAAAATCGATTCGTGCCTCCTTGTCATCAGCGGAAATCCAACGATAAAGTCCATCGAAATGACCTCCCATTTCGATTCCAAAATAGCATGTGGCTGTATTAATCATGTCGTATTTCTATGTTTAGTCTTCACTTGCTGACATTCTAGACATCTTTTCATGTAGCTGACTATGTCCGCCTTCATTCATTTCCAGAAGAATAAGGGTTTAAGGTCTGCCCTCATCTTTGTGACTCCTAGATGAGCCATGTACACTACTCTATGATCTTCATTTAAGATCAAACTTATCAATTCATCATTGGGAGGTATGCAATCTAGTTATTATATCTCATTAATCCATCGTTGTCTAGAGTAAATCCCTCAAATTTTGGTACCAACATGGTGTTTTTTTCCGATAAATTATTTAACCTCTTGATACCAGTCATCGTCGTGTTGTAAAGCTAGAATATTTTCACGTAGATTCTTTTGAAGAGGTATCACCGAAAATATGCATGGTCTCAAAGTCAACACATCATCCACTTTGTTCATTGTTTTTCTTATGTAGGTAATATTGAAATCGTACTCGCTAAGTAGTTCCAACCAACGCCTTTGTCACACGTTCAAGTTGATTTGCATAAAAATGTGTTCTAAACCATAGTGGTCCATTTTTAGTTTGAATTTATGTCCAATCAGGTAGTGTCTCCACACTCTCATGGCATACACAATGGATAATAACTGCAAGTCATTCGTCATGTAGTTCTACTCATGCTTTCTTAACTTTCTCGAGATGTAAGCAATCACTCGACCATATTAGATCAAGACTCTGCCTAATACTTCCTTGTATGTGTCACTAAATACCAAGAAGTCCTTGTCCATGTTAGGGAATTTTAGTATTGGTGTTTTCGACAACATCTCCTTAAGCCATTGAAACGCTTCCATGCATTTCTCAGTCCATACAAACTTCTCATTCTTCTTCTACAATTCCGTAATCGAATTTTCTATCTTCAAAAAACCATCGGCGAATCGTCGATAATATCCCGCTAAACCCATGAAGCTACACACTTATGGGACATTAATTGGCGCATGCCATTCCATAATAGCCTCTACCTTCAATGGATCCATAGTGATACCTTCGTCGGAGATGACATGCTCTAAGTAATGAAACTTCAATTGATAAAAGGAGCATTTCGACAATTTCCCAAAACAAATTGTTCTCTCATAAGCGTTGTAGTACCAAGCGCAAATGCTTGTCATGTTCTTCCATAATCCAAGAATATATCAAAATTTCATCAATGAATACTTGAACAAACTTGTCGAAGGATTCGTGGAACACCCCATTCATCAAGCTCATGAATACCCCTAGGGAGTTTGTCAGTCCAAATGGTAAAACGATAAAATTGTAATATCCAAACCTCATCTTGAATGTGGTATTAGGAATGTCTTCCTCCTTGATCCATAACTAGTGATACCCTCATCTCAAGTCGATCTTCGAAAACACGCTCGCACCTTTCATCTGATCAAACATATCATCTAATCTTGGCAATGGATATTGGTTCTTGATCATTGCCTTTTTAAGTTGACAATAGTCAATGCAGAGTCTCCATGACCCATCCTTCTTCCGTATTAAAATAACAAGTGCACCCCAAGGTGACACACTTGGATGTATAAGTCCTAGGTCCAACAACTCCTTTAGTAGAATTTTCAAGTCCTGTAACTCAAGGGTCGACATCCGATAGCGTGTTCTTTCTATCGGTTCATTCCTAGGTTTTAGGTTGATGGTAATTTCCAATTCCCTCTTAGGCGGTAACCCTAGTAACTCCTCTGGGAATACGTTCTCAAACTCTCATACTACGGGAATGTTTTCTTGTCCATCCACCATGCCCTTTTCATTCAACGCAAGGATCGCATATAGCTTGCATCCCTTGCGCATGCTCTTCCAAAGCTATAGGGAAGAGATGAACCTTAGGTAAACTCCATAGTTCCTTCCTACAATCACACATCTCTATCCCTCATCATCGACCAAACTCAGTCAGTTTGTATTATAGTTGAGTATCACCTCATGCAATTCCAACCAGTCCATACCTATCATGACGTCGTAAGAGCTTGAGAGCATGACGTATAGGTTGGCCTTCATGAAAAAATATCTGAGGTTAAGGCTACAACCTATAACCTTTCCTCGAACCTTCTGTTTGGATTTCAAATCCATTTCTACGTAGCTAAACTTGTCCTATTCGACTACCTTTACCTTAATTATTTTTAGCGCTGCACTAGAAAAAAAAATCTTTGTAGCCCCTAGATATATCAAAATACTAAGGGTTTGGTCAGTGATGGTACCTGATGTCTCGAGCATAGTATATTGGTTCTCGACCTGGTAGTTATTCATCATTGCATGAATCTGATGGGCCTTACCCAAATCTCCTGCGGTAGAGTGTCTGGTTGATTCGGCTCTACTATGGCCCTCTCAACTGGGTAGTCACTCTAGTAATGTGGCCTGAAACCCTGGTTTGTTCTGCTGGATAGGGTTGAACTATTGTTGTTACGATCGACACTGCTGCTGGTGTTGTGGTCCTCTATAGGGAGTCTGTTGTTGAGGCATCATTCATCATGGTGTAGTGAATGTGGATCCTCTTGGAGTGCCTTAATACCCTGCTGGATGTCTAGTTGGTGTCTGATGATGCTATGCACCAGATGTCACCTACCTCGTCGATATCACCAGAGTCCTTATCTGACCATCACTGATGAGCTCCTCCTTAGTTATCAAGGCCTTCTGGACAACATCGTGCAACATCTGAGGCATTAAAATTCTCACTTTCACACGAATGATGACATTAAGTCTGAACACAAATTTGTTGACCTTAAGCTTCTCGGTGTTCAAATGCAGAGCATAGAAAAACAAATCCATGAAATGGGCCTCGTGCTTAGGAACCATACGTGTGCCTTGTCATAAGGCGTTGAACTCATTGTGTTGATTCTCAATGAATTCCTCGGACATATACCTCTCCCAGAACCTCTCCTCGAACAATTACCATGACAGTTCTTTGACGATCATGTTTAGTTGTGGAAAGAGTGTCTTCCACCATAGCAAAGCGCTCCCCTTCAGCTAAAATACCTCCATGCGGACTTTCATGTTGGAGGTATAGTCGTGAATTGCAAAGAACATCGCCATATTCTCCAACCATGCCTTATATGGAATCCATAAACGAAAGCAATCTTATATCAATCAAGATAATTCAACGACGCAAGGTAAATAGATTCATTACATTCTATCGCGCAAGGGTCTAAGATCTAACCATCATAAAATTCCATGAGAAAAAGAAGTAAATAACCAACAACCATTCATTGCATTGACTATTCATTGTGCACAAGAAGAAAAATCTAAACATTATACAATACCTCCTTCAATACCATAGATTTTCATACGCGCAAGAAATAAACTAAGTTTAAAACCATCATTCAAGAACAAACTAAATAAACTAAATAACTAAACATCTAAAACCATCATTCAATACATTAAATTCATGCGCACAAGAAATAATCTAAATCTAAGCGAACATGCATTCACGTCATCTATTGTGCAAGAGTACCCAAGACTTTTTATTCCAAGGCATAAAAGAATCTAATCTCGTAATTGATATTACTATTCAATGATTACACGGTGCTAAGGAAATATAAAAATATTTAATTATCATTATGACGTACAATCACTAGTACATATTGTAAAAATTTCAACGTTGTATTTGCGATGTTATGGACAAAATTGGCCATACTGTCAAAAAATAGAGGAATTTTTTTATTTTTTTTTCCATATTGCCCGATAACGTCATTATTTCCATGTTAATGTCTCTCTTGCCACATTTTCATCTCTCTTTCCACGTTGTCATCTATCTTGCCACGTTTTCCACATAGTCATCTCTATTTCCACGTTTGTGACATAGTCGCCTCTCTTTCCACGTTTGTGAAGATAGTTGTCGCAGTTGCGATGTTGTGGAAACTAGGTTTTCCCCCTCCAATGGTCACCTAGTATTTTGAACAAGTCAACTTTGATTTGGTCAATGATCGTGATAATTGCGACGTTATAAAATCTATAAATATGTTCCATTTTACGGATGTTGCGACAAGATTGCTATAATAACGACACTTCAAAAAGGGTTTGCGGGTCTTCTCGGCTAGAGTAAAACTATTAAAATAGATTGTATTAGGTCTCTTCTCTTTTCATTTTAATTTTTTGATCGGTCAAATTTTGATGGAAACAACTATTAAAAGACATTGTACTAGGGATAGAGTACATGATGGGCAACGATGACCTATAAATGGGGCCAATGTTGAAATTGTTTCAAAAATTTTCTGTATGACATCATACATCCTTGATTCTTGAAACCCTCCCATACTGTCAAGGGATGTGTCTAGTCTAACAATGTTAAATTTCGTTTCATATAGACACATATTGAAGAAATTTCAACGTTGGCCCCATTCATTGCTCACTATGCGGGGTCGGTCCATGACATTTTTGGTGGTTGAATTGGAAGTTCCATGACATTTCAAGAGAGTTCCAACAAAGATTCTACAAATGGAAACAATGACATTTGACAATGAGATGCCCATTATGAACGTTGTTGCAAACATGGACGATCTCAAATATTATGTGGTCGGGACATCATACATCCTTGAGTCTTGAAACCCTCCCATACCGTCAAGGCATGTGTCAAGTCTAACCATGCTAAATTTCGATGCATATAGGCACATATTGAAGAAATTTCAAAGTTGGCCCCATACACTAGTGCTCACTATGTGGGGTCGATGCATGAAATTTGTGGTGGTTGAATTGGAAGTTCCATGACATTTCAAGAGAGTTCCAACAAATATTCTACGGATGGAAGCAACGACATTTGAAAAATATGAGATGGCCCATTATGAACGTTGTTGCAAACATGGACGATCTCAAAGATTATGTGGCTGGTACATCAAACATCCTTGAGTCTTGAAACCCTCCCATACCATTAAGGCATGTGTCTATTCTAACCATGTCAAATTTCGATGCATACAGGAACATATTGAAGAAATTTCAACGTTGGCCCCATTCACTAGTGCTCACTATGCAGGGTCGTTGCATGACATTTGTGGTGATTGAATTGGAAGTTCCATGACATTTCAAGAGAGTTCCAACAAAGATTCTAAGGATGGAAATAACGACATTTGAGAAATATGATATGCCCCATTATGAATGTTGTTTCAAACATGGATGATCTCAATAACTATGTGGCCGAGACATCAGAAATATTCCTTGAGTCTTGAAACTCTCCCATACCTTCAACACATGTGTCTAGTCTAACCATGTCAAATTTTGACGCATACATGCACAGTTTGAAGAAATTTCAACATTGGCCCCATTCACTGCTCACTATGCGGGGCCGGTGGAAGAAATTTCACTATGATCATTCACCTTCAAGGCATGCCCCATTCACTATTCTCACTATGAGACATCCATTATATTGAACGTTGATGAAAACATGGATGATATCAAATATTATGCGGGGACATCAAACATACGTAAGTATCGAAACCCTCCCATACCTTCAAGGAAACTATCTAGTTTAACCATGTCAAATTTTGATGCATACGAGCATAGATTGAAAACATTTCAATGTTGGCCCCATTCACTGCTCACTGTGTAGGGTCGGTGGAAGAAATTTGGGATGGGTTTATTTTAAGTTCCATGACAAATTTCAAGATAGATCTGACAACGATTCTATAGAAGGGAATGACAGATGATGACAATGAGAGGTGCATCATGATGAACATTGATGAAAATGTGAATGATCTCAAATATTATGTGGGGACATCATACATCCTTGATTATTGAAACCCTCCCATACTGTGAATCCATGTGTCTAGTCTAACCATGTCGAATTTCGACGCATACATGCATCGTTTAAAGAAATTTCAACGTTGTCCCCATTCACTGCTCACTATGTGGTGTTGGTGCAAGATGACATTTGTGGTGGGTGAATGACAACAGTAATAAAAATGATGAGTTGATGACACCGTCCTCTGGAGAATTTGTGAGTGAAGATGATGAGTTGATGACATTGTTCTCACCAACATATGTCCACTTAGTTGCCATGACACATCTTTGATATCCTACAACATTAAAGAAATCCCCACATCAACTAGGAGTTTAAACTTTTTCAATAAGTCTGAGTCATTCGTGCATTCTCCTACCTCATGGAAATTATCTTGTGATCATTCTCACCATTATTCACATAACCCCCACACTATATTCCCCTTAGGTACTCAATAATCCAAATTTAGAAATGACCAAAACTAATGCAACAATGACGGAACAACAAACCTTGGAAGAGAGATAGATGGTTGTAGATACGCATAGAGGCAAGGAAAATTAGAAAACCTTTAACCCCATGCCCATGAAATAGTCACTTATTAATTATTTAAGAGCTAAGGAAATACTCCACTAGGTTTCCCATAAAGCAATCAATGGTCGGTGCAATATGACATTGGTGGGTGAATTGAAGCTTCTGTGACATCAACTCGACTTGGTAATTCAATAATAAAACCCTCCTTAAGTATTATGTGGTGACATAAAACATCCTATAGTATCGAAACCCTCCCATACCTTAACCCCATGCCTTTAGAAAAAATATAAAACCTTTAACCAGGTATCTAGTCAGTGATAGTTGGAAGAAATTAGAGTGGTGTTGTGATGATACAACTCAATACAAAAGTTTACCTAATTACAACTTGAAATAATGTTGCCACCAAACTACTCATCCACAAGAGAAAATTGCCGTTGAATTGTTCATCCAATTGAGGGAAATAAGACATATCCTTGTGATATTGTGCACCCACTTGAATAGTATTACCATGACATATCAAAGATGATCCTCATTATGCCCATTATGAACGTTGTTGCAAACATGGGTGATCTCAAATATTATGTGGTCGGGACATCATACATCCTTGAGTCTTGAAACCCTCCCATACCATCAAGGCATGTATCTAGTCTAACCATGTCAAATTTCGATGCATACTTTTTTGAAGCATATAAAGTAAATTGTATTGCTCAATTCCCTAGATTTTAGCCTTCGACCATGGAATAGGCCCTAATAACCATCCATGGTGTACTAATCCTTGAAATGATAACCATATGTCCCTCACGGGTTAAATATTATAGGGCCCTATATATGGAACATTAAACCGATGAGTTAATGTAGTTGTTGCAAGTTTTAGAAATTTACATCACATTATGGAAAAGTATATCAAAACAGTTTATCATAATCTAGATTTAGTTTAGTTAGTTTTGGAAATGAGAGTACATTTTAGTCATTTTTTGAGTTAGTTTTGACAATGGGAGTACTTTTTCTAATTTTACTCATTTTACCCATTGGTGCACTAACTCTACCAGTCGACGGCGTAGTGGGAAATCCGGGAACCCCACCAATTCCCCCTCAGGACACCAAAATATACTCAGTTTTCTTCATTCAACCTCATATGGTAGGAGATATGGGTCCATTCCATGAAATACCTACTTCCTTTTTCCCATATATCTTCTCCTATGGTACATCTCATCATCAGAGAAGGTCTTTGAATTTGGGGTCAAGGTTCTTCATGCCTCAGAGTAGATCTCACTCTCTAATACTCTACCTTGGATGCTACAACTCTTCCCACAAGTACAACCACAACTCTTCCCACAAGCCTGTGGGAAGAGTTGCATCTACAAATCATGTGAATAAATGTTGATGTTGAAGGGGATCAAGCACATGTTGAAAATATTATTGTTGAAGCTTGGGATAAGGCTGGGGTGCATGTAAAAAATGCATCTATGGAACTTGATGCTCAAGCATGTGTGGTTTCCACAAATGTTTACATGGAATATTTTTCCCAAGGGCCATTACAAAGGGTGGATTGAGTGTCAATGTTGATATGGGAGCACCCAATGAGGGGATTATTGATATTTTTCCAGAGGGATACCAAATAACATGCTCCATAATTGGGAATTATTCAATGTTGAGTGACGTCCAATATATCGGCTGGCTCAATGGAGAGATTGAGCCAATTTTTGAGATAATGGTCTCCACATGTTAAACAATTGTTCATTAGGTTGAGGATTGCAAGGGATTCTATTTCTATTGATAATATTACTCATGGTCAAATCTATTTTAATCATTTTTTTTTATGTTGGGTTGAAGTCATTGTCTAATGAACAACAATGTAAAACATAGAGGAAGTTCATTGAAAGGAATAAATATGACCAGACCCAATTTATCATTGATAATATCTTGATCCATGTACGAGGGTATGAGAAATTGTGCATTCTTGCGGATATTCCAAGGAAATGTGAGATGGTTAAACCACAACATGTATTATGAACTTTTTCATTACAAATATTTGTAGAGTTTGTTAGAGGAATGGAGGTTGATTATTGGTGTTCTCCACATGCCACTAAGATAATGTTGAAAGGATACACAATATTTCACCTCGACTAGGAGAAAACAACAACATGACATGAGACATGGTTCCTAAACAAAATGGCCACACGAGATACTTCATGACAACATGTAACCCCTCCAAATGTGCACATGCTAAAATCAAGCGCTTTGCATGTCCAACATTTAGAATCGGGTACCACTGATGAGAGGACTACAACATGTGACATAGAGAAGATTGTTTGATTGGTGTGTAAGATAAAACAATCTCATTAGGATGTAGAGTAGAGTTCAATTGGAAAATGAGTTGTATCAGTCTCATTAGTGTGAACAATAGTTGTAACAATGACATAATTTCAAGTTCATCACTAACCTAAACCTAAAAGAGCACCAAGAAGATATCGTAGAAAGATAACTAATACTAGAGAAATAACATTACTATAATGTTCCTCTATTATTAACTTCATGGATCTTGTCTCATGTTTCCACACCAACTCCTTCAAATTTTGAGCATTGTGTTTTCACACCAACTCCTTCAAATTTTGAGCATTGTGTTTTCACAACAACTCCTTGAAATTTTGACCAATGTATTTTCACAACAACTCCTTCAAATTTCAATTTGTGTGTCATATGCAAGTAAGTTTTAATATTTTTGAAGGTTTATTACCATTGTTGATCAAGTTAAAATTAATTAAGTTTTAGGTTATTGTAATGAGACATGGACATAAATTCCATCTCATTTGTAAAATCAATTTTTATTATGAACATGTGTGCTAGTCTTGTTGAGCATTTTCATACAATAAAGCATATAGTCAATAAATCATATAGTATGTTTCAAAGTAATTATCATATTCCCTCCAATTTCCAACCTCCAAAGAGCTATAGAGAGTTGTAGATGCTACAACTCTGCCCATAGGTTTTTGGGCAGAGTTGCATCTACAAATCATGTGAAGAAATATTGATGTCGAAGGGGCTCAAGCACATGTAGAAAACATTAGTGTTGAAGCTTGGGATAAGGTTGGGGTGAATGTAAAAAATGCATCTATGGAACTTTATGCTCAAGAACATGTGGGGTCCACAAATTTTGACATAGAATGTTTTTCCCAAGGGCCATTGGAAAGGGTCGGTCGAGTGTCAATGTTGATATGGGAGCACCCAATGAGGGGATTATTGATACTTTTCCAAAGGGATACCAAATAACATGATGCATAATTAGGCAGTATTCAATGTTGAGTGAGGTCCAATAAATCAACTAGATCAATGGAGGAATTGAGTCATTGTTTGATATAATGGTCTCCACACGTTAAACAATTGTTCACTCGATTGAGGATTGCAAGGTAGTTTGTTGCTATTGATAATCTTACTCATGGTCAAATCTGTTTTGATCATTGTTTTTTATGTTGGGTTGAATTCATTGTCTAATGAACACCAACATAAAACATAGAGGAAGTTCAGTGTGAGGAATAAATATAACCAGACCCAATTTATCATTGATAATATCTTTATCTATGTGTGAGGGTGTGAGAAATTGTGCATTCTTACGGATATTCCAAGGAAATGGGAGATGGTCAAACCACAACATGTATCATGAACTTTTTCACCACAAATCTTTGTAGAGTTTGTTAGAGGAATGTAGGTTGATTATTGGTGTTCTCCACATGCAACTAAGCTAGTGATGCAACACTACACAATATTCTACCTTGACAAGAGAAAACAACAATACGATATGAGACATGGTTCCTAAAAAAAATGGCCACACAAGATACTTCATGACAACATGTTACCCCTCCAAATGTGAACATGCTGACATCAAGCCCTTAGCATGTCCAACATTTAGAATCGGGTACCACTTGTGAGAGGACTCCAACTAGTGTCATAGATAAGATTGCTCAATTCGGGTGTAAGCTAAAACAATCTCATTAGGATGAAGAGTAGATTTCTCAGTTGGAAAATGAGTTGTAGTATTCTCATTAGTGTGAACAATAGGTGTAACAATGACATAATTTCAAGTTAATGCTTAACCTAAACCTAAAAGAGCACCAAGAAGATAAAATAGGTAGATAACTAATACTAGAGAAAGAACATTACTATAATATTCCTTTATTTTTAACTTCAAGGAACTTGTTTCATGTTTCCACACCAACTCCTTCAAATTTTGATAGTTATTGATTAGATTAAAATTAATAATTTTTTAAACAATTTATATTAATATTTCTTAAAAAATAATTCCACTATTAAGAATATGAATGAATAAATAAATTATATTTTTATTTTTCAGACAACATTTTGGTTTTTTAAGTTATTGTATTGCGACATCAAAATATGTTATAAAAAAAATTAAAACACTGAAATTTTATTTCGCAACACACACACACACACACACACACACACACACATATATATATATATATATATATATATATATATATATATATATATATATATATATATATATATATATATATATATATATATATATTTAATATTAAAATTGTTAATCAAAATTAAAAGGTTTACATTGCCTTTGACGTGCACCTTCACCAAAGGTGAACAAATACTCTCTATAGTGAAATAATCCTCTTTTTTAAACGGTGGCTATGGCCGAAAGTTTTTTTTTTGGCTAATTTATCCCTTCTTCGCCAGCGAAAATCTGGGAGGCTGAGAGTAATCAGTGAGCACAATGTGAAATAGATGCAGATCGAGATCCTCTTTGCCCTTGTTATTTATTCAGTGAAACCAGAGAGCACACTGCCAAATGGATTCAGGTTGGTCTGAATCTTCCTTCCCCTCATTATTTCTTCATCTTGATCTAAAAAAACAAATCTATATCAATCGTTCCAAATTTTAAAGGGTTTAGTCCATGGGATTTGACTTCCCCACAAACCATGGAGAAACCCAATTCTTGATGCAGGGATATCAATCCCTGCACTAAAAATCCTTTTTAATCTTATGATTTTCAGTCTACATATACACCTACAGAATAAACACAACACAGATAACTCACATAAGAGACCCATAAACAAGAATCTGTGCATGCAATTGTACTTGCTGTGAATCTGTGAAAGGTTATTGAAAAATCACTGATGTTGGTACTATTGTTGCATTCAAATATGGTAATGTTGATAACTTCATGGTACATGATGATGTAAATTGTGGGCCGATATCCATAAGATATGTACGCAAAGGTTTTTGTTCCTTTCTAGCCCTAATTTTATATGAATGGCTCCCTGACCTGACTGATGCACTACAGATAGTGGTCGTAGAGCATAAAATTACCACTTTACTATCACCAGATTTCTTGTCATGACTTGTAGACTTCTTGTCCGACTCCATAACAGTATTTTCATGACTTCTTTTCTCTCCACTGGGCATAGGTTTAGCTTTAGCTTAAGAAAAGTCAGAACTTCCTTCCTAGAGTATTGAAATTGTATCAGGGACAGAAGAATTAACATTATCATTTGCCTATTATTTAAAAGATTCAACTTCACCTTTCACATTTTGGCGTGCTGCAGGAGGCTTGTTATGTCCAAAAAATCCAATAACAATAAGAAAATTTCAATAAAATCCTTGTTTGTAAGTCTGCAAAGCTAAATAAAGGACGCACTCCAACCTAGTACAACCAATGAACTCAAAAAGAATAAGACCCATCCAATGAAATAATCAACAACTTTAACAAAAAGAAAAGGAATTTGGTTTCAATCACCACAAGCATATTAAATCATTGCAAATGACATTGCAATTAACATAAGCTTCATTTTTAAATTTGTTCTATATAAAGAATCACATCCTATTAACATAACAAAAACAAGCTTCACTTGGTAAACATAAGTAAACCTGAATCACTTCGCTTGGTTGGCTAGTTTGAAAGGGTTTCCAGCATCCAACATTTTTGTCTATCTCACCAGACTGGGTAAAATCAACCGAGCCATATATACCCTCTCCAGTGGGAACATTCTTTGTTCCAATCTCAAATGTGAAAGTATCACCAATCTGAGACATAGAATTGGCTTCTAAATCTACAGATTCTGTCCCAACCTTTTCCACTTTATCATCCCCCTCACTGGAAACATAAGACAATTTCATGGATTGAACAAGATCACTATTCTCAGTAGAAGGCGCTTCTATATTTGGAAGGAGAAAACAACTCTGCAAATGATTACCGTCTCTATCTGTTGCAGGAAATTTATTACCAGGTTCTAAAGAGAACCCAACTTCTAAACTGACCTCCATTGCCTCAGCCTTTCCTTTGTAGTTCCTAAGATCTTATGTTTCTTTCTTAGACACTTCTATAGTCACATTATGAACCTCATACTCCTATTTTCCTACTTCCCAAACAACATTCCTTTCAGGAATATCTGATTGTGAAACTTTCACCATAGTTTGGTTAGTGCTATGACCTGCAATACAAAAGAAAGGGTTCTATTTAGATATACTTCATATAATTAACTTATTCTTTTGGTCACATTCTTTAGGATTGAAACTCCATTTTCTAGTGGGCCAATGTCACCAAATACTAGAGTGTCATAAGATTTGAAGCTTAGCCAATTTAGTTGCAATAATATAAAAATTTGAGTAGGGAAACTAAAGCATTGGACATTTAATACAGTAATTAATTTTGCATTAACCACTCAGTGGTTAGGTATTGCTCCATTTTCTTCATGTTAAAATCCTCAGAAGAAAACTATTAAACTAGAAGTGCCTTGCATATATAAAATTTATTCTTTTATGAACAAGAGTATTCATTTTATGCACCTGCCAAAGTGTATCTAGATTCTAAACCATAGTCCATAGTCTCCCTACATATCTAAGAAGTTTTAGTTCAAATTGAGAAAACATAAAGCATATAATGTTTTACAACAAATACTTGAGTCAGGTATCGACATAGACTATTGCCCATCTGAAGAAAATATGGTGTCCGTATTCCCTTCATCCTGCACTTTGATACCAACCAAGGTGTTATCTTCTTTAACATTCCTTTCAAACCCCAGATTCATCTGATTAACATTCTTGTTATAGTTGGACTCTGATGTAACACATGAGTCATTTACTTGCAATGCTTGTTGTGATGTACCAGTTATAGGCTGCTCTACTGACAGTGCAGATTGATTAGGACATTGAAGGGAGGTGGCCCCAAAATTACATCCATCAGTTTCATCCCCAATATGAGAAAGAAGAAGAATGTCTTTTCCTTCTGGGGAAGTAGTTTTGACCAGGTTTCAAATGTCTTTTGTTGGTAAATCAGATCTTAATGATGTATCTTTTCTTTCATTTTCTTGGTCTTGAGAAGCATTGATAGAAGATATTTTTTCAAGAGCATGAGATGCTTGACTCCCAAATCCTTGCACATCTATAGTTTCATTTTGAGTCACATTAATATTAGCTTCCAAGAACTTCTTTGAACCATTTTCGCCTAAGTTGCCTATCACGTCATGGGAAAATTTCTCCCCAAGATTTACCAATGAAGCATTCCAATTTTGATCATCTTGAAAGGAAACAATGTTGAGGGATTCCACACCTTGAGTTTCATAATTTTTATGTTTCATTACTAGAGTGCTC
>ML795537.1:35135-45972 GCA_009831015.1 Picea engelmannii
TTTCCTTAAATGTGTGAGAAATGGCCATACATTATGTGCATAAATAGGGGTCTATATTCCCTATTACCTCCCAGGTTCTCACTTGGTGCAGAAGTCCCTCAGCACACATTGTGAAACCCCAAGGGCTACTTAGGCAAGCTACCCACTGTCACCTCAGTAGCCTTTCCCTTCTCACTTTAAACTGGATAAATGCTAGCCAAATCAAAGACATTGTATGAGGAGATGGACATCATGCTAGGCCAAATCAAAGACATTGTTGATCTTGTATGATCATACCCATAATCATGTGGTCAAAAGGTAGGATAATATGAATGTTCCACTCCATGCCCTAGCCTATGTCCTTACCCCAAAATATTATTCTCCATCTTGGTTGGCCCAACCAGCACCTAGGGGTGGGGTTAGGAGAAACCACACAGATCTAGAGGTGCAAAATGAATATATGATTGCATCAGACAAAATGGTACCTAAGGAGGAGGAGTTTGCTTAAGTACGAAGCAAATCAAGCAAGTACATCAGTGAGCATGGAGTCTCTAGTAACTTGCATGCAACCAAAGATCGAGACAAGTTGAGTTCTATCAAATGGTGGAACATGTATGGCTCCTCTACCACATATTTGGATAAATTAGTGGTGAAGGTGCTTTCTCAGGTGGTTAACACCTCTTATGCAGAGAGGTGTTGGAGCACCTATAGCTTCATCCACAGTGTAAATTGAAACAGCTTGAATGCAAACCAGGCAGAAAGCTTGGTTTATGTGCATTATAGCTTGAGGTTGTTGTCCCATTATTGTGAAGCAGCAGAGAATGATAATTCTAAAAGAGACATGACTTGGGACAACAATCTAGAGGAGACTATTTTGGAGGATGGAGCCATGGTTTTAGAGCACTTGGAAGCAGAACTTTGGGTGATCGTGATGGCGATCATATTCATAGAACAGACATGTCATTCTCATCCACTAGCAAGGTTCCAAATGCATCAGTTTTGTCTTCATCTTCACAACATCCATTCTCACGTGGAGGCCATTCAACTGCAGGTCGTGTTCCACAAACACTTCCACCTACTCCTACTTCTCTTCTTCAAATGTCACAAGAAAAGAAACCAGAAGTTTCTCATGGCAAGAGGAAAACTTAGTGCATAGTACTTAGTTCTTGATACTATATACTAGATCTCTTTTTCTTTTTCCTGTTTAGAAGTAATATCTAAAACTTAGTACTTTGTCTTTATTATGGCTTATTTTGTAAACAATGAAGTTATGAACATTATATGACAGTTTAACTTTGAAGTTTGAATTTTGAACTATTGACTGAATCTTACAACTCTTTGGTAATGAATATGATGCTCTAGACCCTATTTCATTTTTTGGTTGATGTTGTCTATTACAATCTGTTGATGAAATTTTTTATGATTGATGGTATATGTGTACTAAATGGTTGATGCTTTAATGATCATCACTAATCCAATAGTTAAATTATCTTAAATCTATGTTTTCGTGTTTTTTGCAATTGATTTGACATTTTGCATGTTTATATATATATATATATATATATATATATTAAAATGTGTATTATATAAAAAACGCTCCTGAAATGCTCCCACTCCCAGAATTGTTTGAAAATTGCGCTTCCCGCTCCCGCTCCCTGCTCCTGCTCCCAGAATTTTTTGAAAATTTCGCTTCCCACTCCTGCTCCCTGCTCCCAACAGCCTTGGTTTGAAGCATTGCAAAATTGCAACAGCACAACACTATTAAGAAGATACACTCTCGTTCCTTCTCATGCATTTGTAAAATACTATTAAGTTTTTAGTCCATGCTATGCCACGGTTTTCTCCTAGTAAACTAATGGATGATTGCATGAGGATGTAATGACATAAAATGTATTGATTGTACCCTAGAGAGAGAATGAAATATAGCATTTACACCTAGCTTGTCACATTGTAAGTTAGAGTTCCATAAGAGTAGACACAGAGGAAGGTGTAGCAACAAGAGTTAGGGATTGATGTTGTGTGGTTGAGAGGCAGAGTGCTCATAACACTAATGCACCAATTCTGAAATGATGATACATTGAGAGAGGTCAGACAGTTAAGAGAAAAAGCTTATTGTTGAGCAGCTTGCAAGACTCAGAGATATTGTTGCTACCAGGCACCCCAGATCAACAAGGACAATGCGCCCAAACCATAGTTTTTAAAACAGAAACTGGGCATCAAACCGGTCACCTATCAACTCGGACATCGAACCGGAACCAAATTGACTCGGACCGGTTGATTTCAACGAATTGGTTCAATAAAAAAATACATTAAAGAATTAAATTTTAATGAAAAAAATTATTTTAAAGCTTTCAAACCATGATTCCAAATAATTAGAGACAAAATATGCAAAGTGCTCATTTATATACCATGTAAGGGTGTATATATCAAAATGGCACCGAGTGCAATACATATCAGCAACAAAACACATAATCAGTGAGGTTTAAATGGCCTCCACAATCCATAAAACATGCAAAAACTACAATCTACTAATCTACTACATAACATTGATCAACATGATCAATCATCAAACTCATCACCACTGCTAGAAATGGGATCATCATTGGCAGCTATGCTAGCTACAAAATCATCCTTTGACTCAAAGTCGTCAAGCTCCTCGTTCTCCTCGAGCACATCTTCCAATGCAGTAGCTGAAGTAGTAGCGCTAGCAAAAGCACGAGTCACCCGAGTTGCACGAGTTGGCTGAGCTACACGACTAGTGCTTGCATGTGCCATGCTTGGTGCTTCGCTTTGTCCGGCTTCTCCTAGTGGAACTGAATCCAAACCCAAGTCATCCATATCTCTATCAGGATCAAACTCTGTTGGGTGAGACTCTTCTACCCATTCTGAAGTTGGATAAATATCATCCAACACAATGGGATCCGTATCAGGTCTTTTGTTTAGCAACTAGTTTCGTCTTAGCTGAAGGTTGTCTTAGGGGGGGATGTATCTAAGTTAGTGTGTGTAGGCCCTAGGGTTAGAATTAGGTTTTAATCATTTTTATATTTTCTTAAATTAATTCTTGAGCTTTAGTGCGTCGCTGGGTGGGTCCAGAATCCAACCGGCCGAGCAGGCACAAACCAGCCGGTTCGACCGGTTTGGTATCGAACCGGCTTCAACTCAGTCGGTTCAATACCAAACTAGGCATTGGGCCGGGTTGAAGGCCAGGTCGATTCGGCCAGCCATCTGCTCAGCCAGTTTGGCAGTCTGATATCAACCCGGTCCAGTTTTAAAAACTAAGGCCCAAACACCAAGTGATTGATCATGTACTGATATGAAGTCAAAGACTACAGAATTATGAAGTCACAATGAACCTTGTACTTGTGTGTCCACCTATCAAGATCACACTCATCACACCCGATTACACAATACAGTCTGGATGTATGGCCAATGTACAGGAAGGACACTCCAGTGCAGATTCATTGGCAGTAGCTGAGGTCGGTTACTCCAGTACTCCCAGATTAATTTTTGCAGCTCTGACCCCAAGATTTTGCCAATCCAATTGCTTTCAGGATGAAGCAAATGTTTGATATTGGAGGAAATGTTGAAGGCCCAATTATGTTAGTGTCGTCTAGTGTTTGCATCATTATATTATATTTATGTCTAATGTATGGTTTAAGTTTAATGACATGTAATGATAATGTCAGATGGTTATCTGTCATATGTAACGACTAACTGAATACGTTATGGATGAATGTCCTGAGAAGGAGCAGAAGCTTCAAAAAGTTTCACATTTATCTTCCATTTCCAGTCTGTATTCATGATTGCTCCTTTGTGTCTGTTCATCATGTAATCAGTCTTTATATGCATATTTGCATTAAGACATGAATAAAGCTGGTCCTTTATGCCTACTAACAATGTCTTATAGGTGGGGACCACCCAAGCCACATACACAATGTGGGAACCTAATAACTTAATAAGTATGGAAACACATTTCATCCTTGAGTCTTGCCAGCTCAAAATATAAAACAAAATAAACCTTTGCTCATGTCTAATCTTATGTTGCATATTCACAATAATGCTTACAGTAGGCTCCTTGTGAATAAAAAGCAAATAACAAGACTAATGAAACTTGTACAAACGGATTCCTAGTAATGCACTAAAAAGCTGTGGCAATATTTAAGGCTTGAGAAGTATACCTAATGGCACAATGATGTTGATCCATTACCCAACTTGAAAAGTTTATCCAAACTAGGGTGGTACTTGTCTTGTAATCCTTTTCATTAGGAAGGTTGTATGCTGCCTTGATAATCTGATCTCTTAGAATTGGGACTCGGCAGTGCTAGCAAATGTGCAGCTTTGATAGTTTCACGCTGAATGCAGTTCAAAAGATAACAGTTATCCAGGTAATATAGTGACTAGCTTCCAGGAAATATTAGCTTATGTATAAACCCAACTCCCACCTTGACTGTGCCTACCCTGAAAGGTAACTCTTGACAAACTAATTGTTTTGGGATGTTTTGGAAGCAATTCTCTGTTTGTGGGGGTAGGGATCTGTAGAAGCAGACAATTGTCAGTTCCATTCAAACCTGCCAGTTTTTTTCTGCACTTATTGAAACTAGCAGAGCTCCAAAATGCCATGCAGGTTTCTAACAGACAATCTTATTCAGGCATATATTGGAAACTAGGTTCACTGTGAAGGCGCTGTGACTGCCTGAAATCACTAGATCAAAGATGCTGCATCAGAACCTTAGACAATTTCAGAAGGCTTACAGTCAATTGGCACCATAATGACTTTACAAATATGAATAATATATATAACCTATACTATTTCAGCAATGACAGACCAGTTAGCAAGTCATCTCAAATTTGTCATCAGTGAACAGAAAAGATGGCTCAAAACTCAGTACGTTGTGAGATGATATAGAGCTCATAACTGTGGAGATAAAAAGTGGATAAAACGGATAAACAGATTAAGAAATATGCAATGGCAGTTTATCTTACACCTAACAGTGGATAGTAAAATTCAAAGATTTTTACCTAACATTCAGATCCCCACACCAAATTAGGGGTTTATCTGAAACCCCTAGGACAAAATCCAGCATTCTTTGGTCCCATTTCCTTCTCCGTCGGAAACCTGTTTCATCATCCTTCCATCCATTGTTTGGAACATATGAATTCAGAAGACGAAAACCCTCAAATTCAGCCACAATCACTCGTCCATCAACTTCATGTTTCAAAGCTGTCATAGTAAATTACAATAGCAAAGATATTAGACCGGTTATCAAAATTTCTATATAATGTTCTAGAAAAAAAAATTGTTAGCAAATCTATCATGAACTCTATTGCTTCATTTATAAATGTAGTAAGATTAAAAGACGAACATCCATAGAAAACCAGATGGACATTATCATGGAGGATAATGGAATGATTATTTGACTGCAACCAGGACAAATAAACATAGAATTTTAGACATTGCAAACTAAAAACAGTGTACCAAATATACATTTCAATTGCATTTTATTTTCCTATAATCTCGTATTATTGCATAGCATTCTGCAATTCCTAAAATTACTGACTTGAACAATTTTAATGCATTTAACGCATATTCAGTAGAAGGCTTCAAGTATGGTTCATCCTAAAATAGTGGTGTCTCCTACCACTTGATCTAGGGCAGGTAAATGTCAATGTAATAACTGTAGTGTTTGATCTCATTACCTAAGGTTTGGATATTAATCATAGAAGACAAATTAATCAAAGAGGGAAGCTGCTTATTTAGCTAGAAGAATTCCTAAGCCATGACAGTCTCCTATTTGTAGCTCACCAAACTTGGGTCTTAGAGTACATTAGCACACTGCCAAGTATCTTTGAGTGAGGCATTTCATTAGAGGTTTTGCCAGGCAGCTCCTGTCCAAGAGCATGGAGAGGATCTATATATAGAGCTTCAAATTGTCCATTTCAACTCGATTCTCAATTCTGGCTTGTTACTGTCACTTGTTGCACCAATTTCATCAATGGAAGCAGTGGAATGGACAAACAGCTGGATTTTGGGTTTTCAAATTTCTAACCCCATCTCTAGTATGAAAGTCCATAAACCTACTCTGGAAGATTTTCTACGCCCGGGAGTGGGATTTTGACCCATTTGGACTTATAAGGAGAGCAACCTAGTCTGAGGCAGCAACAATGTTACAGAAGATCTTTATTCACCCTGCAACCAAGACGTCATACAAATATAGAATGCAAGCAAGTTAGCATGCAATGTAACGTCCCTAGAGTCTAAGAGTAATGGATGATACATCCATCACATTGGTTACTTCACGTGAACGAATGATCATAACCATCACCACACCTCCCATGTGATCAAGGACACATTATCTGTGCCACCTCACATTTATCGCTTGGAACCATGTGGCAAAAGTCAGGCATAGTCTTCGCTTACTAATCTATGGTCCTGTTACCGCCTAAACTAGCATCCAAATGGAAAGTCCTACCATAGATGCTACCTTGGGGAAACTAATGAGAATTGCACCACTGTCACCTCGATACAATATCCCTTTCACTTTAAGCCAGCTCCCAAGGGCCAAGAGGGTATCCGTAGTATATTAATAATAGAGCTTAAGCAAATCTTCTTTAGTGAATTAATCTATGAGAACTTATTATTTACTTCAATGAATGAATCCCACAAATATATAGCAATGAAAAGATACAAGGATTCCAACAATAAGTGATTAAATGCCTTAAGATAACACCTCAATAATAATAGCATGAAACCACAATTATCTATTTACAGTATTATGAGTTGGAAGCTAGTGGATCAATGCCAAATCTGATTATAAGGTATGCAAGAAAGGACAACTTCAGATTTT
Source organism: Picea engelmannii (assembly GCA_009831015.1). Lineage (NCBI taxonomy): Eukaryota > Viridiplantae > Streptophyta > Pinopsida > Pinales > Pinaceae > Picea > Picea engelmannii. The sequence goes on from ML795537.1 coordinate 41,960, forward strand.
CATTAGTTTGATTAACATCTCAAGAAAATAATACTTAGAAAGACTAACTATGAAAAGAGACCACTTCAAGTTAGCTAAAACCACAAGAGATGAGATTTTTCTAGAATAAATTGACAATGTGTGATGTGATTTAAAGTGCCAATCAATTATGTGCTTAATTTTGACGAGCTCAAGGCTGTCCTTGACCTTCAAATCTGTTTTACTAATGATTAATTGCAGAAATCCAGATTTGAAGTTAGAGAAACAACCATCCAAGAGATAGATTTCAACCTTTAAGCAAGACATCTCGGATGTTTAGCTAGGGTTTTATCATATGCAAAAAAATAATAACCCAAAATTGCTTAGAATTAAGTTCACAACAAGTATATCAATGTAACTAAGCAAAAACTTGAAATGAATGGCAAATTCCCCCTAGGGTTTGTCAATATTAGCTTTAGGATTTACCAAGAAAATCTCCAAGTGTAAGATATGCAATTAACGCCAATTAGAGATGAATTTCACCATTAGAACAGAAGAATAAGTTTGCCACAACCTTCTAGTAAATGAAATAAATGCTAAGTCTAGTTCTAGATATTCTTTAGATGCATAAAACCTAGACTTAGGGCTTATGTAAATCCGGTTTTTTATCTTTTTTTGCAATTTCCAGATTTAGATAAACCTGAAAATCAGCCCAAAGAAAGATAGATAAAACTGAGAAGCACAAATCTAAGGGGCTGATTTTCCTCTTAGGGTTTTAATATAAGAAATTAAGCTCAAGCCCTAACTTGATCTAGTCAAGAAAATAGAATAAGCAATTAACTTTATGTTAGGAAAGAAATCTAATTAACGATTTTCCTTAGATTTTATTCTAAACAAAAGTCTAAAAGTAATTTTGGATTTTGTAGTTTTGGTTGGTTGTTGGGAGAAGACAAGTGCCTTATTCAAACTAGAACTTATGGGGTCAAGAAGAAAACCCTCTCTTCAAATTTGGTCTATTTTATCTTAAGGATTAGGATTAAGAGAGTAGAACCCAAACGGAAGAATAGTCTTCTATCTAATCAAGATAAACTATGAAGACCAAGGCCCCGCTAGAAGGGGTCCTCAATGGAGCACCTTCACCAACAAGATCAACTATAGCTTGATAAACATACCAATACCCTTGCTAGGGCTCCAAAGGATAGACAAAGAAAGGAATTAAGTAATTACCAAACTAATAAAGGAAGGAGAGGAATTACCCCAAAACGTCTTCCTTCCAAGTAGTGGGCTTACCCCTCTATGGATCAACCTAGTAAGCTTGTGGTAGTCTAGAACATTCACAATCAACCTTTAATGGACCAAAATAGAAAGCCAAGATAGAAGAGCTTCAAGAATTGACACCAACGCCTCAATAGGTAGATATTCAACAAAATTACATTCTCAAAAATAGCCAACAACGACAACAAATTGGAATGAGAGGAGGAGCCTCTTTTATAAAGGAGGCTTCATCAACCGAATCATTCCATAATATTTTCAATCTCCATAGATTTAGCCTAGGAAATCTCACATTTGACTTGTTTTCCACCTTGTTACCCCTCCCTCATGCCTAGCAGTAACTAGAGGAGATCATGTCGCATGGCCTGAAATAAAGACAATGATCCCAACCATGATGATGATCAGCATGTCCACAGATAGCAACCCAGCATCCCCCTCACATTGCCTCTTATACTTTAGATCAGGCAAGCTCATCACATCCAGTCAACTCAGTGTATGGGAGATGGTAAGTCAGCGTCACCATGAGGTATGTTAGTCCTTGTTTCAGGTGAAGCGTTGTGCTTAATATACTAGGCATGTGGATTAGAAACATTGGTTGAAGTCAGATAAGAGATCAATAGCTCAAGAAGTTATGTTTGTTTCCTTGTTTCACCTTCATGGCGATCATCTATGCCCCGGTCTCGTGTTGTCACCGCCTAGGGAAAAGGGGTACTATTGGGGGGCCCTCACAAGGGAGACGTTTTGTTTCCCCACCATACTTAACACTTTCCATCTTAGAGCTTGTCACATTGTACTAAACTTCGGTAATGGGTCATGGTCCATTCTCTCATGAGAACAGCGGATGAAGACCCAGAGGATTAGTGCAGTTGTTGCTAAAAGAATAAAAGAATGATGCTAGAGAAAGAAAGGAATGATAGCTAAGGACTCTCAAAAGTTAGTCCAAACTTGAGCTCTACCCTTTCCGCATTCGCCCCAATCCCAAGCAATGATGATATAGCTTAAAAACAATATAAACAGGGACCTGCAACTATGATAACGAGACAAATAAAAAGGCAAATAAAGGCGTTTGGAAAAACGTAACGCTTAGAAAGTGGTAACTCAAGAACAAGCGCACCCTCCACAAAGGCACTCATAGAAATCGACTCAATGACACCATAATCCATGAAGTAAGCCCAACAAGTACAACTATCACACTTACTCATGAAAGGTTCTTTTCTTTCACTGCTTCCCTCGAGAAATATCCATCTACCTAGGTATTTTCTTTCATTGTTTTGGTTGGCACACCTAATAGGTTCAAATGAAGGTCCCCCCATATTCAAACTTGCCAACTTACATAAATTCTTGAGCTAGTGTGAGATTTGAATGGGATACTAATGTGAATTGTTCATGTGGCTTATATCTTAAGTAACAACTTACTTTACATGATTCAAGGACTAGTATATCTTATGAACATTAGCTTACTTGATTTCATATTTTATTTTGATTTGGAAGCCCCTCAAATGGTTCTTTGAAGCAAGCCCTAGACTTTCACTCAAGACGTTGTGCCTTTATTGCAGGATATAGCACCTGTGATGCAGAGCAGTGAGTCACCAAGTGACCTAACACATTCGAGAAGTGGCTCTCACATCTTTAGGACCTTGGACGACGAATAAATGGGCTTAATTTTGACAGATTTGGTAATCGTGGCACACAGATGGGCTATAAGTCCACATGTTGGGCAGTGTACCCCAGGGATTATGTAATGTTCCCAAGCAGATTTGCTAGGAACTTAGGTGTTTATTTCTGATCTGTTTGTATGATTTGTTATCGCGCAGTTTGTAGTTTAGGTCATAAGATAGAGGATAAGGGTCAAACTGGCGTAACAGGGACCTACCCCACCCAATGTCACCACAATGGGGAGGTCCTTTCTATTTAGGGTGGCTAAACCCAAGGGAGACGTCCCTGGCAATCTAGGGTTTGAAAGGAAAAGGGTCAACAGTTTAAGGCAAGTTTCCCCTTCACAGATTACCGCCCAGAAGATAGTCAAGTGAAGAATAACCACAGAAAAGGCACCTGCTTGCGAGACAAGGCAACAATGAAACTAGTACATGCGATAATGGTTAATACTTCATAAATCAATCACTATCAAACTTTAATGTATATGAGCATATACAGCAATAAATATTGACGAAGTCAATGTTTGCAATAATGACAATGGCAATATAATGTTACTTGTCAATAAACACTAGAATAATATAGCATCCAATGAAAATGATCAATCCTTGAATTAAATCAATGCATTAAATGTCATTAATTGCTCATATACAATAGATTGTTGCGTCAATATCCTAGGGAAGACGTCAGCTTCCTTTAGGGTTAGTATGATAAGCAATGTAATAGAAAAAGAAGGTCAACGTTTTGCAAATTAGCCAATGAAAATTACCAATACATCAATGTCTATCACAGGATAACCAAGCCAACATTGTTTTTTATCAACAATAGCTCAAATAAGGCATGACGTCATCATTTATTGCTAGGTTAGAAGGGTTGCTGCGTCAGGTATGACGTCAGCCCTAATTAGAGACGTTAGGGTTAGTTAGGGTTTCAAAATTTGAAAGTTTCAAAGATGATTTTGCACAACAAGCTCAACGTTGGAAAGAATACCAGTGCCTTAGGGTAGTATGGAGTCAAAAGTAAGGGCAAAATCTCAGGAGGATCAAAATTTAAAGACTAGAAGGTTAGGTTCTATGGTGTTGCAATGGCAGGGCCCTAGAATCAAAACCCTAAGGGAAGGAGGCTCATTC
>ML795537.1:138275-149741 GCA_009831015.1 Picea engelmannii
AGGGACATCTCCCCTGGGCCTCACCTCCCTAAAGAGAAAGAACCATCCCATCGTGGTGACATTGGGTGGGATAGGTTCCTGTTACGCCAGTTTGACTCTCTACTTTGTAGCCTCTTCTCCTATCTACAAACTGTGCGATAACAGGAACCTCACCCCTCACTCTCTCATTACATTCATACTTACTCACTCTCTTCCATTGGTCTGATTTTGCTGCGGCCCTCTTGTTCAGTTTGTTCTTTTGGTGCTGCCTCCGTGGAGCTTCTTCCCTTGCTGTTTTTTTGCAGTGCTGTCTGCGTTTTCTCCCTATCGCTGGCTGGGAGCTCCCTTGCTGATGTCTCAGTTCCCTCTTGCTGGGTTATGGTGCCACGGCCTTCCCTCTTGCTGTGTTAAGGTGGTGCGGACCTCCCTCAAGGTGCCACGGCCTCCTCCTAGTCCCTCTTCAAGCTGCCGCTGGTTATTCTAAGGCTACTGATGTTCCTTCCAAACTGCTGCTACCCCTTCTTACTGCTGCTGTCTTCCCTTTTATGGCTGCTGCTGGTTCTTCTTGAGTGCTGCAAATGTCACCTGCTTATGCTACCTTGTTACAGCCCTTAGGGCTTGGTGGGACAGCCCTTTTAGCTGCTACTTAAGTCTGCTCCTTTTACTGTAGCAGTTCTTTATGCTGGACAGTTTTTTAGTAGGGCTGTTAGGGGTGTTTATTTCTGCCTCTGATGGGTCATTGGGGTTTATGTATCAGTCCTAGACTTATGCTGATTTGTCCTTGAATTCACCCTGCTCTTCTTGGCACACTGTCCACATAAACCATGATGAGATCAAACCCTCGAGGGTTTGATCCATGACCTTTATAACTTTTTCTGAGCATACATAAATGAGGACAGCAGCAAGCATCTAAGGTAAATATGTTCTATATTTTGGTTAAGGTATGTTCAAACTTTGTTTTTGCTAATAACTAGATCTTTTCTTTATTTAAGTCATTATTCAGAATTATTTTTGTTAGCCATTGATCAGATCTGTTCTTGCTCAGAATTGTTTTCTCTATTGCTTAGATTCATTGTTTTATTTCTGTGATCAATATACTTCAGAAAATTTTGATTTGACTGTTGATCTATATCTACAGTAGTGAATTAAATTGAAAAAGGATATCACTGTTTCTGTTTTCCCTTAAATTCTAACGGACAAAAATATTGTTAACAACACTGTTTTACAGCTCTCTTTTGACACCAAAATATTGGATTAAGCATTGGAATATTGTTTACTAATTACAAGCCTTGTTGTCTAATATCATATGCTGATTTTGATGGTCTGATTTGTAGCTATTATAATTCTGTTGTTGCTGATATATCACTGTTAAATGCTGCAATTTTGGGACAGCAAGACTTCTTGCTGTTTTCCCTCTTGTCTTGGGGTTTATTTCATCATACATTGTCTTGGTTTGGCTTGGCTGACATTGTTTTGCAGGTACACAACACTGGCAACCATTTATCAACTCCAACGACTCTTACCTAGCCCCAAGTTCATCTTAGATCTTGACCAATATAGGGAACCCTTGTGCCGTCAAACATTGTGCTACTTGTTCCCTCAGGGTAACCTGGGAAGCCTCACTTGTGTTGGATTTGTCCATCACTAAAACGAGGGGGATATCTGTTGAGGTGACAGTGATAGGTGTCCCCAGTTGTGTCACGCATTTGTTGTTTGGGTTGGGCCCTAACTACAAATCGTGCGATAACACTTCTAAAATGGTACTTATCCACAGACAATACAAAATCTTTATTTCACTATCTTTCCCCACAGTCTAGGTACATATAGAGGTAGTACAATAGAACTGACCCATGTCAGCAATTCGACCTGTACTAGTTATTAAATCATTGCATACAAAAATTAACAAAGAAACCAAATGATTTTCAGGCAAGAAGTACCTGATGATCCTATCTGGTCAAGTGAAAATGTCACTTTGAGTGGTTGACATTGATGTTTTACAAAAAGGGCAGTTCCTGCATATTTAGTATCGCCGAGAGACCACCATACACGATAATTTGATAATGGTGGGCATGATATTGCACGCATCAGTGTCTGTTCCACATTATTTTGAAAAACAACAAAAAAATGTGAATATGCTTCCATCCAAAATGTTTACTCTCAGCTGGAATTGCAATAAAAAATGATTACTTTAAAATGTAACACATCATTAAGTTAATCAACAATAGAATATATTTGCATACAAAGAATTGTGGCTTTCTAGAATTTATAGGTAGAGTCATGCTCGGGCATATACTTCCATAAGAACCCAAAGAAAAGTAGTGTTCAATGATCAAATATCTGTGCAAAACTTTATGATTGTTGAATGCAGGTATGCTATCCATATCCCTGTGAAGCTGAACTGTTAATGGCAATTAAGCTGACTATGAAGTTGCATTGTCTAAAAATAAGAAGATAAACACAAAGGTAGGAGCATAGCTCCCTCCTAGAGCTTAAAGATTTTATAACAAAGATGTAAAAGATACAAGTTACATCAGATATCAATCACAGCAAGTTGATTGGCACAATCATTTTTTGACCATTAGAACTACAATTACGAAAGTTGATATTATGAAGAAATGTCAAACAGTAATTTGCTAGGTACTATTTGGACAAGGTTTCAAGCACCTTCCTTTTGCAGTTTAGTAAGAATAAACCCTGAAGAAAATCAAATGATGAACTCGCAATCGAGGGTCAATTAGGAATTGTGTTAGTGTATAATATTGACCTGGGTCTTATTATCATGTCAATTTCATTTTTAAATACTTCTTATGTTTACAGAAAAAAATTTACATCAAAAGAAAACAAAAGGTGGAAGGGAATGTACAATGCTATTTACATCCTCTTCCTTAAAGCAACAAGCACAGTAATAAAATCTGAATAGGCACCAAAGTCTTAACATCGTTGCATCGTTGATCAACATAAACCCTTTTGCCAGCAGTTGCATACATACCTCTTCTCTCCGCACAAGGAAAAAGGCAAACAAAGAGATAACCTAATTCTTGAAAACATATTTGCATCGAAGCTTCCAGAGATCAAACAAAGTAGAAACTCTCAAGTAATGCCAAATACCACCAAGTGAAGAACGGATCATATATCTGGAGTCACCCAACAAAACTGCACGCCAGTGAAGATGCCCCTGAAAAATAGCAGACAGATCAGTCTGGACATGCTCCTTATTACAACAAAATCTAGCACCCCAAAACAATGTATAGTCCCACGCATCAAGGGACTAAACTTGTACAACTCATGAAGGCTACCCACTGTCACCACAATAGCTCTTCCTCTGACTTTTGGTTGGCTCTTTCCAACTCAAGGGGGGGTTTCCCTAAGGATAGGATTGCTAAGCCTATAGAGTGGAGGCACAAGGTATTTTACTGCAAAGTAGGCCTAAACAAAACAATTGGGCATAGTATATGTGGAATAATGAGCGGTGTGAGAAGAAAAGTTGAACATAGAAACCTCAAGACCAAGTGCCTAATCACACCTTCTGCAAATGGAGTCAAGGAAGCATAGATCAAAGAGGGTGAGTGCATGAAAATGTAAGGCAATAGGGCTGGTATGCCACAAATAAGCCCTAGCTTGCTGATTTTTGTAGCAGAAAATTACCTTGAAAGGCGAGGTGCCATTCTTAAGGATTCTCATGAAAGTAAAGTATGGTTATGTCAATCTAGCAAAAATTGGGTTTATTAGATGAAAGCTTAACACAACAACAATAGCAATAAGACAGACAACATCCTAAAATTACTCTATCCAAATGACACATAGCTCACTACAAGGCATTTGTAACATGCTACAAGGATCTCCTACTACAAAAATCAACGTATGAAATTAAAGAGCACAACGAAATCCTTGTTGAGAAATATAGCTCAGACGGGAACTTCTGCACACGTTCAGCATGAATGTGCAAGAAGTAGTTTGAGATATTTCTATTTTTGGAAAGTGCTTCTATTTTGAAAAGTAATTCTATTTTGCAATTCACTTTAATCAAAAATAAAAACTCTTATATTTAGCAGTTGAGTCTAAAAAGTGTATTTCATGCATGCATAACTTAGACTAGGAGTAATCTCAAAAATAGATTAGCGTTTGGTCTCAGCTAAAAATATAAAGACAAGTGTGGATAGAGAGTTTACACACACAAACAATTGAACAGGTTGAGCAACTGAGAGAGAGAGAGAGCAGGGATTCTGGCAAAGGCGAATGCGGGCAGCAAGCAGTTCCATACAGGTTGTTGTACAATTCCGTACGGTCGTACAAAACAGTTCCATACAGTCGTACGAACATGTTCGTACAACTGTACAGACAGGCCATGCAATCCACACAGTCAGTCGTACAGTCCATACGATGGTACAACAGGCCGTACTTCTCAAGCAAGTCGTTCCACTCAGTTCAAGGTGAATACATTAACTGTGTAGCTATTGTTTTTTGGCAGCTTGTGGAGGTTTCCTTGTAAGTTTTTCCAATGAATGAAAAGTTGATTTTGAAGGAGTAATTACCCGTGTATGTGTGAAATTGATTTTATGCTTCCAGTATTTAATTTCCAGCTATTGTGTAATTTCCAGATTCCCAAATCTTGCATAACAATGAAAGAAACTACCGCTGTCACCTTAGTAGGATCTTCCCTTGTTTTAGTGATGGAAGAGATCCACCACAGGGGAGGCTTCCCTGGTGACCTCAAGGGATCAAATAGCAAGTTTAGTAACCTAGCCTACCGCCCCCTATCTTGATCACCGGTTTGTTGGTCTAGATCTAGGAGAGAGAATATGTTGTAGATGATTTTTGTACCTGCCCGGAACAAGAACACTTTGCAGCATATATGTGACAATTATCAAACTAAACTATGAAAAAATGACCTATTTTGACACTAAACAAGATAAACTGCAATGGTTGTTACAAATTTGCAGCAATAAACAACTATATTATTGATTTTTTTCAATAAGCAAGGTTAATCATGAAGTTCATTCCATTTTTAGCATTTAACTTAGCCATAACCAATAATGTTGCAGCGACCAAGATTACAAGAAGAAACACCATGCAAAAGAACACCAGAAGTATCCTGGGAAACCCTTCTCAACAAGGGAAGAAAACCCAACCAAATCCTTTGCTATATTCTTCAAGAGAAAGACCTTCACGACCAAGAAAAACTAGCGCACAAGAGGGTGCTTAAACCCTAGAAGACTAGCACCCAAGAGAGGTGCCCATTTTCCCAAGAAGGTGTATTTGCTGAATTTTCCAAACTCACACAAAAGATATGATTCCTCAATGGGGAATTTACCTTTACTTATACTAGACTGAACCTGTCAACAGAAGTGTCTATTTGGCACAACAGGGCCGACCTCACTAGCTCACAATATAATTAATATTAACCAGATTAATTATCTTTTACATTAATTATTAATCACATTAAGGTGGGGCCGACCTGTACCCTTTACATTACCATTAGGGTTACAGGCAAGTCTGACTCTTGAACAATATAGCAAGGGATCTTATACACCCACTAGCGCTCATCCACTAGAGGCACATCCATAGGGATGTCCATATCTCTAGCTCACTGCATTACACAGAAGAACCACTTCTTCACTAGTGCTCAGCCACTAGGATCACGTTCACCTGTGCTCGTCCACAGCACGTCCACTCAATAGATCTTCTTTCCCACTACATTACACAGGAGAGTCATCTAGAGTTTCTCATCAACTCTTCTGCTCAGAGGAGGCTAATATATCATCTTCATTTCTGTTCTCATGACGATGCACCCAGCACTTTGGGATTTCACACGTTCACCTTGTGCTCAGCCACAGGCACATCCAACTCTGTAGACCTCTTTTCTCACTGCGTTACACAGGAGAATCCTCTGTAGTTCTTCTCAACTCTCTGTAAGGAGGAGGCCATCTCTATGTTCCAGCTCTGTCTCAGATAGGAACCACACACCCCTCTCAGGGGCTCTCTCTCAGGTTTGTGTCCTGGAGAATGTCTCACATAGTTGCAATCATCAACACTCCCTCTCATCTAGGGAGGCATTCTTCATCATGCCAAGTCTCACACGGATGTACTTTGAACTTTGTCTTGGTTGTAGTCATCAACACTCCCTCTCAACTAGGGAGGTATCTTTCACCAAGTTAATTTGGTGAAGATGTCTGCAATCTGCTCATGTGTAGGAAGGTACTGCATGTGTACTATTTTCTTCTGCATCATATCTCTGATATAATGATATTTCATCTCAATGTGTTTCGATCCATCAAGAAACACTAGGTTCTCAAAGAGCTTTACACACGGCTCTTGTTATCATCATAGAATTTGTCTCATGATCAAGTAAATATGTTAGAAGCTTGTAGAGCCACAATGCTTCGCACACTCAACGTTATATACTCTTCTTTTGTGGTACTCAAGGCCACAGAGTTTTTTTTCCTGCTGCATCAAGAAACCATGGAACCTTTCACGGTAAGACAACAGTCGGATGTGCTCTTCCGGTCCACTGTACTTTCTGCTCAATCTGTATAGGCATGTCCCTGCAAACTCAATTTCACACTTGGAGGCATATCTCAGACCATATCAAACTGTGCCTCATGTATATCTCAATAAATGATTTACTATCTCGAATGACTCATGGATTTGCTAAGCATATTCACTGCATAGCATGAATCAGGTTTGGTGTTAACCAGATACACCAATGATCCAATCAGTTGTGGGTCAATCTTGTCTAAATCATCATCATTCATTTTCTTCAAGTCTGTCACAGTGGTTTTGTATTCTGTCATACTGAACTTCTTTAATATTCCCATTGTATATTTTCCTTGACTCGGGAAAATCTCATTGGTTCTTTGTCATACTTCCAGGAAATAGAGCATCATACTCAGATCCTTTATCTCAAAATTAGAAGTCAAGGCTTACTTGTATTCATCAACAAGGCTTTCTGAATAAGTCATCAAAATCGGGCTCTCGTCACCGACACTGTAATAATATAGGTTTGGATTGGCAACACACTTGCTGAAACCCAAACTCATCAAGAATCCATTCATCTGATATGGTTTCTAACTCATGGAAGGTAGTACGGATGGAAGTGTGTCGGGCTTACTGGATCAAGTGTTTCATCATAGACAACTCCCTCTGTTTGTGAGAATCCTCTGGCTTTTTATTTCTTGACACTTCCATTAGCTGCATGCTTGCTCTTATAGTTCCACTTGGAAGTTACCTAAGACTTCCCTTCTGGTCTCTGAATAATATTTTATACATCATTCTTTTAAGATACACTGGTATTCTTCTGTTATGGCATCTTGCCATACCTGTTTCTCGTGTTGCTTCTTCAAGGCAAGGAAGTTAAGAATCAATGAAGTGGCTCATGACTGAAGGATAGCTTTGAAAAACTCATTTGCTTTCTCAAGGTGTCCCTTGAGGGACTTGTATCTTTCTCTGCCTTCTAGCAGAGTTTTGTTGACCCTAGGCATGCCTTTTATGCCCTTACTGCAATATCTCTGGACATATCAATTGGAGCAACTGGATTAGCTGGAATAATGTTTGTCTCCCTCTAAACTGTTGAAGGGGGAGAAGGTATTGTCTCACTATCAATCTCCATCTAAAATTCTTTGGGTCTATTGAAGGGGTATCTCTTCTTCAAGGACAACATCTCTGCTTGTCTTGCATACTAATCAATCAAATATGGTTTGGACTCTCGTACCAGGGATAATGGTCCAAGTCTTTGAGAGTACTAGGGATAATATCCTTCATATAAAAAATGCAATCAACTATAAAATTAGAGATCAATTGATTTACTTGGGTTTTGTAGTCATGTTTATCTTAGAGGAAGTACTTCTCCTCTCTCTTATCTTCATTCTTTTGAGGTGGATATGGATCAATGTCAGCGGTAGAAGCATATTGTCTTCCCCTCTTCCTGGTTGGACAGTTTCTTGCATAGTGTCCATATTTGTCACATCTGAAGCACTGAATTTCAGAAACATCTCTTCTTTGATTATAACCTGGGTTTGATGAAGACTTTTCATCTTTGAATGTTTGTCTGAAGTTTCTTTTGAATTTTCCTCCTTTCTTTGTATGAAGTGCAAGAGCGTGATTTTCTTCTGAGGAGTCTTCCACTCCTCTATTTCTCAGTCTAAGTTCTTCTTGAGTACAATCTGTCCATAGACGATCAAAGGTTGGTAGACTTTCTCTTCCACCGATACTCTGAAGAAAAGGCTCCTAATGTTTTGGAAGGTTGTTGAAAGTGGTTAAGACAAGTTCTCTATCAGACATGATTTCTCCAATGGTTTCTAGTTGTTCTTTAATCTCTGATATCTTCATAAAGAACATAGCAACTGTGTCACCTTTCGTCATCTTGGTACTTTGAAGTTGGCTCTTCAAGGTAAGAGCTATGAGGGTGTTGTCACTTTCAAACATTTCTTTTAATGCTTCATACATATCATAAATTGTCTTCAGGTTGGAAATACGATGTAAGAGGTGATCTCTTACTGAGTAGATTATTAATTTTCTTGCTTTCACATCTTCTTCCTTTCTTATCTTCTTCTCTACATCTGTAGCTGTGTCTGGTAAAGTTTTATTTACCACATCCAAGAGGTCATCTTCTTCAAGGGTAACTTGAAGCCTTGATTTCCAGGAGCTAAAGTTGTTTTCTCCATCAAGCCTATCTTCTACTAAGGCTGTGTTCTTCATTTGTTTGGTTTCTTCAAACTCTTGCTAACTGGATTTGGAAAACCTAATGATTAGGTTGGATTAGTAACCTTGGATTTTGTTGGGCTTATGACTGCCAACAATCAACTTTGATAGTGTCACATAAATGCTTGTTGAATTGAGAAAAACATTTCTTCAAGAAGTTGAAGAAATCTAAGATAAGGATTCTACAGAAAATTTCGGCACCCTAGAAACCCTAGGGTCAAAAACTCAAAATCCTCAGAATTTTATTCTGAAGGTCTCTGGAGATGCACTGAGGAGGGTTGTACATCTTGGTCCAAATTTTAGCTCCAACGTCCACTTATAAAGGGGTGAAAGGGGTGATCAACTGAGGGTCGTACGGATTTATGCAGAAACCCTAGAGGTCATATGAAACTGCAGAAGGAGGACGGTTTAGCTTTTTGAATGCTTGTGCAGGGGTTCTTCAAGACCTATGCTCTGATACCATGTTGTTTTTTCTCAATAAGCAAGGTTAAGCATGAAGTTCATTCCATTTTGAGCATTTAACTTAACCATAATCAATAATGTTGCAGCAACCAAGATCACAAGAAGAAACACCATGCACAAGAACACCAGAAGTATCCTAGGAAACCCTTCTCAACAAGGGAAGAAAACCCAAACAAATCCTTTGCTATATTCTTCAAGAGAAAGACCTTCACCACCAAGAAAAACTAGCACACAAGAGGGTGCTTAAACCCTAGAAGACTAGCACCCAAGAGAGGTGCGCACTTTTCCCAAGAAGGTGTACTTGCTGAATTTTCCAAACTCACACAAAAGATATGATTCCTCAATGGGGAATTTACCTTTACTTATACTAGATTGAACCTGTCAATAGAAGTGTCTATTTGGCACAACAGGGCCGACCTCAATAGTTCACAATATAATTAATATTAACCAAATTAATTATCTTTTACATTAATTATTAATCACATTAAGGTGGGGCCGACCTGTACCCTTTACATTACCATTAGGGTTACAGGCAGGTCTGACTCTTGAACAATATAGCAAGGGATCTTATACACCCACTAGTGCTCATCCACTAGGGGCACATCCATAGGAATGTCCATATCTCTAGCTCATTGCATTACACAGAAGAACCACTTATTCACTAGTGCTCAGCCACTAGGATCATGTTCACATGTGCTCGTCCATAGGCACGTCCACTCAACAGATCTTCTTTCCCACTACATTACACAGGAGAGTCATCTGGAGTTTCTCATCAACTCTTCTGCTCAGAGGAGGCTAATACATCATCTTCATTTTTATTCTCATGACGATGCACCCAACACTTTGGGATTTCACATGTTCACCTTGTGTTCAGCCGCAGGCACATCCAACTCTGTAGATCTCCTTTCTCACTACATTACACAAGAGAATCATCTGGAGTTCTTCTCAACTCTCTGTAAGGAGGAGGCTATCTCTAGGTTCTAACTCTGTCTCAAATAGGAACCACACACCCCTCTCAGGGGCTCTCTCTCAGGTTTGTGTCCTGGAGAATGTCTCACATAGTTGCAATCATCAACATATATGACATAAGTAAATGAATTGTAACAGCAGCAATAATTATTGCTCAGAAATGCCACAATTCACCATGAAAAGTAAGCACCTAACCAATAGAGTATTATTCAATTGTTAGAAGAAAATTTTGAGTGAGTTAAGCCACCTTTAGATAAGTGTATGCACCAAATTAATGTAGTTTTAAATGGTTGTAGCAAACTTTTATAACAGCAGCAAGTAATATAGTGAGTTTGCTAGGGTTAGAGTTAGTATAGTTAGTAGGATACTTGAGAGTTTTGAGAGAGGGATTTTATCAATCACTTTCACCATAAGAGTTGCTTCAAGACTACTGCCTTTCTAGGGTTATGGGTCTCAAATGCATCCAAGCTTGAAGGTTGATCTACTTGAAACCGAGAGGTAGGATCTAAACCCTAAGGTGCAAGCACATTTGGGCCTCAAGTTTTAGATCTTGACGAGAAGAACATCTAGGATGCAAGCACATTTGGGCCCTAGATATCGTTTCCCCCTTCTTGTATCTGTTAATTTTTCTGAGTGTTTCTCACTTCTGCAATTTATCCCAATCCCGGTTTCAATCACTCCTTATCACTCCAAATGTTTAATGCCCATTCCCAATATTAATGAAATTTGCAGACATTAATAAGCATTAAATACTTAAAATGAAATTTGACTGAAACACATGAAATAAATGATCTTTTCAATGGCTGTCTTAAAACTCAGAAATTATAACAGCAAGCACACATTTAATGACACAATGATATTTGGTCAATTGACCCTGGAAAAACCCGAGTGTGGGGAAAACCAGTGAGAGAGAGTGAGTTCTTCTTATTTCTTCAATTTCTGGAAATTACATATCAGCAAAAATAAAACCAACAGTTTACTTATCTCTTCCCTCGATTTCCGTGCTTGAAATTTACAGGAAGAAATCCAACCACAGCCACCTCGAAATACATGCACAGACAGTCGTACCGTACGGACTGTCTCAGTCTTAAATGTTGTACGATTTGCTTGGAAAATCGCGCCCAGAATTAACTGCAGTCGTACGGCAGCGGTACGACCTGTACGGTTCAATAAATGCGGCATGTTACCTCGATTTGCATGTTGTTGTACGGTCAGAACAGGTACAGCAAAGTCGGCCGTACCAAATCCGTACTGTACGGATTGTTTCCTTGCTGCTGATTTGCCTCGAAATTCGTGCCCTTCTTTGCTTTGGAATTCGTGCCTCTTTTCTGCTGCAAACCCTTCTTCAGAAAAAAAAAA